>JBBBDQ010000293.1:3270000-3365000 GCA_037127315.1 Ascarosepion bandense
TATTCTTTTCTTCTTTCTCTCAGACTGTTTTCCACACATTCTTTCTTTCTTTCTTTCTTTCTTTCTTTCTTTCTTTCTTTCATTTTTTTTCCTGATAGGTTCTTCTTTGATTATATTCTTCCTTCCTTCCTTTCATTCTTTTTTTTGTCTTAGTTCTTTAGACCTGTATGTCTTTAACTTTTTATTTCTTTAATTTTTCTTTCTGTTTTTATTCTTACTTTCCACATTTCTTCTCGTCTCGTCTTTGCTTCTTTGTTTATTTTAATAAATAAATTCATTCGTTCTCTTATTTTGTTCTATCTTTCACTTTTTACAAATTCTTTCTTTCGTTCTTTCTTTCTTTTTTGTTCGTTTCTTTCTTTAATTAATTCATTCCTACCCACATTCAATTTTTCTAAAGATTTTGATTATTCATTCCTTTTACTAATTTTCGTCTTTCCTTTCTCCCTTCTATGATTTTCAAACTTCTTTATTCATTTCTTTCCACATTCCTCTTCTTTCTTATCGTTTAACTAGCAGTATAGCCCGGCGTTGCTCGGGTGTAATGAAAGCTTTAAAACTAATCCATGGTCCTGGAGCTCAGACGCTTTGGACGTTGGCACGAAAGACTAAAAAGAAATAGTTGTTTCCAGTTAAAAAGAAACTGTAGACTGAAAGAAAAATGAATGGATGTAAGTCAAATCTTGATTTCCTGGTATTGATATGAATTAAGATTTTTTTCGTCGTAAACTAAATTTTGAAGGCTAAATAAATCCTCTGAGTAAATGGTATCATGACTGAGACTAAGAACTACAATTATACCTACTTAGAGCCAAACCCGAAGTAAAAACTAAAATAAAAGAGCTGAAAGAATACAGGCATACAGTCATATAAACAGACACACACATAAAACACCTTTCATTTTATATATATAAATATATTATCAATTTTCTGCACTATTGTAAGAACTGCAACCTTGAAACTTCTGAATATCGTTTCTTATGTCTTTGTCTATGAGTGTATCAAATTTGATTAAAATCAGATCACTCCGATATTTTCGATTATCGATTTCCGATATTTATCTGGAGTACCTCGACACAAATCCTAGCTACGAACACTCGCAGACGCTTATAGTACAACTGTGTAAATTTTCAAGAAAATCGGTTCAGCCGTTTCGGAGTCTATAGGTAATGGATACACACACACACACACACACACACACACACACACACACACACACACACACACAGACAAAGTTCCATTTATAAATAAGTTTAGATTTCCTTCCATGTCTCTTTTCTGTTGCTTCTTCGCTTCCTTTTTTCTACTTTCCAAGTTTTATTGCCTCCTCCTTTCTTGTTTCCATATTCCTTGTATTTTCTGCTTCAATCAAACTTTGATTTATTTTCTACTCCCTCATAAATACTTTTTATTTTTCCTTTTCAACTCATTTTAATAACGACTCTTCTTTCTTTCATTCGACTTCCGTTTTTCTCTTTTCATTATTCTTTGTTTTCTCGTGTTTCCATTTAATACATAATTTTATAGATTTATTATTTTTATCATATTTTTAAATTTTTTCCATTTTTATTTCTATCCTTTTTTATTCTTTCTTTCTTTCTTTCTTTCTTTGTATAATCGAGATATTTTTGTATTATATATTAACGTAATACAGAAGATAAAAGCACAATGTAAAAATTCAGTTCAATATTAATAATATCACACACGCACATACACAGGCAAATACAAAAGAATATATATATATATATATATATATATATATATATATATAAAATCAGATCATATATAAAAGGAATAACTATTTCAATATGTTAGTTCGAGACATGCATTGTTAACCCCTTTCAATCAAAGAATGGAGAAAAATTCTTATGCATGAAGCAGAGGCTCTTAAAGAAATGGGAGGGGAATGTTGATTACTATAGGGTTAAACCGAGGGGCATCGTAGTGGTAAAATCTCTTTTTGACCATTGGGTTAATAGTGGTAGGTAGGAGGGAAAGGTTACTGATTCACCATTCTAATTTATGTAAAGGGCAATTTCTATTATGAATAACTTGAAGAAGGAGATAATTATTTAAATTTAAATTTATTCCGGTGACGACACATACTAATGATTTCTTTACGATTATTCAGGAGTATATTCTGATATGCGGATGTGTGTTGTGAAGCAGTGGATATCGGCTCGGAACGAGAAATCGGAGAACCGAGTTCGAATTCCAGTTGAATTCCTTGCATTCACTTACCCTTGAGAAAGGTATTAATCCGTCTCTTCCCTCCAGTTATGGGTTAAATAATAGGACAGATTGGGTTCTATAGCCTTGGTCGGCAACCAGTCTACCGCAGAAAGAAATGGCAACCTACTGCGGGATTATCTTCTGCCCAGTCAGTCATTTCTCTTTCGAGACATGATCGCCCAAGCGTGTATTGCGCATGGCACTTAACTGACTGACATTCTGATATTGAAATTTCAAAATTTTAATTTTTCTGTTAAACAAGGATTACATCTATCAACTAGACTATTAGGAGTACGTGCCGTGCCAACCAGCTTGCACTTTATCCGAGGATTTAGGTTATTATATGGAGAGAATTTGTAGGTAACGAGAAAGTATTTGTCTATTCTTCTGAGATGAGGTATTATTATTATTATTATGTCATTTTTCATCATATTTCGATTTCTGCTTTGGTCTCACTACCAACCAAGTCTGCGGGGAAACCTAAGGCAGGTAGTGGCGTGTTGTTATGACCCCATTTCATGTTTTTCTATCTTCCCTATCACCCCCAGCATTACATAGATAAAATTTTCCTTAGTGTATGGGCTGTACTTAATAAGACAATTTTTTGTATATCTCTTAAGCTGGGGTTTCCAGGGATTCTTTCAATGTGTTGTTTTGTTCCATTTTTTATCATTCCAAGTGCACCTACTATCACTGGCACAACTCTTGTTTTCAATTTCCACATTTTTTCTATTTCAATTTCCAGGTCTTTATATTTTGACAGTTTTTCAAATTCCTTGATTGCTATGTTACAATCCGCTGGACAAGCCATATCAATTAATAGACAAGTTTGCTCCTTCTGGTTTTTAACAATAATGTTTGGCCTGTTTGCTTCAATTTTTCTGTCTGTGTAGATGGTGTAATCCCATAGAATGGTTACATCTTCTATTTCTGTAACCGGTGCTGGGTGATGTTCATACCAGTGTTTGTTTACAGCCTTTCCATAATGTTTGCATATTGCCCAACTCTATCGTGGCGATTTTTATATTCATTTGGGGCAAGCACAGAACAGCCTGAGATTAGGTGGTCTATTGTTTCTTGGTGTTTATCACAAAACCTGCATTTTGGATCCATATTATTATGCATAATATTTGCCTGAAAGTTTCTAGTGAAAAGACTTTGGTCTTGTGCTGCAAGAATAAAGCCTTCAGTTTCAGACTTTAATCCAGATGCACGTAACCATCGATGAGTATTAACTTTGTCAACATTGGATTTATTGGCACGTTCTGGATATTGGCCATGCAGAGGTTTGTCTTGCCAGCGCTGTTTCATCTGTTCGAGAGCTTTATCTTTGGCTTTTATTTTCATATTTTTTGCCGCAATAGTTGGTTCTTGGCTTCTGTTTTGCTTTTCTACAGAATCTACTAACTGTAAATCTTGTTTGTATTTACTGCCTTCTTTTATTATTGAATATTTTTTCTTTCTTTCTTCATGTTGCCTTACTAATTGTATCATCCAATCCTTTGTTGTTTCTATGTATGTTAGTAAGCCAATAGTTGTTGTCTTGTATGACAATTCCAGCTGAATAAGACCTCTTCCACCTTCTTTACGGGGTATGTATAGACGGTCTACATCAGCCTTTGGATGATGCATCTTATGCTTAGAAAGAAGCTTTCTTGTTTTAGCATCTATTCGCCTGATGTCGTTTAGAGTCCAGTTTAAGATGTTAAAGCTATATTGGACAACTGGGATTGCAAGGCTATTAATGGCCATAACTCTGTTCTGTGAATTTAATTAAGTTTTTAATATCATTCGTAGCCTTCTATAGTACTCTTTACGCACTATTTCTTTCATTTTTTTATGGTGAATGTTTTCGCTCTCATTTACACCTAGGTATTTGTAAGCTTCTTCTGGTTTCAATTCTTTTATTGTTACAGCAGGGTCTAAGCTAATTGAGGTTGTTTCTTGTATTGATCCACGTAAAATGTAGCTTTAGCACATTTATTCAAATTAAATTTCATTCCAATGTCTTCGCTGAAGCATTTTACAGTTTGCAGAAGACCTTCCAGCTCATTATCATTCTTAGCATATAACTTTAAGTCATCCATGTAAAATAGATGGCTTATTTTCTTTTGGCCTATTTTATAACTACATTCTGTCTTATTAAGTTGGCTGGTTAGTGCTATTAATGATATGCAGAATAGTAAGGGAGATAAAGAATCACCTTGAAATATACCTCTTTTGATGTTTATTTCATCAGACTTATTGGTTCCATTTATATGATTGAGGTAAAGGGTTATTATTATTATTATTATTATTATTATTATTATTATTATTATTATTATTCTGTTCGGACTATTTTCCTTTTCGTTATTTCAACGTTTACAACGCTTCAGCAGCTGTACTCTTCGGCCTTCTTCAGCTGCTAAGAACCTTGAACCGAACTTTTTTATTTTGATCCATGGGGTATATAATTATTAATCGATGTCACTTCTGGGTGCCATAAAGCTATCTCCCTTTAACTCAACTCCCTAAGTTATTTATTTACCACTGCTGTAGCCTGGTATTGAGCTCACATCTTTTTAATTTAAGTCACTGGAACTAACCAACACCTATATCCACCGAACCATGTGACCCTGAAGACATTCCGCATGAAATGAGAATTATATATCTCAGTGATTGAAAGAAACGGTTTGGTTCAAAATTTCTAACATTTGAAGTAGGCTGGAGCATACAACGGCCAAAGCGTCGTAAACATGGCAATAAAAATGAAGACTACAGTCCGAACGGTAAATAACGTAACGAGGAAGATTTAAGAAAAACTTAAGCATAAAGAAAAAAAATTACTTAAAATTCGATAGAAACAGTTGAAAATACTGGGACACTTAATAAAGAAAAAAAGACTTAGAGAATTTGGGTTCACTAAAATCTTCTCTTGGATCTTGGATGTGCGTTGTGGTGCAGGATGTGCGTTGTGGTGCAGTAGATATGAACTCTGAACGACAAATCGGAGGTGCCGAGTTCAAATTCCAGTTGAATTCTTTGCATTCACTTACGCACAAATACCCTTAGGAAAGGTATTAATCCGTCTCTTCCCTCCAGTTATTGATTAAATAATAGAACAGGTTGGGTTCTATAGCCTTGGCTGGCAAGAAAACTACCGCAGGAATCAATGGCAGCCTACTGCGGGATATGCTTCTGCCCAGTCAGTCATGTCCCTTTCGAGACATGATAGCCCAAAGCGTGTATCACATATGGCACTTAAATGACTGACTGAAAATCTTCTCATTTTGTTTCACTCCTCTTGCATCTTAGCGTCATTAACTCCTGTCTTGAGGTGAAATGATTAAAATAAATCTTTATTTAAGAGTAATTTTTAGTAATTTCATTTGTATAACTGACCATACTTTCAAAAAAACAACACGTAAAATTTTATAAGATACACAGAACAACTACTAGTCTTTTTCATTAAATGTGCATATTACCCGATATATTTATGGAACATAATATTTTAATAAGCACACTGTATGTTGTGGTTAACTTGTCCAGTTCACACGACATATAGAAATGTGTTATTTTACGAGGTTATGATAAATAACAGTCGTGACGTGATTAAAATAACAACCTACTGCAGAAATTATTTTTAAAATATCACTGTTTTCTACATTTATTTTTCTTTTTTAAATCATTTCTCCATAAGCCAGGTGATAATTCTACTAGAACGCAAGAGGTGAAAGAGAATGAAAAAAGTTTTCTATCGAAAATTGAGAAAAAAGACAATAAAAAAACGTTTCAGGAAGAGAGAAGATGAGGATTGGTCAGTACTCCTTAGCAAAATCATGTTTCCAGTCCATAGAAGACTTTATATACATATGAAATGTTTTTTACTTCTGCATTGTTGCTTTAAATTTTTTCCTCTTAATTATTAAGCATAAGGCTTGTTCGGTCAGGTGACCCTTATCAGGAAACTCAGTGACTCTCAGTCAGTACAAAAAAAAGTTCTGGTGTAGGTACCGTGAGGGGAAGCGAAACGCCTGATACGTGGATAAAAAAAAACAAAAAACGGGCTGTTGCAACATGATGCGCTAGATTGGTGAATACAGATAGACTGTGTGACATTCGTTAGCTTTCATTTTCAGAATCAGAGAGAAGGCACCTGTTGGCATGTTCTAGAAATTATAAGCTTCTCTTAACTTCTTCTGAATTCTGAATGAGAAGCTGCTCAGTCGACTTCGAATATCAGCTGAGTGTGCTACATTCACTTATACGTAAATACGCTAGGGAAATGTATTGAATCTATCATCCCGCAACTATAGATTAAATAGTGTAACTTCTATCTAGAATATCATTATTATCTAAAAAAATAAAAATAAAAATTAATGCAATATTCACTTGCAGAAAAATAATTATTCTTACAATTCAAAATATCTTGCGGCCTTAAATAACCGAGAAAGGGTTGATAAACCGTAAAAGCAAATCAATCAATCAATCAATTAATCAATCCGAATTCTACTTGGCCATTTTCATCTTTGTATCTATGACAGTTACTGATAAGAAACAAAAAGTGTGTGCATATGTGGGCTTGTGTGTGTCTGTGTTCATTACGTCATCCCAACATAATGAGCATTTTTATTTGAATCGAATGGCTCAGTAAAATAAGAAAAGAATGTTTAAAAATATTTTCTTAAGTTAGTCTTTCATTATTTCATGATTAGTTTGACATATTTATCGTTTTAACGATGTGAAAAACGGAACGATTGTTTCTGTGGTACGTTTTAAAACAAGAATTTACTGTTTATAAAAGTACACAAATTTCTCTGCGCAACACTTAAAATTTGTTTCCCGAAATTTCCCCTCCAATATCGCAGTTTCTTTATTATTGTTGTTCCTGAATCTCGAAGGTGCACACTGAGAATAGACATGAAAATTAAAGTAAATTAAATTTTCATTGAAAAGGAATTTAAATTAATAGCTGTTGGCATGAATTGTGCGACAGAGATGCCACTCCTAATAATTCCAGGAAAATTTACAGAATAAAAAATCTTGAAAAAAAATTGTTTATGAGCAAAAATTAAATTATCCGAAAATAAAAATGTTTATTTAAAGGTTGGAATTTTGCTGAGCTATTTTTGAATAACAGAGAGACTTTAATGAGAGGTTGGCGTGCGTCGGAATGAAAACATGCTATTATTAACTGTTCCGCCTCTTTTTAGCACCGAATCTCGCAGAGAAAGCGGCCGTCTTTATTGCAAGAGGAGTGAACTCTTTTGGCTTGTCTCATAATGATGTTAATATTACTAGAAGTCGTTGTCGATGACTATTTTCTAGACTGTGTTCTGCGCGTGTACAAGCACAAGGGTTAAGGAATGAGCTATTATTGTTTAAACTTTCCGTACCAAAAACAGCGTCCCAGTTTTTCTTCCAAGTAGCCAACGTACCGATGATGAGAAGCTGTGCTGATGTCATAGATATTCCCAGATGGTACAAGAAAGGACTTAAACAGCAAAATGTTTTTTACTAAGTATAAACAGATGTAAGATAATCGTTTTCAGAAAAGAAATTATCTGGAGTTGGAAGGAAAGTAGCGATGTGACACACTGAATCCACCATAAAAATTCAAGATTTGGAAACACTTTAAATACTTCGGTGTATGGATGTGCGTTGTGGTGCAGTGGATATCGGCTCGGAACGAGAAACCAGAAAGCCGAGTTCGAATTCCAGTTGAATTCATTGCATTCACTTACGCGCAAATACATTGGGAAAGGTATTAAACCGTCTCTTCCTTCAAGTTATGGGTTAAATAACATGACATATTGGGTTCTATAGCCTTGGCTGACAACCAGTCTATTGCAGAAAGCAATGGCAACCTACTACGGGATAATCTTCTGCCCAGTCAGTCATGTCTTTTTCGAGACATGATCGCCCAAGCGTGTTTCACGTATGGCACTTAACTGACTGTATGGATTAGTGTTATAACCCTAAAAGTCCACCTCATAATTAATCACCAAAGCGGAGGCTGGGAATAATAGTATATCAACAAATATAAAACTCGCTCATGAATGAAGTAGATACACTGCTAGTGACTGCTAGTCAGTGTAATCACTCTACTATGCCATTTACTCTACATATATAAACGGATAGAAACATTCCATTTCCATTTTATATAGTTAGGTATCCAACAATTAGTTATAATAAATTTAGTATAGGAAATAAGATAACTGAACGTAGAATAGACTAATTTAGGGATTCTTTTTCTTCTTTTTCTTCCACTATGTGCCTTGTCCTTTCATGACATTGGCGATCATGGTCATCCACGTCTCCCTATCCCCGGTGGATCTTAGCACATTTTCTCCTGTTACACAACGCAACCCACGTTCTGCCATCAACCTGTTCAGGCCAGTCAAGTACGTTACACGCTGTTTTCTCCTGTCTCTCCTTCCCACTCTCTGGCCTGTTAATATTAGGTTCTCCAAGCCCTCCTTCCTCATTGCATGTCCCAGGAAATTTAGCTGTCTCTTCCTGATGCTCAGTATTAAATTCCTTTTGGTTTCCATTCTTTTAAACACCTCATTGCTTACATGTTCGGCTCATGCTATCCGCAGCATCCTTCTGTAGAACCACATTTCAGTTTCTTCATGTTTTTCCTTCAACTTCGATGATATTGTCCAGCATTCACTGCTATATTGAAGAACTGACATCACATAGCAATCCATTACTCTCTTCTTTACTTTTAGCAAAATTTTCCTGTCTCTTAATACTCTACTCAGCTTCTGGAATGCGTCCTTCGCCATGCCAATAATCCTTCGGATCTCTGTGTCGCACTTTCCGTTTTCGATAGAACACTTCCCAGATATTTTAAATTTTTGTACCTGCTTGATTTTAGTCTCCCCCATCTGTATTTGACATTCTGGGCTACTCATTTTTATTGATGACTATGCATTCGGTTTTATTGAAGTATATTTGTAGTCCTTTCTTGTCACTCTCTTCAGCTACCTTCTGTAAGAGGTCTTCTAGTTTCCTTTCCATGTCTGCTATAAGCACTGTATCATCTGCGTATTTTATGTTGTTAAAATTGTGGCCTCTGATGATAAATCCTGGCGTAACATCTAGAGCTCTCAGTATAGTCTCGCTGTACAAGTTGAATAGATGTAGTGAAAAGACACATCCTTGTTTTACGCTCCTTTCTGTCTTTGTATATCTGCTGAATTCGTTACCTGTCCGTATGCAGCGAGTTTGTTACCAGTAGAGATTCTTGATTACTCTGATGTCTTTCCCAAATATGTCGAAGATTGGTGAACGTCTTCATCAGTTCTTTGTGCCGTATTTTGTCAAACGCCTTCGCATAATCGATAAAACATAGTTACACGTCCTTTTTCATTTGTATTTCTCTTTCGGAGAGCATCCTAATCATAAGTACGGCATTCTTTGTTTTACTGTCTTCGACTAAACCGCCCTGTTCTTGTCCTATCTCTAGCCTGATTCTGCTTCTGTATCTGTTCATCAGGATTTAGACGATCAGTTTTGTAATATGACTCATTAAGCTGATAGTTATGTGTAGTTCGCACTCGTTTGCGCCTGGCTTCTTGTGTAGTGCTATGAAAATCGAATTGCTTAGGTAGTCTGGTATTACACCACTATTATAAATTTAACTTATTATTTCTGTAATTTTTTCTACACCGATCTTTTTTTCAGAGCTATCAGCGGCTCTATTACAATGTTTTCTTGGTCAGCTGCTTTGTTTCTATTCGGTTTGGCCATTGCAGCTTCCACTTCGGACTTAAATATTTCCGTGCCGTCCTCATCTTTGTGTATTATCGGTTGATCTCTCTTGTCGTGGAAAAGATCTTTTGTTAAATTTTTCCCATCGTTGTAGTATATCCTATTACTCCAATATAATCGTTCCATCCTTGTATTTTATACATGCTTTTGAGGAGCAAGTTTTTTATCCTGTCAGTTCTCTTATTTCTTTATGCATATCTGCTTTATTAGTCCAGCTCAATCTCTCTACTTCTGCACATTGGTTGTTAAACCATTCCTCTTTAGTCTGTCTGTATTTGCCCTTTATTGCCTTGTGTAGTTTTCTGTATTCCATTCCATATCATCACATCATTTTCTGTCTCCTTTTCACCATGTCGAGAATCTCTTCAGTCATCCGTTTTTTCTTCTGCGTCTAATTTCCTTTGGGGCAATATTGTTTGCTAATGTTACTAGTGCTTCCTTTAGTGTGTCCCATTTTGAGTTTCCTTTTCTAATTTGTTCTTCGTATTCTTCCTCAGGTTGAGGTCATTTACGAGCGTGTTGTATTGCAGTCTTGGTGCTGCATTAGGCAATTTCATTCTCCGGAGTTTAACACTTAGCTTGCAGATGACTGGGCGGTAGTCACTTCCACAATCAGCACCTGGATAGGTTTTGCATTGAAATCCTGCATTTCTGAATCTCCTGTTTATGGTTATGTAGTCTATTTGGTTTTTCATGTCACCGTCTGGGATTCTCCATATCCATAGACGTCGTGGGTGTTCTTGAAACCAGGTGTTAGTTATTACCTGGTCATTTGCTGTGCACCATTGAACCCATTTTTCCACTCGTTCGTTGCGGATTCCTAATCCAAAGTTGCCGGTCGCCTCGCCTTCCTTCTCGAAATCTACCTTGGCATTCAAGTCACCCATTATGATTCTAATTTCTTGACTTTTTTCCAGTATGGAGTAGAATGATTCTATTTCTTCTTCAGTGCTTTGTTTGTAGGGTTCACTATAATAGATATATTGAAGGGTTTTCTTCTCAGTTTTACTAAAAGGACTCTCTTGGAAAGCTGGCAATATCCTAGAATACATTTCTTTATTTCTTTGTCTATTATAAAGCCGACTCCTTATTTTTTACATCCTGCGTATATTATTTTCTGGTTGTTGCTGCTGAAGTCTCTATTGTTAGGCCATCTAGATTTTGGAAAAATTTGTCCCCTTTACGGCATTGGTGCCAACAGTCGCTGGTGACGGTCAAGTGAAACCTGTTGCCCATGTCGATCATTACAGAGCGAGAATTTATTTCGTTTGAAATTACCCACCTTCACGCCGTTGGGTTTCATATATATATTTTGAAAAGCCATGATTGTGCGCCGTATAGATAGTGGAGCGGTATTCCGTTGCCTTCTACACGTTAATTTATTGAAAAACCACCTCTAGTTAGTTGGTCTTTGACTCCTTAATAGTTTCCCCGCACATTGTAGGCTTAAATCTTTGTCCTATCTGGTTGCTAACATCGCGTTCAAAAAATGAACGTGTAAGAACGGGATGAGGGGAATGGATAGATTTGTCAAAAGGCTGCAAAACCAAAATATTAATATGAGTACCTGAGCCACAAGAGAAGGTATTAATCCGTCGATTTTACCTCCAGCTATGGGTTAAATAGCAGAACAGACTAGGTTTTATAGCCTTGTTTGGTAACCAGTCTAACGGAAAAAATTATTGTCAATCTACAGCAGGAAATTTTTTTGTCCTGTAAGTCATGCTTCTTTCAAGATATGAATACCCAAGCGTATTTAATGTATGGCATTTAACTGACTGACTCGCGTCATGCACCAAAATAGTATCCTTAAATCTAAATATTAAGGAAAACCATTCTTCTCCAGCTCTTAAAATAGGCGCTAAAGTTTCCCAAACAAATAATTTATCAAAAAACAAATAATTTTGAAAACTTTGAACTGCGACAATAACTAAACTTGAGAGTACGTATAACAACAAGGATAAATTTGAACTGATTTGTTTAACGGGAAAGGAACAGTTTATGGGTTCTGAGAAACAATTACATAATATGTTGACTACGTACAACATCAAAGGTTAGAAATGAAAACCACATCAGCAATTTTTCTTCTTTGTGTCGTGTCCTTTCAGTAGGTGAGTGATTACGGCTCTCCACAATCTCATGTTCTTTGTAGCTCTTAGTAAAGTTTATAGTTTCTCTATCTGCCCTAATCCGCGTTTTACTAACCTTTGTAAGTTGGGTTAGGCGCTGATTTTTCTCTCACCAGCTTGCCTTCAACAAAAGTTGTGTTTGAATTTTCAAACCCTTATTCATCGTTATGTACCCTAAAAACTCCAAATGTCTCTTCCTGATGTTAAGTTTAAGTGATCATTTTGTTTCTATTTTCTCTAAAACTTCGTCCTTGCTCAAATATTCAACCGATAGTATTCTCAGCATTTATCTGTAGAACCGTATTTCCCTTACGTTAAGTTTACGCGCATTGACATCCTCACAGTATTTAGTATATAAAAAAAATAAAGGATTCAGTTCGAAAATTTAATCACCGGAAGAAAGTCGGAGCGTAAAACGTTCGAAACGCCGTGAATATAGGAACAAATATGAGGACAGAAGTCCGATGAAGTAAACAGTTTAAAGTACTTAATATTAGGCGTGTGGTCAAGTTGTCAAATCGTTCCCTTTTTAACCATGAAGCCCGCATGGTCAATTTATCCGGAAGGTGATTTCCTGATGTTACCGGTCTGAGAAAGGTGATCACAGCAGGCAGCACATTCGAAAGAGGCTTTAATCCATACTGCACGTTGACCAAAGTCTTGTGAGTGAAATTGGGCAGATGGGGCTCTTTTGTGAGCCATCGGTGACCTGGAACAAATCTTGAGGCTTGGTTGACCATCTTCCTTGAGTTGGTGTCTCGTATATAAAAAAAAAACACCCGGAGGTACGGTCGGCGATCTACGGCTGTATTCTTCTTCTTCTTTTATATTCCTTGACTTTATAAGACGTAGGCGATCATGGCATTTCATGTCTTCCTTTTCTTTGTGGCTCTAAGCACGCCTTCTTCTGTTACACCACGCAACCCTCATTCTGCCATCCATATCCTCAGGCCAGTCAAGTACGTTACACGCTGTTTTCCCTAGTTTCTATTTCCCTCTATCTCGCCAGTTAGTATTAGATTCTCCAAGCCCTCATTCCTCATTGCATGTCCCAGGAAATTTAGCTGTCTCTTACTGATGTCAGCATTAATTTACATTTCGTTTCCATCCTTTCCAAAACCTAATCATTGCTCACATGCTCGATCCATGATATCCGCAGCATCCTTCTGTAGAACTACATTTTATTTGCTTCAAGTTTTTCCTTCATCTTTGATGATGATGTCCAGCATTCACTGCCATATTGAACGACTGGCATCCTTTAGCAATCCAGTAATCTCGTCTTTGTTTCTAGTGAAGTTTTCCTGTCTCTTAATACTCTACTCAGCTTCTGGAATGTGTCCTTCGCCATGCCAATTCGCCTTTGGATCTCTGTGTCGCACCTTCCGATTTCTGTCAGTTCACACAAAGAGTGCTACTGGTTCCATATCAACTGTACTACTACTTGGGTTATCAGTGATTAAATTGGTCCCCAACCAGGTTTCTCCGGTGAATAGGTGAATGAAACACCCAATAAGATTAAAACTGAACCTGATGATCTTTCTCGTAGATTTAACTGTTATTTAGCACAATTGAGTAGACTAGGCTCTATAACTATGCAGGAAACCAATGCAGTATTAGAACGGCATCTTTGCGTGGACATCTTCATAGAGTGAATCTAACGGCCATGTCATAGATGTTCTTCAATTGAATCAGCAACCCTCCCCTCCCGCGTTCGTGGGCATTGCGTGCCTTTGACTCTAAGAACATCGGCTGGAGTTTTATCTGGAAATGGATAGGACAGCGTCAGGTCCGCTTGCCCAGGACACGCTACGAATGACAAGCTTTTTATTGCTCAACCTAGATATGTGGAGTGAACAGGTCAGGTGCTCAATTGCAAAGCAGGGCTACGGCCACATCCAGTCCTGGGAGTGATGATGATGACTATGATAATAATTATGATGATGAACAACGTTTGACCAGTATAACTCAAATCTACTTTCTGCACCCAGAAATGGAAATCTTGGAAAAGAAATAAAGTAAAATATTCCCCACTAATGATTTATTGCTAACGTAAACCAATCAACGATGCCTATGTAGTTATGTTTGTTATTCTAATTGGATCCCTTTTTCGTATTAATTTTATTCTGTAAATCAAATCTTTTTTTTTTTTTAATGAAAGAAGCGATATCCTGTCAAGGAAACAAAGATTGTCAAAATGTACAGTCATATTAAATATGTCGTCGAAACTAAGTTATACGCAGATTCAAGTCGCGACGAACTTGCAAGTAATCATTATCTACATTCCTTCGCGTGCAGGCATCGATACTTTAATTAATATGATTGTGTTTAATCTGAGGAGCACATATTTTTCCCTTCTGTTTTCGAAACAAACTGCCTTTGCTTGAACATTTTTGTGGTTTTTTGGCGTCTTGTTTATCTGCGTATTTGCTGGTTTATTTTACGGAAGACGTTTTCGACATGTCGTCGAAAAATAGGTGAAATATGCTGAGTTTCTGAATTAGAAAATTTCAGCTCTGGTTTCTTGCAGCCTTTAGCTTGTTAACTTTGAATTTTTGTTTTTCATCCTCAGTTGACACAGTGCCAAATGAAATACCGATAAACCTTTCTTTCTATTTCGCATACTGAGAAGAACCCAAATTGTCTTTGCCTATTTAGAGATACATTAATTCTGATGCTATTTACACAGCTGTAATTTCATCTGAAGAAATCATGTTATAAAAAGGAAAAAAAAAACGAAGCAAACAAAAAAAAAAAACTTAACTGAAGGTTCGTGTTGTCTTTCCTATTAACGATCCATTTTTGCCTAAGATGAAAATAACGGTCAACATGATTTTTTACGTTTTTGGAATTCATTTATATTTGTATAAATTCATTTATCATTCTCACTTTCTTTATAATATCAAAGCCATATATATTGGCTTTAATCAGGACTTTAATATATATATATATATATATATATAGTCATCCGCAGGTAGATCTGTTTCGCATATATATATATATGTGTATATATACATATATATATGTGTAAATATGTATATATATATATGTATATATATTTGCATATATGTATATATATGTATATATATATATATCTATATATATATATACATATATATATGTATATATGTATCTATACATATATATATATATGTATATATATCTTTATATATATACATATATATATTTATATATATAGATAGATATATATACATATATATGTATATATATACATATATATATGCATATATATATATACATATATGTGTGTGTCTGTGTAAAAAAGCAGATATTAATAAAAATATATCTGTAAAAAGACAATATAATTGAATTTTATTCATATATATATATATATATATGTGTGTGTGTGTGTGTGTGTGTGTGTGTGTGTGTGTGTACGAGTGCAGCTTGTAGATATAGATTTATACATATATATATACATATATATATTTAAAGTTACTTGATCATTTTTATTTTGGTAATTACTGCTTAAATGAAAGCATCATTTTTTTCAAGTTTTATACACCAAATAGGGCCACTTTTCTCTCCTATCAGTAAATATTTATTCCTCATTGTTTGATTTAATTCTATCAATTTATCTCTCCCTCAATTTACCTTTTATTCTGTGTATGTGAAACCATTTTTCTCTCTTTCTTTCACCATTTATTGATGTCATCTTACCCTTGTGTACCAAATAAAGGTGTCGTCTCGAATATTTACGCCAATCGGAATCTTTCAACTTATAGTATTCGAATTGTTTATTTCTTTCTTCATTTTCTTTCTTCTTTAACATCCCTCTAACGTTTTACAACTTTCCCGTCTTTTAAATTTGTTTACTTATTGCTTTCACTTTCTTTGACATTCTTCTTTTTTCACTTTCTTTGTCAGTAATCGCTTTCTTTCTGCTTTTGTTTATTTGTTTTCTTTTACATGCCTTTCCGGGGTATGATGATAAATTACATCTGGCAGCAAGACTTGTGATCAGCAGGTTCTAAAAAGCATGGAATCATCTCTTCTTTCCTGTTGTTACCAGGTCCTCCATGGGCCGGGATGTTAGCACCTGATAGTTCCGAGCTATCGGTAAATATTTAACCCCCAATCTGGGGTCAAAATACTAAAAATATAAAAATAGATTTTATATTAAAAATACAGCAATATATATTTTTGAAAGAAGAAAAAATATTGCCAACAATATATTGACTCTTAACAAAAACCCACTTTACAAAATTCTGTAAATAACCTGATCTCCTAAAAATTGGTTTCTTACAAAGAATATATATTCTATGCATACGAACCTATCCTAAAAATCTTGTCAGTATTAAATAAGACAGTAAAGTTTATATGCCGTAAAATAAAATACACTAACTCACCCTTCTATATTCAGTCTTCCCTTTTCTCTTTGGCTGTTATTATTTTTTCTCTAGTTGATTTTCGTTCCTTTACGAGATCAACTTCTTTTCCTTACGTTGAATAATTTTTCATTTTCCACTTAAATATATTGGTTGTTTTTTTTATGTCAAATTAACCTCGGCGTGTCATTTATTGCCAACTAAATTTTTATTTGTTTATTGCTGCTAATACCTTTTTCTTTCAACAATTTACTGTTATTTTTATATAAGTTTTGTGTCTAGTAATACCTTTTTTTTCGAGTATCAAGATTCATTGGGATTTGATTTTTTTAAGGGTAGGGTCCCCAAGTCTTACCCTTGTTATTTAACCCATAACTGAAGAGAAGGGACGGATTAATACCTTTCCCAATGGTACCAGTGCTTAAGTGAATGCAGGGTATTCAACTGGAATTCGAACTCGGCTCACCGATTTCTCTTTGCCGAGCCGATATCCACTGCACCACAACACACATCCGTCACTATACACTTACAGTACCAGGTATTCCCAAGCCGTCACCCATCTAAGTACTCAACGTTGCTTAACTTCGGTGATCGAGTGAGAACCGGTGTATTCAACGTGATAGCCCTACTTAAATATGTTACCAAGCAAATGCTAAATCATTCGGTTCCGTCGTCGCCTTCTTGAAAAATTAAAACTAATTTTTAACCAATTCTCAAAGCTTCCATCTTTTTACATTGTTTTCATTGCTGTTGATTTTATCAAATCTTTGGTGATATTAACCCTAATTCAGCGCGATCTATTATTAATAACATCTTTCTCAAAATTAACGGGTCCTGGGCATGATTATATACTGCATCCGGCAACAAGGCCTTTGATTGGAAGGTTGTGAGGAGCTTGGAACCACCTCGTAACTGCTGATGTTTCAAGGTCCACCCTCACCCGGAGTGGTAGTACCTGTTAGGGTCCCAGCTATGGTCAAATAGTTAATCTTCAAACTGGGGTCAAAACACTATGAAAGTATAAAACATTTATAAGAAATATATACATAAAAATTGACTTTTATAGAAAAATATACATTTTTAAAGGAAAAATATTACCAACAATACACTTTTAAAGAAAAAATTATTACGATAACACATTTTTGAAGAAAAAAGCATAATTCTCAGCAAAACAATTTTAAATACAAAAGTAGAAGACATTTTCAGTTTTCTAAAAAAAAAAGAATAAAAACAAAAAGTTTTTCATCAAAATCTGACTAAATCAATCTTCTTACTATAACTGAACGTTTTAAAAAACAGCAACTTAAAATGCCACTTTTTTTGGCATTAAATAACCCACAGAGGTTGATATGCCGATAAACAAAACTCAAACTCAAATTCAAAGTTAACAATCTAATTTGTTAGTTAAATTCATATACTTAGTTCTTCTTACTATTTCCGTTTCATTCTCTACCCTGAAAGAACACTGATAAATCTTTTTCTTTTCGTGAGAATGTATAAAGCACATCTCCTGGCATAGATAGTGAGATCCCTTTATTATGTTTGTGTCCCACTTCTACGTAGTCAATAGAAATTCTCTACTTGAATCAGGGTATGAACAAGACTCCTTACAATTGAAAAACTTTTCCAAGAATACTCGTAAATTAAAACAAATTCTTTTACTGTTATGTCATTTTTCCTCACAATTCGATATCTGCTATGGTCGCACTAACTGCCAAGTGTGCAGGGAGACCTAAGGCAGGTCGTGGTTTGTTGCTATGGCTCCATTTCATGTTTTTTCAATCTCCCCTTACATCCTTAGCATTATATAGACAAAGTTCTCCTTAGTGTGTTGGCTTTACTTCAGACAATTTTTTGGATATCTCTTAAGCTGGGGTTTCCAGAGGTTCTTTCAATGTGTTGTTTTGTTCCTTTGTTTTATAATTCTAAGTGCATCTACTATCACTGGTACGAAATCTGTTTTCAATTTCCACATTTTATCTATTTCAATTTCCAGGTCTTCATATTTTGACAGTTTTTCGAATTCCTTGGTTGCTATGTTACAATCCGCTGGACAAGCCATATCCATTATTAGGCAAGATTTTTTCTTTCTGGTTTTTAACAATAATGTCCGGCCTATTTGCTTCAAATTTTCTGTCTGTGTAGATGGTGTAATCCTATCGATTGGTGACATCTTCTATTTCTGTAACCGGAGCTGGGCGGTGATCATACCAGTGTTTGTTTACATATTTTCCATAGTGTTTGCATATTGTCCAATGTAAATGTTGCCCCAATTTATCCTGACGATTTTTATATTCATTTGGGGCAAGTACAGAACATTAGATGGTCTATTGTTTCTTGGTATTTATTACAGAACCTGCATTTTGGATCCACATTATTATGTATAATATTTGCCTGAAAGTTCCGAATGAAAAGACTTTGGTCTTGCGCCGCAAGAATGAAGCCTTCAGTCTCAGACTTTAATCCTGATGCACTTAGCCATCGATGAGTATTAACTTAATCAACATTGGATTTATTGGCACGTTCTGGATATTGGCCACGCAGAGGTTTGTCTTGCTAGCGTTGTTTCACCTATTCAAGAGCTTTATCTTTGGCTTTCATTTTCATATTTTTTGCCACAATATTTGGTTCTTGGCTTCTGTTTTGCTTTTCTACAGAATCTACTAAATGTAAATCTTGTTTGTATTTACTACCTTCTTTCATTATTGCATATTTTTTCTTTCTGTTTTCATGTTGTTTGACTATAATTATTGTTATGCTCAGGTGCCACATTTTTGAAATTTCCCTTTCAAGTTCCTAGTATTTTGATAGTTATTTTTTTTAATCTTCGAAGATTCATTAACTGCCATGTCAATAAGGAAGCGCATTCTGTTTTTGTGGTTTTTGATCACGATGTCTGGGTGGTTAGCTTTCATTTTTCCGTCTGTGTATATCGTAAAAACCCATAGAATTTTGACGGGTCCCAACTCTGTAACTGAGTCCCATTTCTGTAACCGGGTCTGGGTGATGTTCATTCCCGTAAATGTTGCTTATTTCCAAGTACAGATATTGGTACAATTTATCATGTCGAGTTTATATTTAGTGGATACTAACCAGGCTTTGAGTTTTCACTCGCCCGATCGACTCAGTCGATTAAAAACTTAATTGCTTTTACAACCCAAAAGTATGCCGTTGAATATTCACAAGTTACTTAGAATGATCTACAATGACATTATTGAACTCTGTCTCGCTTTTATTGTCCCGGTCAGTTTAAAGACGCTTACAGATTAATAGAAACTAATTTGGAAAAATAGTATCCTTGACTCAACATCAATATTTCTACAAAATATAAAAACGAACAAAAAAGAAAAAAGTACGGATACTTCTTTCAACCACGCACCGAAAAACAAATTATGCAAGTAAGTAATATTTTTTATAGAAAATCGTTGAGAAAATCAGATTCATAATTTTTTTATCTATGAGATGGAGGTTCTCGTCAAACCAAAGAAAGAAACTACGAATTTAGGTCCCTCCACATAATTGCCAAAAAAAAAAAAATTAAAAACAGCATATCATGATGTTAAAAGGGCTCAAACTTAATAAAAACCAAGTTTTATCACCAAAAGGTTTATGCTATTATTAAGAGGAAAAATCAAATATTGTTGTTATTTTTAAAAAAATTAAAATCCTTTCTAACACGTTCGAAAGTTTAATTAAAATTTAATTCTTTGTTTTCCGTCAGCGATTTGCGCTATGTAAGGTGAATATTAAGAAAATGAAGTCGGTCAAGTAAAATGATTTTAGGCTGAGAAAATATTCCCTCGCTCTCGACCGCCGGTCGAGTGATTTCTTTTTAAAATCTCAAGAGGTGGTATTAACACCGTGCAACCTGACATACAATAGTCAATTGTTTCTTAGAATGTGCATTTTGGGTGAACAGTTTTTCAGCATATGCGCTTGGTAATGTATAATTATCAAGCATTCGTCCTGTTCAGCAAGAATAACATCTTCAGTTTCAGTTTTTAACTCTGCACGATGTAACCACTGACACTGGGTACAGGGTTGTTAATATTATTATTACGCTAGTGACGCACATCGACGGAATGAAAAAAAATATCCTATTCTTGAAGCATAGTATCGACAAGTCTCCTCTTAATTCAAGAACTTTACGGAGTTTCTTTGCATGCGATTACCATTCCTAGCAATTTTATATTATTATTTTCTTTTTTTCATTAATAGTAATACAGTATGTAAAGGAGAATCAAATTTAAGAAAACAAAGGAAAAATCCTAACTCTGTCATTTGGTTTGGGTGATGTTCATACCAGTTTCTTGCAGTTTCCTTCCCGTAATATTTGAATATTTTCCAGTCCAGCTATCAGCCCAAGATATTTTTATTACGAGTGGTTCTGTGTCGTCGAAAATGAAAGCAAAATTTTAATATCGACATGAGGTCTAAAATGACGGCAACATATATATTGATGGAGCATTGAGCATCTAACAATAAGACATAAGAATAAAATTAATAATCCACCCCACGTAAATGACAGGAAGGATATATATATATATATATATATATATATATATATGAATTAAAATAAATTTTCAAAATTCAAAAATGTTGAATGAACATTTCAGCATGAATGCCCTAAGAGAGACTTCTTGGAATTTACCTTTCCGTTTCGGATTAAAGCAATTTAATAATATATATAAATTAAAATAGGATTAATTCAAGTATGTTGGATGACAATTTCGATATGAAAATCCCCACGGGGGATAACAAAAAAATCCTATCAGAAACTGGTTAATTTATATTTGCTCTGTAATATTTTATTACATGGAGCTCTCTTCCTGTATCATTTTTTAATACTAAAATAAATTTTTTAATATTAATTAGGATCGGGTTTTTGGAATTTACCTTCCTGCTTTTTCCGCTTGGATTAATGTATCTGAATAAGTATATATATATATATATATATATAGGGGTTTCTATTATAATAGAGAAGTTTAATTCATAATTATATGATGTTATGCTCTACAATATTTATTGTATTGAGCATTTTTCATAAAAAACTAAATACCAGGAACTCAAAATTTTAGAACATTGGTTTCTCTTTACATGGATTTATATATATGTATATATATATTCATTATTCATAACATAATTATTGCAAAATAACAAAATAGTAAGCCATTGTTAAATAGCGAAAATGTGGCAAGAGTTTTCATAATTGGTAGTAAAGTTTAATAACTGGTAGTAAAGAGAATGAACTCAGCCAGCGATGCTTCGCTATTGCCTCTCTCTGCATGAACATGACAGGAAGGAAATATAGGGTGTCCATAGAGTCCTTGTGCACATTAAATATTAATAATATAAATAAAGTTATTAAAATTTATAAAATGCACACAAACTTTATGGACACCCTGTATATGTACATATGTATATAAATACACAACCTAATTTAAAGAAGAGTAGTGTGTGCATTCTGATTGGGAGAATACTGATGTGATCTATCTAATCTAAACTTATTTATAAATGGAACTTTGTCTCTCCGTGTGTGTGTGTGTGTGTGTGTGTGTGTGTGTGTGTGTGTGTGTGTGTATCCGTTACCTGTATACTCCGAAGCGGCTGAACCGATTGTCTTGAAAATTTACACAGTTGTACTATAAGGGTTTGCATTTGTTCTTAGCTAGGTTTTGTGTCGAGGTACCCCCAATAAATATCGAAAATCCATAATCGAAAAAATCGGGTTATAGAAGGAGTGGTCTGATTTTAATCAAATTTGATACACTCATAGACAAAGACATAAGAAACGATATTCAGAAGTTTCAATGTTGCAGTTCTTACAATAGTGCAGAAAATCGATAATATATATATAAAAAAAAGGCAAGGTGTTTGTGTCTATGTCTGTTTATCTGCCTGTATGTCTGTATTTTTTCAGACCTTTTATTTTAGTTTTTGCTTCGGGTTTGGCTCTAAGTAGGTATAATTGTGGTTTTTAGTCTTAGCCATGATACCACTTACTCAGAGGACTTATTTAGCCTTCAAAATTCAGTTTACGACGAAAAAAAACTTATTTGATATCGATACCAGGAAATCAAAATTTGACTTTCATCCATTCATTTTTCTTTCAGTCTACGGTTTTGCTTTAACTGGAAACAACTATTGCTTTTTAGTCGTTCGTGACAACGTCCAAAGAACCTGAGCTCCCGGACCATGTATTAGTTTTGAAGCTTTCATTACACCCGAGCAACGCCGGGCTATACTGCTAGTATTTTATATGTGCGGTGATTACATCGATATTACTTTACTGGGTAGAGGGGCAGTTTCACAGAATGCAATTTTTTGTATCTTATATGAAAAATAATCTATCAGAAATATTCTGATGCGGACACTTTTGGATCGTCCCCAGTACTCTAATCGGCATAAAAGCAGTCATAATGTCGCACATTTTTTCAGTTTTAATTTCAAGATTTATCTATTTTGTCGTTACACATTAACGGGTATATTCTTATTTTTTGACGCTATCATATCTATAAAAGTTTCAGATCAACTACAATGCGGGGGTAAATTAAGAAAACAACATAAAAGTATTTGTTCAATATTTTCTCTCAACTTTATTTTAACATTAATTATTATCAGTCAAACATACACTGACTTGTGTTATTCAATGAATTTTTAAATAATCACACGTGGCAATACGAATCTCCATTATTGAATATATCTTACTCTCTGGAACAATATTTTCACGTAATATAACTTGTTATATGTGACAATTTAATACCTTTTCGGATACTAGTTTATAGCTCTGGGAGCAAAAGTTTCGCATGCCACTTCATTAAACAAATATCCGCATTTTAAACAATTACATGCGTAATCAAAATAATATTATTTGACATATTTCACATGACAAACTAATTTATTGTTTTCAACGGGAGATTTTGTAAAAGAATTTTGTGACATAATCAAGTATGTATCGACGGTAATTTGGCTTCATTTTAAAGTGAAATTTCTGTCTTAAATTTCTCGAAGTATTGGCAAATTAAACTCGCATTTAGTAAGTATCATAACAAAATCGCGAAAACCATTAAAAGCAGGTATGTCAAGACAACCCGAAGAATTGAAATGATTTAAATCACACATTTGAAAAAAATATGAAACAAAAGTAAAAAAGCGAGCTATGAAGCTGAATCTCCAGAATAGATGTCGTTTCCAAGAACAAATATTACAGAAAAATATTAAAGTCAAAGAGTGACGGAAGTTTAATTCAGACTTATATATATATTCGTCATCTGCATCCAAGCCTATTTCGTTATATCACAGCTCATCAGTGTGACTAGACATCCACTTGCTTCCGACCGCGATCGAAACTCGACCGATTTGGTGTCAGTCGGAGTTGCTAACACCCAATCCATAGGCTCATAGAATCAGAGGACGGAAAATTTAGCGTGTTAGACATAAGCGTCGTATACACACGCCAATCACCGAAAAAAAAATCAATTCTTTGCTGAATAGTTATGCATATATCGCCGAAGTAGTAACTGTTCTTTTTTTTTCAAATTTTCCTTTCAATCGTAATGAGAGCATAACATTTGTTATATATTGTTATGTCGCCAAGTATAAATGAATCAGAATCAGAATATAAGTTGTATTCCGCGGAAAGACGGTTAGTATGGACAGAAGTGATTAGTAATATTTACAATAGAAAGATACAAGAGTCCAATCCGTCGTAAGATGTGTGTATACGTGATTACTTCCGGTACGCCACCGTAAGTGTGACTAACTCTTCACTGACTCGCACTGACTCTTTAGTAACTCATTAGAGACTCTCAAGTGACTCTCTACGACATTATTTAGCTGTCCCTCCCAGTAAGGGCAACATATGACACATGGTTAGTTTATATCTGGGCTTTCCGGGCTATATGGCCCGGCCAAAAAATGTCTGTCTGTTATTCCCCAGTCGTGCTTCTACCCTTCGGCGGAACCACGACTGGGTTATTGCTCTCTGCTCGGAAGCAGAGAGCGCCCTCTACCCGAAGGCAGAGAGCTGACAGTGTCGTAGAGTCGTCAGTCTAGTGACTCCGTACGACTCCCTTGTAGAGAATCCACCATTGCTATATATAACAGTCCATTTATAATCAAATAGGAGCGGCGCCCTAACATATATATATATATATATATATATATATATATATATGTGTGTGTGTGTGTGTGTGTCTGTGTCTGTGTGTGTAGATAGATAGATAGATAGATAGATAGATAGATAGATAGATAGATAGATATGTAGTTTTCAAGGTGTCGTTTCCAAGAAAAAATATTAAAAGTAATGATGAAAAAGAAACAGTAATGGGAATTTCAACTTAATTTAATATGAATGAAACTACTGTGACACATACATTTTCATCATTTCATCTTGTTCTTCAATAATTATTATGGCAAATGACACCTATTCACATATATATACCTATACTAGCATCATAGCCCGGCGTTGCCCGTGCAACTCACAACATTTTAGTAGTAGGAGAAAAAAATCTATTTTCTTTTGTTTTGCGTAAACGTGGTTTGATGTTTTGTGTGACATTGTAAACAACATTGCGTTTGTTTTTGTTTCAAAATTATGTGGGAAATTATTTACATTTTCTGTTGACTAAATGAATTTAACATAAAAATAAAATTATTTATTTTGTTTTACCGAAATTAGATGTTTTGTGTGACATTGTAAACAATATTGCGTTTGTTTTTGTTTCAAGATTATAGGGGAAAATATTTACAGTTTTTGCTGACTAAATGAAGTTAACATAAAAATAAAAATTATTTATTTTGTTTTACTGAAATGTAAAATATAAAAACTATTACACTCTCAGTTCAGAAATTTTCGAAGAATATTTAAAAACGTAAACATTTAATTTTAGAGGAAGCAGTTGCATTGATGCCACATGAATTACATACAGTTTTTTTTTTTACTTTTATTTTATATATTTTGCTTTTGTTTGAAACAAAAACTGTTTTTAAATATTTCTTTTGTTTAAAAATTACGGGTTAAAATATTTACATATTCGTTGTTGACCAAATGAATTTTTAAAACGTCGGAATAAAAATTAAGTATAAAGGCTCATTTTTTAGTCGCGTTTGACACGTGTGGTTTGATTTCTGTGACGTAATTCAGCAAACATCTTAGATCTTAGATGTTTTACGAAGCAAATGTAAACAACCGGTTTCATTGGCCAAAAAGTGCGAAAGGGAAAATTGCTAAACTTAAACTCAAAAAGTATGTGTCGACCTGGCTTCCCTGTAGATATGTGTCCCTAGAAAGTTTGAATGGCGTAGCTTTAAAAAATGTAGACGTTCATAGGGAACAGTCACACACAGACTCACCGATTACCTTTGATATATATATATTATAATGTGCTTTGTTGGAAATCTGTTGATACAGTCTTACTGGACTTTGTTTTCTTCGTTTAGTCTGTGGTTAATCACTTTTAGAAAAAAAAAATATTTCACGAATTCATGGCATTTAAGAGAAATTTATTCAAAATTAAACACACTTCGTATCTGGCGGTCATGCCGAAATCAATATTCTTCATATTCGATATCAACCATCGGTAAAAATGCCAAAACCTCGTTTCGTTAGTTTGACGGATGTGTTGACAATAACAAGGTTTACAAAACTTTTACTTCCAATCATCAAAAAAAAGTATCAATCTTATGCCATATGCGTATTCCCGAGATTTACATCACTCTTTGTTTTAATCATTTAACAATAAGCTAATATAAGTCACTAAATTGCAAGGGATTGCAGAGAGTAAAAACTAACAGGTAAAAAAATTAAAGAATAGAAATCAAGGAGACAGTAGATGATGGTTGATATTAAATTTAAAGCTTTGAACGATGTAGTTGACAGGAAAGTAAGAAAATGACAGAGAGTTTCACAACTGAGAGAAAGAGAGAGAGAGACAGAGACAGAGACAGAGAGATAAAGAGAGAGAGAAGGAAGAATCGATTAGCATAGAACTGTGAAATTATGATCCCAAGCTGCCAGTCTCGGTCTACACTTAAATTCTTCAATCCGAGGCACCAAAGTTGAACACTTATAAGAAGAATAACGGTGAAAATATTTCCAGAAAAGGCGCATGAAAGCTACGTTACCGTGGTGGGAAAGCTACGTTACCGTGGTGGGAAAGCTACGTTACCGTGGTGGGAAAGCTACGTTACCGTGGTGGGAAAGTAAATGAAGACAAAATGGATGCCACGTCAGAACCAATAAAATTGCAGATTCTTCTTTTTTCAAGGATTTCCAGATACATAACAAGAGCACAAGGTCTTTTATGGCAGTAATATTCGATGTATAGACGAATGACAAACTTATATATGGACAAGACAGATTTTGTCGAGATGAATTGTCTCGTACGGCATGGTGAACCGACTCTCCTAGCAGCATATTTAAGGCACTGCGAGTTGCTCGTCATGTGGTTAACATCAGCCTTACAGATGGAAGGCAAAAAAACTTTTTAAAATGATTAATAGAGGGCGGATGTGCGTTGTGGTGCAGTGGATATCGGCTCAGAATCACAAATCAGGGAGCCGAGTTCGAATTCCAGTTGAATTCCTCGCATTCACTTACGCGCAAATACCCTTGGGAAAAGGTATTAATCCGTCTCTTCCCTCTAGTTATGGGTTAAATAACAGGGCAGATTGAGTTCTATAGCCTGGGCTGGCAACCAATCCAACGCAGAAAGCAATGGTAACCTACTGCGGGATAATCTTCTGCCCAGTCAGTCATGTCTCTTTCAAGACATGATCGCCCAAGCATGTATCACGTATGGCACTTAACTGACTGACGGAACTGAATAGAGGACAATTTTGCTTTAGAGGCGTTAAAAGTAACAAAACTCTTTTTGGGCCAATTCACAAAACAGTGTAGTGTTTTTAGAGATCACTTGAAAATTTGGTTTTATCGAAACTATCAGACATTATAAAGGCATGAGGAATAGTGTCACCTGCATAGATAATCACGTCGGAACAGATGAGATCTTGAAAGTCGTTGAAGAAAATAAGGGGCAGTGTGGGTCAAAGCATAGAGCCACGAGGAGCATGCAGAATGATATAGAAGAGTGTAAAAATGTTGGGATTTATTTTTTGGCCATCTTCCAAATCTATGTGACGCCCACTGATGATCAATTTCTAACTGAGTGGTAACGGTCAACCAAACTTGCAACTTAGACATTACTACTTACGAAGGTGCCTCTGGTAAATTAACTCTTGAATAGTTAGGTTCTTAGCTTTTCGCTATAAACACTCACGCTACTGCTAGCTTAATAACTCAATATATTTATTTAATTTTTAAATTTTCCTAATGTTTTTTTTTCTTTTCGTTAGATATATTATTTACTTATATAATATATTATTTACTTAAATTTTAAATTAATTTTCGGCCTTTCTCTTT
Source organism: Ascarosepion bandense (assembly GCA_037127315.1). Taxonomy (NCBI): domain Eukaryota; kingdom Metazoa; phylum Mollusca; class Cephalopoda; order Sepiida; family Sepiidae; genus Ascarosepion; species Ascarosepion bandense. Next base: position 3,297,888 of record JBBBDQ010000293.1, read on the forward strand.
TTATTCCTGCGTACATTTTAATGTAAATTATTTTAATCTCAACAATAGTCTGACATTATTTTAATTTGAAACAGGAAAAATTTTTTAAAAACTTTAAAGTCGAGATAATAGCGCCATTCTTGCTGTTAGATTCATTTTCATCTTTTTATTTTATAACTATCTTTCTTCCCCACCCACCTAGCGAAAGTTTCGATTTGAGTGCAAATCTAACATACATTTCTCTCCTTTTTCTTCTTTTCTTCTTCACACTATTCTGCTTCCTTCCTTCTTCTTACTTCGTTCCTACCATCCTTTCCCTTCTTTTCGCTACAGATTTTTTCCTTTTCTTTTCGCACACCATCTTCCGGTCTCTTTACCCACACACATGCTCAAACAATTTTTTTAATTTTCCATAATATTAAAGAATGGCGATAAAGCGAATTCAGTTCGCTGAAATGATCATCCTGTTTATTTTGAGTATATATATATATATGTGTGTGTGTGTGTGTGAGAGAGAGAGAGAAAGAGAGAGAGAGAGAGCAACAACTTTTATTTTAGATATCTTACTTTAAATCGGAGAGCTGAGTTCGAATGCAAGTTGAATTCCCTGCATTCACTTACACGCAAATCCCCTTGGGAAAATATTAATCCGTCTCTTCCCTCCAGTTATGTCTTAAATAACAGGAGTTATTGGATTCTATGACATTGTTTAGCAACCAGGCTACCACAAAATGTAATGGCAACCTACTGCGGGATAATCTTCTACCCATTCAATCATGTTTCGAAAGAGACATGATCACCCAAGCGCATAACACGTATGGCACTTAACTGACTGACATTAAATATGACATACAAGGAAAATTTTATTAACTTTATAATTTATTTAGTTTTTCCAGCGTTCTTATATTTTCTTTTCCTTTGTTTTGGAGTAACTGAATGCAGCAATTGTTCCATATTGTCCATTGTCCCAAGCGCTTTCGGTCACTTCTTAAGATATTTAAAGGGAATTTGTTTTTGGTCACGATAATTTCTTTTCATGCATTGACTGTTTAAGAAGTATTTTCAGTGTTGCTTTGAATGCTAGCAGAAACGTTTATTCTGACTCTTCGGGTCTTGAGCCCGACTGGAATTAGATTGAGCGTCTTTCTATCTTTTAAAATACCTTCAACACACCATTTCCACTGTTAAATAATGTTATATATCGCCGTACGACGACAAAACAACAAACACGCATATATAAAAATATAAGGTTATATTTTTATTAATGACGACGAACCGTGTGTAATAGAGAACGGAAGGGTGAGAGGCACATAGAATGGGTTGACGGGAGTGTATTCTTGCCGTGGTGTTTCTCTGCTTCCACTGGCCGTTCTCTGCTGGCGAATCCGTGTGTCGAGGTCTTTATATAGTCTTCTAGAACCGGGACTTTCCTTCCGGTTTTGCCTCGCCCACGCAACGCCCACGTAATTCTAAGAGACACCTGATCTGTTTGCCTCTGTAGCCATTTCCGCCGCTGTCGGAAATAAGGTCAAATGACATCCGCTCCGGTCTCGACAGGATGTATTTCACAAACACCTGTCTTGTCGCTTCGCCGCCCCCTTCACCGACGGGAAACACCATCGCTTGCATCACTTTCTCGGGTGGGGCCAGATTGTTATATTACAATAAGGGTAGTTTGACAGTGGGAGATAGATGTTTAATATACAGAACCTCTCGTATAGCGAGGTGTTTCTGGGATTGTGATTTATGCAGTGTTTTTATGATTTCGACCAGAATTCTTCTTACGGTTTCCTGTAAATTATGGGTAGATAAATGTTTCTGTAGCACTTTGATCTGACAAGTGATACTTGAGATGTTTACTCAAGAATGTGGTAGTATTTCCGATATAAATAACTGATTTTGATAATATATATATATATATATATATATATATATATATATATATATATATAATAACTACATAGACTCTGTAAGTATGTCGGTCGTAAATTTATACTAAAATAAACCTCCGAAAAAACCATTAACAAACAGAACCTAAATCCGTTACAATCCGGTGTACTAAGACGTCGGATAAATGGGGAGAAAAAAAAGAAACCCGCGAAACAAGAACAAAACATTCAATACTCCGCAGTAAAGAAAAAACCCCAAAACGGAACCAAACACAAGAAAAAGTGCTCAATACAAAGTACGAAAGAAAAGATACAATAGTAGAGCAAAAACACACAAAAATCTAGAGTGAGCCAAAGCCTTTGCCCTGACGATCCGTAGTGTGAAACCGCGGTAGGTTTTGGCTCACTCTAGATTTTTGTATATATATATATATATATATAATGCATTTATTTTTCTTGCATGGTTCTTCTCGCGCCCTAATAAATCACATTTTTTTTTTACATGTCTCCTATTCCCAGAAATAAACTTGATAAGGCTGAGACAAAACCGGTTGTTTTTTTTAGTTTGTAGTAAAATACTATTTTAACTAGGCTTATTCCTGGCTATTATAAAGTTTTGTACGAATCAGAATTGGTTCAAATATATATATATATATATATATATATATATATATATATGTGTGTGTGTGTGTGTGTATGTGTGTGTGTGTGTGTGTGTGTGTGTGTGTGTGTGTGTGTGTGTGTGTGTGTGTAATAAATATATATATATGTATGTGTGTATCTTCTGTCATATAGTGTCCTGTGTTTAGAATATTTAGGTTATTATTAATAATTTTTGCAATACGATCTCAAACACAAGATTTGACTGTCGGCCATCAAAACCTTTTATGCATTTATAATGAATTGTTATCTATATCTGGAATAATCATTGACTAATTTCGCAAATTAAAACCCATAAAATCATTTCAAATTTCTTTTATCTCTCCGGGCATAATCAAAAGTAAGAACCTGTGAGAATCTCAGCAGATGAATAAAGCAAGTTTAACACCTTAATATACACTACTGGCCATAGTTATTAGGCCACCCCAGTTTTATTTTAAAGAAATGATGTTTTTCATACTATTTTTATTATTTATTGCCAAATGAAAATAGAATGGTGTTTTGTCATTATTACTTTGCAAACTTTTACAAGGCAAGGCAGCAAAGATAAACTCGTCCGAATCACACTAAACTTCCTTCAATTTTCATTGATGAAACTGCAATATAGGTAATTATTAAATATTGATAAATTCATTTGATGCACATGTTATTGTACAGAATTAACAAAAGAGCCATTCTATTTTCATTTACGATTATTTACTTGGTAATAAATACTAAAAAATATTATGAAATACATCATTTTTTTAAAACATTGGGGTCGCTTAATAATTATAGCCAATAGTAGAGTTTAAGGCAGTTCGCCTGTAAACATTTCAAAGGCGTCAGGACACAATTTGAACGATATAAACTAACTGTTGACATGGTTTGGGCTACTATTGCACCTGGTGTTTTTGAAATTGTCTTCATTGTTCATTGAAGAAGGTATTAAAGAGAAGAAAGACAGATTTCAGCAGCAAATGTTGCGAATATATCTGCTGCCCTGATTAACAGCCACATATGGAAGTCACTATAATAGTATGAAATACATAATTTTTTTAAAAACACTGGAGTGTCCTAATAATTATGACCGGTGGTGTACCTTTTAATTTTAGCATTTTGCAAAACATATTCGAACCAGAACAAACATCCTGCTTGAAAGAATATAACAATAGCTAAACGCCCAATCACAACTTAGAAGCAATTGTCTGGTAGAATGAATTTGAGATTTTGTAAACGAAATTTAGCACAAGAGCAAAATAGCTGCATGAATTAACGAAAGATTTGCGAGATTAGTTTGACAACTAAGTATCGCTCAATACCGGGCGCCGTAACGCCAATTTCCAATTGATTATTTCCGCTTTCCTTAACAACCTGAATAATTCCGCAGTAGTTGGGTTTGTTCTGTGAGTATTTAACCTTTGTTTTCCTCAGTGTTCCACAAGCGAAACTTGACTTTCAAAGACTGTAAAAGCCACCCTCACTGCACTAATTATTCAATAATCCCAGTTTCTGATACAGAGCTAAACGCAGAACTCGATATATTAAATGCAACCTTTGCAGGAAGGAATTTTTGGCGGCATAATGAAATTTTATAGTAAATTGCGGTAATAGAAAAATGTATTTAAGCATTAAGCGCAAAATTGAGGGTAACGAAGTTTGATCGGGGGGATGTCGGAAAGGTTTCAATCACGGAAGGAAGATGACAGAATAAATTTGCGCTTAAAGCATTGGCATAGTAACTGACGTTTGGAGTTGCTTTTCTCACTGTAGCCTGTTGTCATATTATGTTAGTTACGTCTAAAAAGAATACGAGAGGAAATTGTCCATACATAAATGGTTGAATCAATACAGAAATCCGTCACAATGACATCGGATGAATTTAAGCTACAGTGTTCGTTTTTTTTTTTTTTTTTTCGTACAATTACTCTACTTCTTCGGATGTGACCCAGGCCTTTATATGTCTTGTTATACGGGTGTTTTGTTTGTGTATATTCTAAGTTCAGAAAAGTTCTCTTCTTTGATTACATTAGTATTTTGCTAAATGCCAGTTTAGATGTTGCATAGTAAGACAGGTGGATTTTAGAAGCAAGATATTGCGCTCAATTTGAAATTTGGGGTTGGACATAAAAATTAGATTTTGTCTAATAATTTGTACCCAGCAATATTATGTTGGTTCTACAGAAGGATGCTGCGAATATCATGGATCGAGCATGTGAGCAATGATGAGGTTTTGGAAACGATGGAAACAAAAAGGAAATTAATACTGAGCATCAGAAAGAGACAGCTGAAGTTTCTGGGACATGCAATGAGGAGGGAGGGCTTGGGGAACCTGATACTAACAGGCCAGATAGACGGGAAAAGAGACAGGGAAAAGCAGCTGGTAACATATTTGAAGGACCTAATCAGGTGGATGATGGAACGAGGGTTGCATGGCGTAACAGGAGAAGGCGTGCGAAGAGCCTCTAGGGATAGAAAACGTAGAAAGCCATCATCGCCTACGTCCCGAAAGGACGGGGGACATAGAAGAAGAAGAAGAAGAATATTATGGTGTTTATCTATCTATTTTTTGCTTTTATTAAATTATGATTGAACAAGAAATTCAACTAATCTTAATCATTGTGTAGCCTACTTTGAAATTTCTTACAATATTTTTACAATTTCTTTGTCTGAAATACGTGTAAAAGAAGGCATGTTTTTTTGTGGTGATTCATATTAAAAATAATTATTTTAATATATGGACCAGGCTTGCCTCCCAGAGAGTAAAACGCCACGCCTCCTTGGTCTCACACTTTCAGCGGACCTCAAATGGAATGACTATATCGAATCCATTGCTAAATCCGCTGCTATGAAAGTCGGTTCTCTGTGCAGGGTCCGGAGGTTTTTTTTCCGTCTGAATCTATCCGGCACATTTATAAATCTACCATCCGCCCGTGCATTGAATACTGTTGCCATATCTGGTCGGATGCCCCTGCTATTCTCCTTGGGCTTCTTGACAAGGTACAGCGGATGGTCTTTAATGTGATCGATACCGACTTAGCAGACCGCCTGCAGTCTCTCTCCCACCGGCGTGACGTGGCTTCCCTGTCTCTTCTATAAATACTTTCACGGCTTCTGCTCCGATGAATTTAGATCACTGGTGCCCCCTAGGTTCGAATTTGCACGAGATACTAGATTAGCAACTAGATCCCACCCTTTAAGAGTGAAACCGATAAAATGCAACCTCAACTTCTACTCCAACAGTTTCTTTTCTCGCACTTCCCGACTGTAGAATTCCCTTCCACAAGACTGCTTCCCCGATGACTACAACCTCAAGGAGTTTAAATGTAAGGTCAATAGACACCTCCTAACAAACTAACTCGCTTCCATTCTTTCAAACACTAATCCCACCCACCCAACTATCTATCACCCCCTTCTGACATTTCCTATATCTAACCACGCTTTCTGTTTACCTTCCCCCATGTAGCTCCAAGCGCAATAGTGGCAGTGGAATGCCTTGCTTTGGGTGAAATGATTAAAAAAACAAAAAACTTTTACATACAATATATTGAATACCAAAGATATCATTGTTATTCGGATTTATTCGTGAAATCGTAAAGTTTTAAAACCTATCTGTAAGCAAAAACCTGCAAGAATTATATATTTCTGTCCATATTTTCCATTTTTTGACGCAATACTTGATTTCTGATTTTACGTAATAATTTCAGACTGCAGTTTTCATAATAAATCCACTCATTTAAATAAGACGTGTTGAAAATACCTACCGCTTTGTTTTGACATCGTTTAAATCTTGGTAAAGATTGTTCAAAGTAAATTCAAATAATTGCGGTTTATGTGATTGGTATAATAACTTAGACTGTTACACGCCAACACACCCCCACACAGACAGGTACATGCCAATAAAAAGTGCACAAAAAAGAAAAATCGAGAAATATAAGCAGACAACACTGGTAATCCCTGAAGAGGGGACAAGACAATTTACGAAACTCTAGTTTCGGAATGCTGAAGTTAACATCACTCATTTAAGTGACAAAATTTTACATTTTTATATATATATATATATATATATATATATATATATATATAATTCCAGGTGTGTTTACTGTGTGTTAATATTTACTCTTTGATAATGGCTTATGTGAGCCGAAAGCTTAGACCCGATAAAAAATTCAACAAATACTGTGATTTTTTTGTTGTCTTTCAACGACATCACCATCAAGTATATCAGACGGTATGAACGGATCCTACACAAAATTAATAGACAAAACTTGTCTTTATTATTCAATGAAACCTGCATTAATGAAAAAACGCTGCCAAAATACACACACAATATATATATATATATATATATATATATATATATATAAAGGATATGATAGATAAAGTGTCGTTTAAATTACGCAAAAATGAAAATAACACAGATATTTCATTTTAAGAGATATATTTAACAGTATTACACAAAAATATATTGAAACATTGAACACTATATTTTTTCAATAACATCACCATTGGCTTCAAACACACCCTCCAGATGACTTCGGAATTTCCTACAACTCTTTTGGGCGGTCTCCTTGTTTAAGTTGGTGAATGCTGCCATAATCCTTTCCTGCAGTTCATTTTTTTGTGTTACAATGTGTATTGTTGTTTTCTGGCTCAACTAAGCTTTTCACATAATGATAAACGGGATTGCAATCGAGGTGGCCAGATATAAGGGTTGATACGATCGAAAAAATTATGACAGCCATAACTGGGTTATTCTCTCTGTGTGGCAGTGTGCAGAGTCCTGTTGCCGGGCGTGTGTTCTTCGCCTTTCTTCTTTTTCTTCTTTTTATTCTTATTAAAACTATACAATTTTATTTCTTAAAATTGTTTCTTCAATAGTTATCAGTTACAAGAAGGTTTTTCTAAGAATTAAATATATCGCTTACTATCAAGTTGCCTATAGGACAGTCTTTTAAGATCTATCAATTTGAAAAAATCCGCAAAAACAGATTTGTGGATACGTAACATAGTTGTAAAACCTGAGCTTTTATAGCATTTCCCCTTCTTCATATTTGTCAAAACTAACTTGGCATTCACTTTGATAAGTAAATACCCATCTAACACTGACAGCAACATTAGTCCTTTTATTTTATGAACTTTGTTCGTGAAGCAAAAGTCAGAACCTATATATATATATAAGTTCTGATTATATATATCTTCGGATGACTATATATATATATATATATATATATATATATATATATATATATATATAAGTTCTGACTATATATATCTGCGGATGACTATATATATATATATATAGTCATATATATATATATATATATATATATATATAGTCATCCGCAGATAGATCTGTTTCGCTGTATCACAGCTCATCAGTACGTTTAGACATCCGATTGCTTTTTACCCAGGATTGAACCCCGAACAAATTGGCGTCAGTCGGCGAGAATTTTAGCGTGTATATTATCATTATACATGTCCAATAGCTGAGAGTGTTCTAATTCATTGCTGAATGAACGAAGCGTAGATGCCAGAGAAGCTACTGCGGATGACTATATATATATATATATAGTCATATATATATATATATATATATATATAGTCATCCGCAGATAGATCTGTTTCGCTGTATCACAGCTCATCAGTACGTTTAGACATCCGATTGCTTTTTACCCAGGATTGAACCCCGAACAAATTGGCGTCAGTCGGCGAGAATTTTAGCGTGTATATTATCATTATACATGTCCAATAGCTGAGAGTGTTCTAATTCATTGCTGAATGAACGAAGCGTAGATGCCAGAGAAGCTACTGTTTTTCAAAGTCTATATATATATATTCATATCGCCCCAATTAATGCATTTTAGTGGCACTGTTTTGCAGGTGGTTACATAGGAGGAAAGTTATGAGAAATACCAACAGGTTATAGGGAGTGTCAGAAAGTCGGTAAAAGAAGGTTGAGAATACTGATGAGGGTAGAGTGGACGGAGAAAGGAGCATGAGAGAGGATGCAGATTAGTAAGATGGGAGATGACTATTGACTTTACATTTAAATTCTTGGAGATTATAGCTGTCGAGGAAGCAAGTAAATGGAAGGAAATTCCACAGCCGGTAAGTGTCAGAAAATAAGCTACTGGTGTAGAATTGGCGTTTACATTTTATTGGTTTTACACTAAAAGAGTGGGATCTAGTTGCTAATCTTGTGGCTAGAGTAAATACATATATAGGGGGCACCAGTGAGCTAAGTTCATCGGAGCAGAATCCGTGAAAGTATTTGCAGAAATACTTTCTACAAATATATATATATATATTCATTCAGACTGGTAAACATGTAATTCATATATAATTAAATGCAATGTTGATCGTTCCTCGCTCTGTGAATACATGCCTGTTGGACACGAACGTTTGCGAATCTTCCAAACATCTCCGATGGAAGTCATAAGCAGTGATGAGAGGCGTTAGTTTAGTTACCCGCATCTCACGCTATATTTGTTTTGTTTTGTCAATCGATTTATATCACAGTTTCCTCTCTGCGATCAAGCCAAGTGCAAAGAGGGGAAATGGGAACGGAACGGCCACTTAATGTAGGGCCATGCAACGCTGTCGACACGTGAGACTGGAGTGCCGATTGCTGGTGGCTATCGATCAAACGATAATGAAGCGTTTTCGTGTCCGGCACACGATTTTGACTAATAGGACTATTTTACAATGCGGAAGGCGAGATGCGAAAAATGATGTTTTAGCTTTCAGATTTGATCAAGCGGCCGAAAAGGAAGATAAGAAAAATTCGAACAGAAGGAAGAAAAAGAAGGTATGAACATCAATATTCGAATAGGATAGGTCAGAAAACGAGAATGAAAGAAAAGAAAAAGAAAATATAAAATGAATAAATGAATTTCTATCTACAAATGGATGACTTTTATGAATTAATGTATAGTGGATGCACGCTTATATAATTATGGGCATAAAACGTATATATTTTAGAGTATAAAATGTATATATTTTAACTTTTAAATGTATATATTTCAAAGTATAAATGTACATATTTTAGTGTAACAATTGTATATATTTTAGTGTAACAACTCTATATATTTTAGAATATAAAATATATATACATTTCACAGTATAAATTGTATATAATTTAGCATACAAAATGTATGTATTTTAAAGTATAAGATATATATTTTAGCGTATTATATTTGTTACTTTAACGTATTAAATGTATATATTTCAGAATATAAATTGTATATATTTTAGTGCATAAAATTTACTTATTTTAGGATATGTGTGATATAAATGATATAATATTTATAACTTCAAAATCGGTTATTTCGACATATATATATATATATATATATACTGGAAGTTGCAAAATGTATATCTTTTGCGATAATCCTCTTATATTTTAAGTTATTATCACAATATTTTGACCGTTGTATCCTGAGGCTTTCCTCAAGTTACTTGGGATGCGGGTAACCTAAGATTTTAAAACAAAATCCCTTTTTTAATCTACGGTGTTAGATTGTTCTCGTTCTAGTGTCTATGACTTGGGATATCTCGTCTTGCTCTTTGTTTTTGGTTATGATCCGTTACTTGGCTATACTAAGTCGAAGTCAGTACTACTTGGTTGAATGAATGAACTTTCATTTCCATTACGCTTACCCGGATTGATAGATTTTCTTGATTGGCATATAATCGATTCGACTGTCCGTATCTGCTTAATAAAGGTCATGGATGTTCATGAAGCCAAAACAGTTGAATTAATTTTTTCCATGAATCGCTAATTTGTGAAACAGCCTCCCCAGGGGTTGCTTTCCCGATGATTATAATCTTAGCCTTTTCATGTCTACGTGTAACCATTATCCTCCCCACATATGCTCATCGTTTTGTTTATTACTCTTAGCACTCAAACAACCTCCTTCGTTAACCCTCGACCTTGAATGGTTATTCGGCCTCGTAAAACGTGGATATTGGTAAAAAATATATTTGTTTGTTTGCTGTGCACTACTAGGATCATCTTTTGTTGCTTTCTGTACTTATTTCTAATACAATTGCCAAATACTCATCCTTCTCGTTCCATTCTAATTTTGGAATTACGGTCTTCCATAATAACCGTAGTTGCCTGCGGTTTATGAAGTTTCTTTGCGTTATTCAACAAAATTTCATATATCTAGGAAAACTTGCAACAAATGGCGGAAAATGATGTGATGTAAAAATCCAAAGAAGCGTTGCAGTAGCCAAAGAATTTTCCCAAGAGCTAAAGCAATTAATCAGAAACATGAAAATGTCGTAGGAAACGAATAAAATGATGAGTACTGAACTACTAAAAATATCCTTCCCTGAGTATATATTCACATATGAAGAGAAGACATAAGGGAACAGAGATGTAGATCTACAGAAGGATGTTTAGAATTTCTTGGCTGTTACATGTGAATGAGAAAGTTTTAACAAAATTGGAATCAAAAAGCGTTTGATTTTAGAATCGGAAAGAAGCAGTTGGCATTTCTAGGACATATAATAAGTTTGGAAAATTTGACTCTCAAAGAAGGGGGTACCCAGTGAGGATCGAACTCACTACTCAGTTGTAATAGTTTCTAGCGCTACAAGCTTGCTAACCATTACACCACGTCTGGGTACCCATTTTTCTAAGTGGCGCTTAGATGTGGTAGAAGGCCGAAAGCATAGATTACCTAGTGAGGATCGAGCTCACTGCTCAATTGGAATAGGCTCTAGCGAGACAAGTTTGCTAACCATTACACCACACCGAGGTGCTCAAGCTTGAACAAGGATAGAGAGGTTTAGTAAAAGAACAAAAAATACTAAATACTTAAACAATTCTGAAAGCCATTATTACCCAAATCTTAAGAATAATAAATTAAAATGTGAATTAAAATTCTCTCTCTCTCTCTTTCTATCTCTCTCTATCTCTCCCCCTGTCTCTGTCTATCTCACTCTCGATTAATTACTATCAGAGAAAGATCTTGCTTTATGAAATTTTTAGAATAACCAATTATTAAAATGTGATACTTCTTTATTTTTTTATTTCTAAAACAGTAGATAGACTAAACTATCGCCCGGTTCACACTCCACCCACGTCTATTGAACAGGTAAAGAGGCTCATTCCTTGTTTCATGTTTAGAATGCGGCTTCCGGTTTTCTCTTTTCCAATCTTTTCACCCTTTTCGTTTTTTTTTTTCAATTGGAGTAGATAGACTAAACTATCGCCCGGTTCACACTCCACCCACGTCTATTGAACAGGTGAAGAGGCTCATTCCTTGTTTCCTGTTTAGGGTGCGGTTTCCGGTTTTCTCTTTTCAATATTTTCACTCTTTTCGTTTTTTTTTTGTTTTGTTTTTTTCAGTTGGAGTAGATAGACTAAACTATCGCCTGGTTCACACTCCACCCACGTCTATTGAACAAGTGAAGAGGCTCATCCTCTGTTTCCTGGTTAGGATGTGGTTTCCGGTTTTCTCTTTCCCAATCTTTTTACTTTTATGTAGCCTCCTGCGCATCAGTGGCGTTATCGCCTTGCTTGGGGTTGGTTAAAAAAAAAAACAACATATGTTTTTAACATTTTTATAAGAAAGTGACCACTAAAATAATCAAATAAGCTGAAGCTGCCTCTCAATCAAAAGTTCAAATGTGTCTACACGGCCTTATGGGTGATGAGTTATATTCTACTCGACAACCCCTTTCCTAAACACAATGCGCCGTGAAATTCTCGCTGATCTGTGGTTATTTCCATGGCAAGTCTTCTGATGAGCTACATTCCTTTATCCACCTTCACTTTCATTTGAGAATGCAAAAATGTTCATATTTGAGATAATATTGTCATTTTGTTTTGTTCTTGTCGTAAACGTTCCAGCACACCATATCTTAATGCCTTCCTCAGGTCTCTTTCAATCGGGGTAACCGTCTAAGATTTTCGAACTGAACCCCTTATTTAATCTACGGTGTTAGATTATGCTCGTTCGGCTGTCCATGTCTTAGGATATCTCGTCGTATTCTTTGTTGTTTCAACTGAATCTACGGATGTACTATTTTGTTGAGGAGCGGAACTCATATTTCCCTGGCATTTACCTGGACCGACAGATTCCCTTGATTGCTATGAACTTTAGAAAATGAACCCGATACAAAATGTACATGAATGTGAGTTATCCCTATTTGTTATGTATTCCATTACTTGACAATACGTTTCACTTAGCTTCTTCCCAAGAAAGGCTGATTTGTGGAACAGACACCCGGCAGGGTAATTTCTTAATCACTTAAATATTGATCTATGCAAGTTAGCAGTTGTATTTCCACATAAATTCACGAATTTCATGTCTTTTCGTAAGACTATCCGCTCGGAACGAGAAATCTAGGAGCCAAGTTCGAATTCCAGTTGAATTCATTGCATTCACTAACGCACAAATACCCTTGGGAAAGGTATTAATCTCTTCCTTCCAGTTATGGGTTAAATAACAGGACAGATTGGGTTCTATAGCCTTGGTCGGCAACCAGTCTACCGCAGAAAGCAATGGCAACCTACTGCGGGATAATCTTCTGCGCAGTCAGTCATGTCTCTTTCGAGACATGATCGCCCAAGCGTGTTTCACGTATGGCACTTAACTGACTGACTGATTCACCACACAGCTACATTGAGTGACTCTTGAGGAATGTATTGGCTGAATATTAGTATAAAAAAATTGAAATGTTCTTAAAAATACATTAGTCATTGTACTTAGTATGAAGTTTTTGCTTCTTTTCTTTTTTTCATGCTCAATTCTGACACTCATTTTTTCCCGATTTATTCAGAATAGATTTTTTTTTTCATGAAAAGATAATGTTTTGTAAGTCTCAAGGTTAAAACTTACAGATTCTAAAAATTATTTATCGATTTGGAAGAGGTAAATTTATACTATGTGGTGAAGACCTGACATATTCCTCACACCAATTTATAAAAAATTACAGAAAAGAGGAAACCTCCGACCAGAAAATTATCTTCTCATTTTCGTAAGGCCTGAGAAGCAGAAAATATAAAAGAAAATAAGTAGAATATGAGAATTACAGCACACACACACACTCAGATACATACACAGAACACTCACAAACATACATACAAATATATATATATATATATATATATATATATATATATATATATATGTATATATATATATATATATTTGTGCGTGTGTGCGTGTGTGCGTGTGTGTGCATATTTGGGCAGCAATCTTTCATTTAAACATGTTTTGTTAAAAACGAATTACAAGGAAGACTTTCTAAATTTTTATTTACTTTTTTGTAGTATTCTTACGTGTTTCATTTGCCGGAGATAAGGAATGTAAAAATGTTCAATAATTTTCGACTTCCCACGAGCTTTCAGCCTCTTCAGAGGTCATTTTCAAAGATGTTATTTTTCCGGTGTTGTTATGACCTCATGTTTGACTGTAATGCAATTTTTTGTGTTCAGCGTTTTTTTTTAAAAGGAGAGTTGTTTTAAGGTATCATGTGATCCGCCTGGCTAGGCATCGAGTGAGCGTCTGTCTACTTTTAAAAATGTTTTTTTTTATAAAACTTCATTTCCACTGTTTAATAATGTTAGGTTGATGCTAGGGAGAAATTGTTTGATATATAGTGCCTCACTTATCGCGAGGTGCATTTGATATTGTGATTGAAATAGTATTCTTGTATTTTCACCCAAAATATTTTTAAAGATTTCTTGCAATTATAGGTTAATATATATATATATATATATATATATATATTAACCTATAATTGCAAGAAATCTTTAAAAATATTTTGGGTGAAAATACAAGAAAACTATTTCAATCACAATATCCAATGCACCATATATATATATATGTGTGTGTGTGTGTGTGTGTGTGTGTGTGTGTGTGTGTGTGTGTGTGTGTGTGTGTGTGTGTGTGTGTGCATTTATTTTTAATAGGACTATCAAGAAAATGAAGAAAATAGTTTCAGCTTAGGTATTAAAAAAATAAAAGCTACTGCGATTTAAAGGGGGGTGTTGAAACCCCAAAGAAATATATAGTAGCGAAGATGCTCACATAAATTGAGTCATCAACTTATTCATATAAAATTTCTGCTATATAGACTTTTCTTATATATATATATATATATATATATATATATATATATACTCAGGTAAATAGGACGAACAGTTTTAGAATTCCGAGTTTTCCGGCATTTACTTTCTTAAAATTACTCAAGACAAAAAATATTGTACAACTCAATAGAATTACCATTTTTTTATTTAAATTATAAAACACTATTATTTTTTTAATTCAAAATATAACATTGTAATAATTATTTTATTAATTACAAGCTTGTTTCACTGTATCACAGTATGACTAGACATCAACTAACTTCCCCTCGGGATCGAAACTCAACCGATTAGGCACCAGCCGGAGAGTTTAACCATAAGCTATCAGGAGTCGACTGATATGCGAGGAAATTTTAACGTGTTATATATAAGCGGTGTATATACACGTCAAGATCCGAGAGAACTCAATTCATGACCAAAAGATAATGCGTTTTTCGCAGAAGTGGTTACAGCTTTTAAAGCTTTTCTCTCCTGAGAGCTCAGTCGGATAACGAGAGCATCAATACATACATGATTTTATAGACCATTGTAATCACAAAATTACAATATAGTGTGCGGTCAAAAAAATAAAAAAGGAAAAAATAAGCTTGCGCGAAATTAAAAATATAAATTGAAGATAAATTATAATATAAATTACCCATCGCCAACAATATATATATATATATATATATATATATATATATATATATATATATATATAAATGCTACCGGCCATAATCATTAGGCCACCCAAGATTTTTTTTAAATTATGTGTTTCGTACTATTTTTAGTATTTATTGCCGAGTGGATAATTCTAAATGAAAATAAAATGGTTCTTTTGTTATTATTACTTTGCAACATTTTACAAGGCAGCCAGGAAGCCTTTGCTTCGGTCAGCCAATAAGAAGAAGAGACTAGCATGGGGAAGAGGGCACATAAACTGGACATCAGAACAGATCATTAGTGCACATGTTTTTGTGCATTATTAAAAAATAACCATTCTATTTTCACTTGGCAATAAATACTAAAAGTCGTATAAAATACATATTTTTTTTTAACTAGGGTGGTCTAATCATTATGGCCAGTAGTGTATGTATATATATATATTTATATATGTGTGTGTGACGGCACACTATATTCTAATTTTGTTATTGCAATTGTTTATAAAATCCTTGTATCATACACAAAACATTTCGTGTTTCAGAACAATATTTCGGTCATATTTTAAAAATAAATGGTGAGAATGATTTATTTAGAAAATATAAGATTAATTCATGGTTATTAGGAAAATTTAGGAGTGGTGGTTGGAGAGAGTTTAACAATATCATTTTAGGTGTGTTAATATTGCTCAATCAAATGTGAGAATTAGGTTTAACTGAGCAGTGGAAAATTTGTGTCGCGAGACTGCATATTGAGCTCTCTTGAAAAAAAATAAAGAAAAGAGTGAAAAGATTGGAAAAGAGAAACCCGGGAACCGCATCCTAAACAGGAAACAAGGGATGAGCCTCTTCACCTGTTCAATAGACGTGGGTGGAGTGTGAACCGGGCGATATTTTAGTCTTTCTACTCCAATTGAAAAAAAAAATAATGAAAAGAGTGAAAAGATTGGAAAAGAGAAAACCGGAAACCGCATCCTAAACAGGAAACAAGGGATGGACCTCTTCACCTGTTCAATAGACGTGGGTGGAGTGTGAACCGGGCGATATTTTAGTCTTTCTACTCCAATTGAAAAAAAAAATAAAGAAAAGAGTGAAAAGATTGGAAAAGAGAAAACCGGAAACCGCATCCTAAACAGGAAACAAGGAATGAGCCTCTTCACCTGTTCAATGGACGTGGGTGGAGTGTGAGAAAGAAAAAGAAACATTATTTGGTTCAAACCACCATTTAATTTAGAGGTAAAGTTCAAAATAGGAATTATATTTTTTTTAATTAATTAATAAACCACTTCCCTAAATCTTACATGAGATAATCAATGGAAATAAAATTAAATTAAGTTACAGCTGCACTTGCAATTTAGAAAGTTGCATGAAATGGAAAGTGCGAAGAATTTTAAAAAAATACGTGCAACATAATGTCGTTAATGCAAAATGTAACTACAGCGATAAAAACAAATGCTCACTTGACAAAGTTTGTAAAAGAGGAGTTATTTACAAAGCAGAAATATGAGATAAAGTTGGACAGAGAAAAATATATATAAGATGAACTGAAGGAACATTTTAAAAAAGCTATTTTAATCACAAGTCTACATTGCAGTAGATAGATCTATCTATCACCCGGTTCACACTCCACCCACGTCTATTGAACAGGTTAAGAGTCTCATCCCTTGTTCCCTTTTTAGGATGTGGTTTCCGGCTTTCTCTTTTCCAATCTTCTCACTTTGTTTTTTTTTTTCAATTGAAGTAGATAGAGCTATCTATCGCCCGGTTTACACTCCTCCCATGTCTATTGAACAGGTTAAGAAGCTCATCCCTTGTTTCCTGTTTAGGATGTGGTTCCCAGTTTTCTCTTTTCCAATCTTTTCACTCTTTTCTTTATTTTTTTTTTCAATTGGTGTAGATAGACTAAACTATCGCCCGGTTCACACTCCACCCACATCTATTGAACAGGTTAAGAGGCTCATCCCTTGTTCCCTGTTTAGGATGTGGTTTCCGGTTTTCTCTTTTCCAATCTTTTCATTCTTTTCTTTATTTTTTTTCAATTGGAGTAGATAGACTAAACTATCGCCAGGTTCACAATCCACCCACGTCTATTGAACAGGTGAAGAGGCTCATTCCTTGTTCCCTGTTTAGGATATGGTTTCCGGCTTTCTCTTTTCCAATCTTTTTACTCTTACGTAGCCCCCTGCGCATCAGTTGCGTTATCGCCTTGCTCGGGGTGATATGATAAAAAAAAAAATTTTCCATTTGCTTAATTGTTTGAAGTCTATATTCCATTTTTTTATAGGCATTTCATTCAAAGCCTTCTCATAATCTAATTTTCTGTCATCGAAAATTGTTTTGTGAGGATAATTTCAACTAAATAACCTACGTAGTATTTCTTTAGAGATATGTGTGATAATCAAATATATATATATGTACATGTGTAAATGTTCTCAGATGGATCATATTTGCAGAGGAAACAAATAAATAAAAGTTCGACAAGTGCATTAAGAATTAACAGCTCCTAGTATTTACCCAGAAAAGAAACACACATAGAAAACGTTAAAAAATCACCAATATCCTTATCACTTTATCCGCAACGCAAAAAGAAAAGCACAAAACATACATGGTCGCAACAAAAATAACATTATTCACAATAACTTAAACGAAAAAAGAAATATATCGCCACCTACCAAGACCTGTGGTCGTCCACTGCGAGGCTCATTATGGAGAGACAATTCTCCTGACTTGAATTTTCGAAAATAAAACCTTGCATACGTTCATCCACAGCACTATCCCCAAACACTTGACATATGCGGCGACTTGACGCAGCTGCTGATAAGCCCACTTTTAAGTCGTAAAGCAAGCAGTCCCGAACGAGATCTCTGGACAGTTCCAACCTTCTCACAGCTGTCCGGCTTATAACTGATGGCCGAGCACGGTGCGCGTGTTTTTTTATAACGTCTGATGTTCTTCCTTCCGGTTGTCCGAATGTGAAAACAATTGCTACACGCATTTCGTGTATATTTTAACTTCATTCAATGATTAAACAAAAAAAAGGCAGAACATTTTTGGTTACCTTGTAGTTATGAATTCTTTATCACCGCTTTATTAAGTCTCAATACATTATTTCAATACTTTTGATTCATTACCCCTCACTACTATAACTTGTGGTTCCTGGGTATGACGGTAAACTGCATTCGGCAGCAAAGCCTCTGATTGGGAGGTTATGAGGAGCATGGAACCACCTCTTAATTGCTGTTGTGCCCAGGTCCACTCTGACTCAGAGTGGTAGCACCAGTTAGTGCCCCAGCTATGGGCAAATAGTAAACGGCCGAACTGGGATCAAAACACTAAGAAAGTATAAAAATAAACTTTTATAGAAAAATATAGATAAAAATAGATCTTTCTAAAAATATATACATTTTTGAAAGAAAAATATTATGAATAATACATTTTTGAAGATGAAAGTTATTATCATAACACATTTTTGAAGGAAAAATATTATTCTCAGCAAATCGTTTTTGTATACATAAAGTGAGATTCGAACTCAAGTCTCCAGGTCTTCAGAATTCTAACCACGTGGTCACGCTCACAGAAAGATATACTATATATATATATATATATATATATATATATATATATATATATATATATTAACGTGGATCATTTCGTATTTATTGAACAGCTAGTGCTTGGATTAGATTTAATTTCCACATGTATTTTCTCAGTTTTCTAAAATGAAATAATAAAAGCGAAAAAATTTCATTAAATCCGACTAAATCAAACTATTCATTATAAGCGAACAATATAAAAATATACCTTAAAACCCGAACTTTTTGTCGTTAAATAACCCACAGAGGTAGATATGCCATTAAACGAAACTCAAAATTAAACAATAACTTGTTAACAATTGCGTTATTTCTGACAGCACAGGTATTCCATTACTGTGACGTGGTTAAATTATATTTTAATACAGATGTAATCTAAGTCTTCTATAATCAAGACTTGAACTCCTTTCTCTGTCTTTTTTCCCCTTATTCTTTACCCTCCGTAACAATGTCTAGACGACAAATTTTTAATTTTTTCTTCTTTAACTTCACCTCCCTTTAGTTTTGCTTATTATTATTTTACTTTTAATGTAAATTTCCTGTGTATGGAATTCTTTTGAATGGGACAAAAATTTCCGGTAATGTGAATTTTTGTCCCATATTTGCAATAAAATTTTGATTTTGATCGTTGCTGAGGATGCTGTGCTTGATTATCAAACACTCACACACACACACACACACACACACAGATATATATATATATATATATATATATATATATATATATATATATATATATAAACGCACACCTCTGTTAAATTTTTTGGGAAAAGAGTCTATTACCTGGTGTGATGAGTTCTTGAATAAATGATCTTCGCTAAAACGCTCGGTAACAATGACTTTTGATTTGGTTTGAACAAGATCATTCACAGTTTCCGAACATTTTCATCAATACAATTTCACTCGCAAGACTGTAAACTTCTTGTACGCTGTAATCGTTTTAACAGATCAATATTATGAAAAAATCACCTATTTGACAAATCGATAAAAGTGAGATTCGAACTCAAGTCTCCAGGTCTTCAGAATTCTAACTACGTGGTCACGCTCACAGAAAGATATACTCTATATAGTATATATACGGTATACAGGATATATTTTATACGGCATCTTTATATATATATATATATATATATATATATATATATATATATATATATATATGTGTGTGTGTGTGTGTGTGTGTTAACGTGGATCATTTCGTATTTATTGAACAGCTAGTACTTGGATTAGATTTAATTTCCACATGTATTTTCTGAGTCACATTGCAATGGCAGGGTGGATTTAATAGAATACTGAAAGATAATTTTAAATTTATTTTGGTACTCAGAAATTGTTACGAATTGAATTTTCTAATTTCCGGAATATTTTACGTACAAAATTGAATATTTTTTGCTCAAATATATAATTTATATGCATTTTCCTAGTGCAAATCTTTCCATTGGATAAACTAAATCTTAAATTTCTTTCGTCAATTTGTTTTGTCAGTTAACCACGCAATAGATAAAACCAAGATTATTGAAGGTAACAGTTTGGTATCAGGTTTGTAAAAATTAGTAATTTATTCATTAAGTTTTTGTGATATTGTTTGATTGTTATTTTTATAGCCAATCAACACTTTGTGAGTTATTTAAATCCTAAACATATTTTGAATTAGATGAATAATTTTTTTTTAGTTTAACTTTGCGACTGAATATTACAGGAGAGTTTTGTAATTTGCTTGAAGCATTGTGTATATTAGGTATATGGGTATGTTTTGAAAGCTATCACATGCGTTTAGTAAAATAAAGGAAGGTAAAGGCGGTGTTGAGTATTACCTATTATTTATTTATTAATATTTCGAGATCAAAATCTCATCTTCAGAATGGTAAGAGAGGTTGATTTCACGTCCGTCCGCTCGTGGACGGTGGCTTTCAACGGATGGTCATCTTTCGCTGCTACTGCTGTCGTTACGCGACGTGGCTTCCCTGTGTCTCTTCTATAAATACTTTCACGGCTTCTGCTCCGATGAACTTAGATCACTGGTGCCCCCTAGGTCTGAATTTGCACGAGATACTAGACTAGCAACTAGATCCCACCCTTTTACAGTGAAACCGATAAAATGCAACCGCAACTTCTACTCCAACAATTTCTTTTCTCTCACTTCCCGACTGTGGAATTCCCTTCCACATGACTGCTTTCCCGACGGCTACAATGTCCAGGAGTTTAAATGTAAGGTCAATAGACACCTCCTAACAAACTAACTCGCTTCCATTCTTTCAAACACTCTTCCCACCCACCCAACTATCTATCACCCCCCTTCTGACATTTCCTATATCTAACCACTCTTTCTATTTACCTTACCCTATGCAGCCCCAAGCGCAATAGTGGCGGTGGAATGCCTTGCGTGGGGTGAAATGATTAAAAAAAAAACTTGTAGTGAATGTGTGTGTGTGTGTGTGTGTGTGTGTGTACCTGTAAGTGTGTTACGTGTGTACCTGTAAGTGTGTTTTTTATGCAAAAACCCACTTACAGGTAAACATGCACACAATTGTCCTCATCTGGCCGTGTGTCCTTAAGAACACATGGCCAGATGAGGACAATAGTCCGAATAATGTAAATACTGTAAATACTACCTCATCTCAGAAATATAGAGAAGTACCCTTGTGCGTTGTGGTGCAGTGGATATCGGCTTGGAACGAGAAATCGGAGAGCCGAGTTTGAATTCCAGTTGAATTCCTTGCATTCACTTACGCGCAAATACCCTTGGGAAATGTATTAATCCGTCTCTTCCCTCCATTTATGGGTTAAATAATAGGACAGATTGGGTTCAATAGCCTTGGTCGGCAACCAGTCTACCGCAGAAAGCAATGGCAAACTACTGCGGGATAATCATCTGCCCAGTCAGTCATGTCTCTTTCGAGATCGCCGAAGCATGTATCACGTATGGCACTTAACTGACTAACTGACTGACCCTTCTTTGTATTAAAAAAAACACGGGAAGTCATGTTACGTCTACATATTTTAACATTAAATCCTAATTGTTAGTATAGTAGTCGATTTAAATTCAGGGGGCCGAGTTTCCAGTGAAGTGAAATCTTTTAAACAATTGCTATGTAAATATTAATCGAAAAGGCAGAGTGCATCTACATCACAGCATGCGAAAGTCGAAATGCCAGAACAGGACAGATAATATTACAGATCCTTCTTCATGTTTTGTTGGGAGCTCAATCATGTTTATTAAATTGACCTTGTGCCAAACATAACCGAACTCTTCACAATTTAAGATTTTCAGAAAGTTGAAAAGAATAAAACTGTCTCGTTCGTATAAATACATGAAAATTTACTTAGCGAACAGCATAATATCAAATTGTACGTAACAAATTATTCAACTACGAAAATTTACTAAGACAAATAGTAATTTACAGAATTAAGTGTTCGTTTGTTTAGCATAACGTGGTTTGTAACGAAAACTGTAAGTCTATGTTTTCCCTGTGTGTATCAAAAAAGTAGTAGCAATGTCTTGTTCCTCTCTTTCTTAGTCTGTACATCAAGTAGGTAAAGATTAAGAAGGAGAGATAACGAAACAGCACAAGAGAGTAAATGAGAGGGTGCAACTGTGGGCTGCCGGGGTCGGACTGAGAATTTTCTTGCAACATTGTGTCCTCTTTGTTCTTTGCTCCCTCGTCTCTCTTACTGACCGACCGAAAAACATGAAATATGTAAACAAGTCCACCACGTGGTCAGTTCCGAAAGCAAACATATTTTTGCCACGGTTAATAAAAATTTCAATTTGTTGTCTTTTGTAAATCGCTCTTTTTTCAATGATTAATGAATATTTTCATACTAGCCCTTGAAATTTGCCTTGGTGTTTTTCTCAGCATAAGAGCAATATTTTTCCTATTGGTCAAAAAATAAATTTTCACACTGGCTGGCGAATTGTTAAACTGTGTAGAAAAGAGAGTTATTTTTATTTCGTACTCACCATAGTTTTGTTTTTAAAAAATGGAAAAACAGGTTGCATCCATATTGGTACATATATTTAAGAAATTGCCAGATTTGAATTCAAAGTTGTTGTTCTTTCAGACTGTCTTTTAATCAGGGCTAAAGAGTCCAGACGTCTCTACCCATATTTAGTGGGGCGAATGGTATTTGCATATATGCGAAATATATATATATATATATATATATATATATATATATAGTCATCCGCAGATATATCTGTTTCTCTGTATCGATTGCTTTTTACCCAGGAATTGGCGTCAGTCACCGGTTCTATCTTTGAGCTATGGGCGCTCGGTAGAAGGGGCAGACTTTTTAGCGTGTATGTTATCATTATACACGCCCAATAGCTGAGAGTGTTCTAATTCATTGCTGAATCAACGATGCGTAGATGCCACAGTAGCTACTGTTTTTCAAAGTCTACCATTCTTCCAGAGGTGTGAGAGCGTAAATAGTCATCCGCAGACAGATCTGTTTCACTGTATCACAACTCATCAGTTGTTTAGTAACAAACTTCCACACATTAATTCTAATTCTCACTTTCCCTCCCTCCCTCCCTCCCTTTCTCTCTCTCTCTCTCTCTCTATATATATATATATATATATATATATATATATATTCCATCAGGTTCTTTGCTCGCATTTCTGCAGAATCCTCTTCCGTATATCTGCTTCCCTGACAGCTACGATCTCCCAAATTTTAAATTTGTGATTTCTTATCTCCTTGACTTGCATTCTTTACCTGACAACTCTTGCATCACGTTCTTCTTCATTTTCACTCTACTCTCATGCAGCCCTCTTCACACCTGTATTCTCATTCTTTTCTTACTCATTCTCTGATAACTGCGTCACTTGCTCCGCTTTCTCATCACTCACGACTTATTGCGCTCCAGTGGGAGTCCTGCCTTGCTTGGGCTGAAATTATATATATATATATATATATATATATATATATATACAATTTATTAATGAATATGAACAGTTGCAGCTTCTGGCATGTGTTTACATTGCATATAACACGATAATGTCCGCCTTCCTTTACCGAGCGCTTATAGCTCAGCGGTAGAATCGTCGATCCGGTTACAGTTATGTCGGGTTTCAATCCTGGCTAAAAGCAATCGGTTGTCTAACCGTACTGAAGGTCTGTCTGCGGATGACTATATATAAATAGATATATATATATGTGTATATGCGGAGATAGATAGATAGATAGATAGATAGATAGATAGATAGATAGATAGATAGATAGATAGATAGATAGATTGTGGACTGAGATATATATACACAGCATAATGATTGACAGTTTCACTATCATCTGAATAACGCTTGTGACGTGAAATTGATAGTCACCATATAGTGGTGATTCGTATTACTACACTGCATTTAAACACATCTTTCTCACATATTAAGCACTTTTCATTGTCACAGCCTCAACAATACTCATATATTGACCCATCAAAACCAAATTTAGGCCAGTAGTGTAAACAGATGAGCGGACACAATATACAGTTGGCTTTACTGGCTTCGTAAATTACATATTCATTAATTTTTCTTGAAAACTTCAAAAGTTTTATAATTCAACATAAAAATTATTCCCAATTTTTTTTTTTATATTTATTCAACAATACTAAATACTGTGAAGACTTTAAAAAATCTAGTTATATAAAAATACATGCCTACTATACAAATTGTTCTGGCATTTAAATTGTATAGCGGTATGCATCGATCTAGAGTTTAATTTGCCAAATCAACAAAAAGATTAATAAAAAATTTTAAAAAATGCGTTATTTTAAATTATTAAACTGATGAAAACGAACTCAAGAATCAGTCACAAGAAATTCTATGAAAGTTTCATTGAATAATTATCTATATTATGGAATGACGTACAGAATTTTCAACGTGTACAGCTTATCAACCTTCTGGTCTTTTATGAATGACGTACCATATATTCCAATTATAATTATTAATTATACGTCTAATTATATATCGATTGTAGGCGTTGGAGCTAACTTGACACTTTTTCACCCAAGTCGACATTTCGAACATTGCCAGTGAAAACCAAAATTGAATAAATATTCTTTTATAAAGATTCTTTTACCGCCAATAGGAACACCTTTCTAATATATATATATATATATATAACTGATCAGAGTACTATTAAATAGCATTTCTCTGAAAAACATAAACATGTAGGTAATATCAAACAGATTTTGGTCAACAATACGGTGATCCTTACTCATACACACAGTAAGAGGAACCTGCAGATATTGGAGGCCATGTACATCAAATCAAAACAACCAACACTCAATAAAATCAACTTTAAAACAGGAAATAACATATTACATTGCATTTGACTAGATGGTTTTGTTGTCATTTCGCGCTATCCCGCAGTGTGACGTCATAAAACCGCATCGCAAACTTAAGAACTGCGTTTATTATTTTTGGTAACTATTGCCGTTGCCAAGCGGAGTTTTATGTCAACACAAAATAAAATCGTCGGTGATGATGGATTTTATAATATTTCAGTTTAAACAACCTCTCTGAAGATGGCTCATGTGAGCTGAAAGCTTAGAAGAAAACCAATAAATAATTATCCAAATGTTGGAGAATTTTTGTCTTTATTTTCAACTGAAATTAAAGCAAAAATACGACGTTTAGAACGGCTCATGTTTAAACATAATAGACATTCATTGTCTCTTATATTTAATAGCATATGTTTAGAAAAAATATATATAAATATATCATCGCTCATTCAGTAAAAATGAATTTGAGCACGCTAGCTGTTGGGCGCGTAATATGATATGCGCTAAAAAGACTGCATTCTCCGCCGAACGCCACATGGCCCAGGGGTAGAATCGACGACAATTCGGTCGGGTTTCGAGCCTGGGTTATGTAGCAATCGGAGTCTAACCGTACTGATGTGCTGTGATACAGCGAAACAGATCTGTCTGCGATTAATATATATATGTATATATAGCTCAAATTATGCAAGAATTTGTAGTTTAGGAGAAAAAAGCGGTTTTCGACATTTTCGGCTACATGACAGCAGACAAAAAAATGACAGTGAAATTGTAGATGAGTTTTTTTTTTTTTAGAATAAATGCTGCCTGCAAGTTCATCGCGGAAGCTGTAACTTGTAGATCCGTTTGTTCATGAATTGAGCGACATGGGCAATTAGATACTAATTTCAATTAATGTTAATTTTTGATAAAATTAGTAGAGCAGACATCCTTTTCGTTCGTTAATCATACTCAGTAGTACAACCGGATAAGGATATCTATAATGAAGAATGATAATTCATTTTATTAACAAATTACCCTATTATTCAGTGTCGAATTATGTACATCTCTAAGTGAGTGGGTGGGCCTTTAATTTGTTTGTTCTTCAGTCAAGCAAATATGAGATCTTTTATCTCTTTATATATATATATATATATATATAGAGAGAGAGAGAGAGAGAGAGAGAAAAGAGAGAGAGAGTAAAGAAATTAATGTGAAAGAATTGGATAAACTGAAACACTACTCTTATTTTGTGTTTAATATTTGATACTTTGCTTAGTTTTTGGAGGGCATCTTCCACTGCTGGTCAGTTGCATAGTTGTCTTTTCTTTTTTCGATATTAAACTAATCCAAATCCAGACCCTTCTCATCCTTCTTGCTGGCGTGGTAATTGGGTACAAACTATGTCTTAGCAAGTCTCAACATGTCTAAGCTTGTCATAATTGGTCATGCGTACCCAGTCAATGTTATAATTAAAACTTAGTTTGATCAGTTATTTTGTTGTTTTTTTTCTACACCCACAGCTAGGTCTTTATATTTTGAGTTTTTCGAGTTCCTTGCTTGCTATGTTACAATCCAATGGACAAGCCATATTAATTAATAGGCAATTATTATTATTATTATTATTATTATTATTATTATTATTATTATTATTATTATAAAGTTTCTGCGTAAATTTGTAACGTATTTGTTTCTCCTCAGTAACGAACAAATTGACTTAAACTGAGAAAACAGAGAAAGGACGAGTAGAATCACCGAGTATCACAAGTGGGAACCGGAAAGAGAACAAAAAACTTAAAATTTGGTTTTACTTATCAATAATGACTTTGGAGAAGTTAGATATTCACAGTGCTCAGTGCTTAGATATTCAGTGCCCACCACTAAAACTATTTCATTGCCTTATCTCACAATCGTCTGCAGAAAAGAGAATCAAGATTTTAAAAAAATGATTTCACCCCAACCAATAATAATGCCAGTAAGACTCGAAGGGTTACTAGGAGGGAAATGTAATAGGATCTTAGTGATGAGAAAGGACAATAAAATAACAGGTTTCAAAAACAAAGAACATGGCGATGGACGTTACATTTTAATCTTTCAGATTTTATGTCACAAACAAGAAGGTACTTCCGCACCCAAAAAGTACCAGAAAAACTATTAGCAGGGAACGTACGGTTACGTGGAGCTCTTTTAATAATAGAATGATGAGACATAATAACCACTCTAGTAGTTCGTTTACATTCATGTGGTTGACGTACTAATGAAAACAGTTTGTAAAAGCAATAACCAGAGAAATATTTATAGAAAAGAGAGTCGGATGCCTTCTCTCGGTGATAGAAAGGAAATACAGTAAGGATGCTTGTTCAGTTATCTGGATCGAAGCAGTGAAGCAACATTCATAGTAGAAGATTTAGTAACTGATTCAATATAAACACTCCATTTATTTATTTATTTATTTATTTTTAATCATTTCACCCCAAGCAAGGCATCCCACTACTACTATTGCGCAGGGGGGTTACATAGGGGAAAGTGATGAGAAAGAGTGGTTAGATATAGTAAATGTCAGAAGAAGGGTGATAGACGGGTAAGGATACCCAGGATGAGGGTTGGGTAGAAGGAGAGAGTGTTTGAGAGAATGGATGCGAGTTAATGTGTTAGGAGGTGTCTATTGACCTTACATTTAAACTCCTGGTGATTGTAGCTGTCGGGAAAGCAAGTATGTGGAAGAGAATTCCACAGGCGGGAAGTGCGAGAAAAGAAGCTGTTGGAGTAGAAATTGCGGTTACATTTTATCGGTTTCACTGTAAAAGGGTGGGACCTAGTTGCTAATCTATCAGTCAAACAAGTAATTTCATTATTTCTGTCATTACTGGTGCCCCTTGAATTCTGATTTATACTGCGATCATATCATGACTAAAAGTTTTGATCTGACTTGGATGCACTTGTCGAATTCGTTGCATTCACTTACGTACTAATACAGAGCGAAACGAGACAGAGCCAAATAGAAGTCCATGATTGCCTGAAGGGACACAGTACATGATGAAGAATATTATTTTAAGCCTGATCTGGCTCTTGTAAATGTATAGTATAGCACGACGAGTCAGTTATTTACTAGAGCAATGCAGTGAGCAGACAATTTTTCTTGCATTTTTGGTGATGGATCTTATGTACGATTTCTAAATCGGGCATTTTTTTAACTAATAAAACTATAAGATTTAAATATATCTTAGCTTGACTGATGAGATATTTTTAATATTGTTAATATTAGAGTATAATTATTAAAGAATTAATATATATTAAATTTTATTTCACCAAATTCCACTTCATTGTTATTTGTTTGGTGTATAATTTGGATTTTCTCAGGAATATGACGTATTTGTTTCTGACAATTTCGAACACTCAAGTTTATTTGATCCACGTGATTCCATTTATTTATTTATTTATTTATTTATTTATTTATTACTAGAGAATTTCAGAAGCCGTAATCGCTCAATTTTCTTCATGAATTTGTTTTAACGATAATCTATTCAATAAACGTGTAATTGCAGTTGTGTATTAAGGCAACTTGCCCTGATCGATTTGTTACGCCATTAATATCATAACTTGTCCATTTTTCTATTATCTTCATTTATCATCATCGCAACGAGTAATAATTGTAGAGTTGTAAATTACAATTATCCTTATTTCTATTAACTTCATTATACTACGAGGACAATTAAGTGTTTGTGGCGAATAGAAACAGTTTGCAAACCGGTGTTCTGGATAAAACGTAACTATCAACATTATGCTACTCAGAATGCCGACTTCATCAAATCAATAGAATTGGAATATTTTAAATGTATTCATTTCTGTTCAACCTTCTTGATGGTCTCTTTACTACATAGCGTAATTCTCATGGTTACTCTCTACTAAAATCATCGGTCGCTTTGAACACATTCAGATGCGCACGCACGCGCACGCGCACGGGCATTTACGTACGCGCGTGCGCGCAGACATTATTATTATACGCAAATCTGGTTGATCAAGGGAGTGACTATATTGAATCAGTGGCTAGATTTGCTGCTAGTAATGTTAGTTCACTGTTTCCAGCCAGACATATATGAGTAACGAATAGAAAACATTTATAAATATAACATGTTTTGCCTGTATTAAACTGCATCAGAGTTTAATTCGGTGAAACGATGAGAAACATCCTAGTAAATTTAATTTTTGCGTTGTTTGTTTTTCATTGTCTACGGGAGATTCAGATGATAAAATATATTAATTTGTGTGTGTGTGTGTGTGTGTGTTTGTGTGTGTGTGTGCGTGTGTGTGTGTGTGTCTAGTAGACATTTCTATTTATGTATGGTGGTTGTATACATATGTGTGCATACGCACACATACACATATGTATACACGCATAATGCATATAAATTGTTCGTTATAGTATTTTTCTGTACATATGAATGCGAGAAACCACAATACATTAATATAAATGTCTACTACACATACACTAACACACACATTCACATGTACTAACGATTATATATTATCATGAGAAAAACGCATGAGTATGTATATTTATATGCATGAATTGATATCAAATATGGATCGGAATCTGCCAGAAGTATCGTATAAGGAATAAGGAAGAAACGTTCGCCTCTATTAAAGCAGGAAAAACAAAAGAAAAAAAGAGAAATCATTTTAGCATTTTAATTTTTCTGTTGTTTCGTTTGCATTGGTCAAGAGGATTTTGTTTGCATTTTGTTTTGTAAAGCAGTGAACTCGTGTCAAATGATGTTTTTTTTAATCATTTCATCCCAAGCAAGGTAGTACTGTCACTGGTGCGCAGAGGTCTACATAAGAGGAGAGTGAATAGAAAGAGGAACCGGTAATAAGGAGTGTCAGAGAATGAGCTAGAGAAAGATGGGAGTACTGATGTGTAGAGAGATGGGCGAGTGTAGAGTGAAAAAGAGAGAAAAACAAGTTTCAGGGAGTGTTGGAGAAAGAATAAAAGTATGAGAGTCAAGGTGATAAGAGATGGCAAGTGACGTTGTATTTAAACTTTTGGAGATTGTAGCTATTAGGGAAGCAAGTATAGGATAGGGACTTCCACAGGCGGTAAGTGCGAGAAAAGAAGCTAATAAAGTAGAAGTGACGACTGCGTTTGGTTATTTTTACTGTAAAGGGTTGAGACCTAATTGCCAGTCTGGTTAATGGAGTAAATTCTTGTAGAGGGGGCACCAGGGAGCTACGTCCTTCGGATCAGAAGCCATGAAAATAATTCTATGTGCCTTTCAAGACAGGCGATCTAGGATTTCCACGTCTCCCTATCCCTAGAGACACTTAGCACGCTTTCTCATGTTGTCACTACCAACTCCCGTTCTCTCATTCACCGGTTCAGGCTTTTCAAATATGTTATCCGCTGCTTTCCCTGTCTCTTTTCCCCTCTATCTGGCCTGGTAGCATCAGGTTCTCTAAGCCTTCATTCGTTATTGCATGTCCCAGTGAACTTTAGCTATCTCTTCCTGATGCTCAATATTGATTTCCTTTTCGTTTCCATCCTTACCAGAACCTCAACATTGCTCACATGCTCGATCCATGATATCCTCAGCATCCTTCTGTAGAACCATGTTTCACTTGCTTCAAGGTTTTCCTTCATCTATGATGATATTGTCCAGCATTCACCGCCATATTGAAGAACTGACATCACATAGCAATTCAGTACTTTTTTCTTTGTTTCTAGCAAAATTTCCCCGTTCCTTAATACACTATTCAACTTCTGGAACGCGTCCTTTGCCATGACAATTCGCCTTCGGATCTCTGTGTCACTCTTTCCTTCTTCTGCTCGAACATTTCCCAGATATTTAGATTTTTGTACCTGCTTGATTTTAGTATCCACTACCTGTATTTTTTTTTGACAAACCCTTACTGAAAATCAGGATGGATGACATTTTGAAACATATTAAATGCAATTTACACGATAAATTTAATACGAATAAGATATATCGAGGTAAGGATTTGTACCGGGAAAAAGCGAGAAACTGGAGTGATTATTGCGTCTTGCAGTGGATAAAGATTTATATTAACCCTCTAGGGCCATTCGTATCATATTTGATACAGTATTTCCCTATAAGGAAACATTTGGTATTCATTGACTGAGCAGTCAGTACTGCTTTCATTTGAAATTTATAAAATATTTCTCTTAAAAAATTTTTCAGGAAAATATTTCATTCAAGGCTTGTTTTCATACTGTATCAAATATGATACGAATGGCCCTAGAGGGTTAACAAAATATTGTTTAACATGGATTATTTATATCATGTTTTCTGCTTTGATTAGGACACACTAATATTCTTATGCGAAATACAACAATCGTTTAGAATAGTTATGTCATTGGGAAATTTTCATTTCCTAAAATAAGCGCGGTGATTAAATAATTGTTTTTGTATGTTCAATAAAGGCGGGAAAATAATAAGCCTACTGCAGCAAAAAAAAAAAAAAATACCGTACCGTGGGAACAATTGAAGGAAAACAAATAATCCAATTGAATCTTTTATTTAGTATACCAGTTTATTATTAGCTTACCAGTCCTCACTAAAACGCTTCGGAATAGCAAAATATACCTTGTGAAAGATACACAAAGTAATAAAAACAGGAAAATTATTAGAAATAAAAATAGAAAGTCTACTGAATGACTATGTCATGTTAATTCTTCTATCAATTATTAAATGTGATAATTGTTAGGGCGATAATGTCTCGAAAGAGACATGACTGACTGGGCAGAAAATCTTTCCGTATTAGATTGCCATTACTCTCTGCGGTAGACTGGTTGCAAACCAAGGCTTCAGAACCGAATCTGTTTAGCTATTTAATCAATAGCAGGAGGAAGAAGTGACGGATTAAGATTTTTTCAAGGTATTTGCGCGAAATGAACGCATTGAATACAAACGCATTCCTCCTATATGGCAGGGAATTCTGGACATTTTTTCCCAGCTGAAGAAGAAACATTGCTTGTGGTTGGAGCCTCATTCAATAATCCCCTACGTCGAGTCGCTCTTGGACCTTGTACAGGATGAACATCATTGTAATAAAAAGATATATTGAAAGGTATTAAGGCAGAAGAAACCATATGTAACTAGTATTTTTTAAATGAATGCAGAACCAAGACTGAAGGTAATATTAATTAGACAAAATTTGATTAGAGTTACATGAGAAAACATATGACTACACTTGATCGCCCACTTCTTGAAGGGTATGTGGCGCATGAAATAAGATATATTTGAAAAATGTACCATGACAGTTCTAGTGCTTCTGCTACCTATATGCAGTTCTTCATCAAAGCCAAAGAAGAAACTGCAGTTTTATCGGTCCTGCCCTGTCATTTCGGCTTCAATCCCCTTCCAATGACCGTAACGTACATTCCCTCACCCTTTTCTATAATTATTTCCACAGTCATTGTTCTGGTGAGCTTTCTCTTTCTCTAACTCGATACATTAATCTAATCTTAGAAATAGATTTTCAGCTACAGTCTTGTGCAAATTAATTGAAACGAAACGAATAATGTCTTTCTAGGATCTTTCACACTACTCTGATCACGTATACGTCGTCTCTTGACATTGTTTTTCTCTTCCGACCATTTTTTTCTTTAAGTTTTGGGCAGATAGATCTAGTTCGTTTCTTCGCTTTGATGACACGAGTGACAGTTCAAGAGGCTGACACTAACTATATTCGCGATCTCTCTGTAACGTTTGGCATTGCTTTGGTACAGCGTTATAATCTTCGTTGTGGTAATGTCCATCGCAGACAATGACCGTAAGACAACTAATCGACAGTCGAAACAACAGTGTCTTGGCGTGATAAAATTATGATCCAATCACGGGTGACGCAATATTTTTCAAGGCCAAGCAAGTTTTATCATACACCCGGAAATAGATTTATATTACTGCACACTACTGCAAATGACCTAATCTAATGAAAAAACAGAAATCGTTTACAGCCTGTGATTCTAGTTGTTCTAATGCTGACAGTATTTTGAAAAAAGGAAACTAAAGCAGTTGTTTCAATTAATATGCAAAAGGGTTTAGTTTTTATCATTTTAAAGTTTAAATTGATAGATGCAAGTTCTATGTTAATAGTTTCTTCTCTCATATTCCTGGTTTCTAGAATGCTCTTCCACTATTTACAAGAAAATGACATGCAGATAGTAAGAAACATAGATCTACCACTGAACTGAAGTTGGGATATATGACATAAAAAAAACCTTGCATTGTCAGAAAAGCTACATAAACGAAACACAAAATATTAATGCACATAAGAGAGACATACTTTGAACTCGCTCGTAACACACAGAAACAAAATAGGCGATAACTTATCTAAACTTATTTATAAATGGAACTTTGTGTTAGTGTCTGTGTGTGTGTGTGTGTCCGTTACCTATAGACTCCAAAACGGCTGAACCGATTTTCTTGAAAATTTACACAGTTGTACTATAAGCGTCTGTGAGTGTTTTTAGCTAGATTTTGTGCCGAGGTACCCACGATAAATATCGAAAATCGATAATGGAATAAATCGGGTTATAGAAGGAGTGGTCCGATTTTAATCAAATTTGAAACACTCATAGACAAAGACATAAGAAACGAGATTCAGAAGTTTCGAGGTTGCAGTTCTTACAATAGTGCAGAAAATCGATAATATATATATATATATATATATAAAAGGTAAGGTGTGTGTGTCTGTTTATCTGTCTGTATGTCTGTATTTTTTTTCAGCCCTTTATTTTAGTTTTTGCTTCGGGTTTGGCTCTAAGTAGGTATAATTGTAGTTCTTAGTCTCAGCCATTATACAATTTATTAAGAGGACTTATTTAGCCTTCAAAATTCAGTTTATGACGAGAAAACCTAATTGATATCGATACCAGGAAATCAAAATTTGACTTACATCCATTCATTTTTCTTTCAGTCTACGGTTTCGCTTTAACTGGAAATAACTGTTGCATTTTAGTCTTTCATGCCAACGTCTAAAGTGTCTGAGCTCCAGGACCGTGCATTAGTTTTAAAGACTTCATTACACCCGAGCAACGCCGGGCTATAGTGTTGTTATTAATAAATGTCACCTTAATTAGAAATAAAGATTGCGTAGAAAATTTATTACATAGAATATACTCAAAAGGAATCCTGATAAATATTTTACCATCAATAAACGCAAGTTCAATACGAGTTATAATTTGACCAACTTTTATAATATCCAAATGTAATGAATCTAAGATCTGTATTTAAATTCACAACCGATGCAACCTAAATTATTTCACTTTGACACAAAACATTCCCACATCAAGAGACGTTAAAAAAATATCCACTTGACGTATTATTAAGCAAATCCGTATAAACTAGAACTGTGAAACACTAACACACAATAATTATACACAATAAAGAAACTTCATCTGAAAATGAAATATCAGAATTTTATTTTATCGATAGTTCATTTTTTAGTTGAAGTTTAAATAAAAGCGAAATATGCTTATGCATAAACGTTTCCTATTTGGTCCTTATTCTATTCTGTTCTCTCTCTCTCTCTCTCTCTCTCTCTCTATATATATATATATATATATATATATATATATATATATATATGTATATTGTAGACATAAAATAGGTATAGGATCACTTAGCAAGATCAAAATTAAACTTAAATGTTTGATTTTGAAAAATATCTAGTTTAAGACTTTTTACCTTCAAAAAAATGTTTATATCATAATTGTATCATAGCTACTCAACTCAGTTAAGTGTCGTACGTGATACACACTTTGGGAGATCATGTCACTTTCGAGACATGACTGAATGGACAGAAGATTATCCTGCAGTAGGTTGCCATTGCATTCTGCACTAGACTGGTTGCCAGCCAAGGCTATAGAACCCAATCTCTCCTATTATTTAACCCATAACTGAAGGGAAGAGACGGATTAATATTTTCCCAAGGGTATTTGTGTATAAGTGAATGCAAGAAAGTCAACTGGAATTCGAACTCGGCAACCCGATCTCTCCTTCTGAGTCGTTGTCTACTACTATTGGTTTTATTATTATTATTATTATCATTATTATTATTATTATTATTATTATTATTATTATTTACGCTTTTATTGAGTAGTTTAATATTTTTTGAATATAAGTATATATATATATATATATATATATATATATATACATATATATATATATATATATATATATTTAAATTAGTCTTTATATTGTAAATAATTATTATTAATTTATATTAATTTCGTTGTATAGTGGCTTCATTATTAGGAGTAGTAGTATTTTTATTTTTTATTTTTATTCTTTTTATTATGATTATTATTAATTTTTCTATTATTTTTTTTTTACCTAAAAGATTTTTGATTATTATTATTAATTTTAGACTTCTAGATTTTAATTTCTTTATTAAATGCCTATAATAGATAACAGAAGCGATTGGTATCCCAATGGCTTTCCATACTTTTCGCCTATACTCTCGCGTGGTCATGTGCGACGTCATACGCTTCCAGTCTCCCGTACATACTTGTTCGCCGTTGCTTTGAAAATCTTCCATGCAAACAAAATAAACGACTACTATTGTTCGTCCGTGATCTGTTTAATACACTTAATATAATTGTCATCTTTGATAATGGCTGATATAAGCCGGAAACTCAGAAAGGATTAAATAAGCATTTATCAATATTGTGGTTTTCTTTCTTCTTTCGACGATACTGCTATTAAGCTTATCAAACGGTACGAAAAGAATTTACACAAAATAAATAGACAAAACATGTCTATATTATTTAATGAAACATGCATCAATATATATATATATATATATATATATATATATATATATATATGATTAATGGTGAATAAATTTGTCACTTAACTAAGCAGAGTCAAGTTGATTTCGAAGTTTGTATGATGTTCCCACCAGTCAGAGCTTATTTTTTTCAATCTGATGCTGTGTCTCGGTTTTATTATTATTTATATGGAGTTTAGTGTAATTTCATATTTTGATATGTGAGTGATTCTACAGATTGTTAATACATAAAACCAGGACAAAGCAGCAGCTAAAACATTTTATGGCATGAAGCAAAGGTCTGTTGCCAGAAATAGGCTCATTCAGCAGCCAACCTATTGACCCAGGGAAGCAGTACCTCCTTAAAGCACTTGATATAAGTCTCCGTGTTGTAATGCACTGTGGGAAGATGAATGAAAGCATAACGGTGCCATTATTAGTGATCACTCCAAACAATTACGTAATCACAATGAGTCTCATCAAAATCTTTCCAGGGTCAATAGGTTGGATGTTTCAGTGTATTTGGATATCAATCTGAGGACAGTGCAGATTGATATCCAAACTGAAATATTCGTATTGAGGTTTGCCGGGGCGAATGCCAAGCGGTACATGCCATTTAAAAATTTCTGGAAGTGTAAATTGCGCCATAGTGCACTTTTTCTCACAGATGTGCCCAACTGACGCTACTATGATGTGCAGTCTACAAAACAAAATATGAGCAACGCGCATGCGCAAAATTAAAAACATAAATGGCAACAATTTATCCATCGCACCCTATATTTGCTGTTATGAGTTTTGATGTTCTCTCAATCTCTCTTTCTATCTGTGGCCGAAATCTCTTAGAAGAAAACCTCCTCTCTATTTCTGTTAGGTTTTCTCTTTCGTGCTCTCTCCCTTCTTATCAAGAGCAAGACTCATTAAATCATTAAAAACTTATTAATTTTTCATCTCCCAACCCAATCTGAAGAAAAATAAGGACAGTGTTTAGTCAAGCCCAATTTCACCTGCTTCCTATCATAGTGATCTATAGGAACAGACTAATTAAATAATATGCAAATCTAAAAAGCGAAAAAAAAAAAGGCGCGAAACGCAGACTGATGGCAAAAGGCAAACCTCAAGGGTGGGCTAGTGGGTTGTTTTGTAAATGTAATATATGTTGGATATGTATTAAATAAGAAAAAAATGAATGAGATTAGGTGGTTGGTAATTAGTAGCATGAAAGAGAGAAAGAGCGTGTCTGAAAAATAGAAAGTAAATGTTTGTCAAAAGAGAGAAAGAACAGTGAAATAAAAAACCAAATTAAGGATGGACTTAACATTAAAATACTGTTTCCCTTTGCCAAACAAAAAGAAAAATAGCATAAAATAAAATAGAACAATTAACGCTGTTAATAATCCAGGCCTGTTCTCTATTAATACTGTGGCACCGAAGTGAACACAATTGGGCAGTAATTAAAGAATCAGGAACAGCCGAGGCCAACTCCCAATGTTATGTTTCAGAACCGAATATGATATCAATAGATGGTGGATGGCTGTTAATACGGACTTCTCCCCACAGTACATATAGCCCATAAAGGGGCTCAAACCCTAAGGCAGCTGGGCTGCTGCCTGGTGTTATCGAAGAATCGGGAAGGGCGGCGGGGAATTGCAGGCAATTACTCCAGTTCACTTCCATTTGGTAACCTAATGACCATTATATATATGCTTTTGGCTATTATGTGCCAGCATTTAATAAAGCGACCTACTGATCAAAAAGGATGTGGCTGCTGCCGCCCCTATAGTAAATTGGTTGACAGAAAAAAAAACAATGGTCCTTTTTCAACAATTGGCCTCGAT
Organism: Ascarosepion bandense; assembly: GCA_037127315.1. Classification (NCBI taxonomy): domain Eukaryota; kingdom Metazoa; phylum Mollusca; class Cephalopoda; order Sepiida; family Sepiidae; genus Ascarosepion; species Ascarosepion bandense. The sequence goes on from JBBBDQ010000293.1 coordinate 3,335,611, forward strand.
CGTGTGCCACTGAGCGTGGCATAGAGATTATGTATCTGAAAATATCCAATAATTGGCCCCGAAAATTTAAACCTAGCACTGAAGGAATGAAGTAATATAGGTCTGTGTGCCTATGTGTATGTACGTGGCGTCTCAGTTAGGCAGTGAAAGCCTTTTCACCCCCCCCCCCCACATATATATATATATATATATATATATATATGACAGAAACTGTTTAAGAAGAGATTTATTGTTTAAGCGTTTTGTTAAAAAGAATGAAAGTGAGAAACCAGAAAATTCCTTGTAACACCAAAAATGAACCGAAGCCAATGATTATTGCAGTATTCACCAACTTATAAAAGGAGACTGTCCAGAAGAGATTAAGGAGATTCCGAAATCGTATGGAAGCAGTGGTTGAAGTCAATGACAATTTTATTGAATAAATTTAACCTTTAGTATTTTAAGATGTTTTCATGCAGTTTTGTTAAGTGTAACGATTAAAATGAGAAGTAGGTTATTTTCATTTTTGTGTAAGTTAGACAATAATTTATCATTTGAACCCCGTGTGTGTGTGTGTGTGTGTGTGTGTGTGTGTGTGTGTGTGTGTGTGTGTGTGTGTGTGTGAAAAGTTCTTACAAAAAGCATTCAAACATACGTTGATAAGCATAGTAAAAATTCTAACCTTATGAGCAGATAACAAACGCACATAAACGCACGTGTATATATGTGCATGTGCGCGTGCGTTTACCACTGGAAATGTGTTCTATGAATATCGCAATGAACAGAAGTCCGGACTATGGAATTGGAGACCGGGTTACGAATTTGTTTAGGATTCGTTATATTGTCTTACGCGCAAGTATGTTTTGCACACATATATAAATCTTTTTCCTGTCATCATCTATGGGTTAAATAGTAGGTATAATGTATGTGAGAATAGTTGTCATTCTCAAGAAATTGTTAATACAATTTTCACTCCCCTCAAAATATTTTCCTTACAATTCTATATATCGTCTTTAAATAACCTAGAAGTATATCTAATCTGTCTATGCAGAGGCTGAAATGTTTCATCTCAGCAAATGAAATAAATACCGTCCTTTGTTGCAATGCTCATGTCATTCATCGAGTTATTTTTAATTCGTAATTGCATAATTTTAACATATGCACATTATGAGATAGAGGATCACAACGTTTACAGTCATTAGTTCAGTCAGTGGTTTCTTTATAGTATTTTTCTGTTTGAATTACCTTTCTTGTTCCTTTTGTGGTGAGTCACGTTACTACTTATTACTATAAAGGATGTGCGTTGTGTGGCAGGGTATATCGGCTTGAAACAATAAATTGGAGAGCCGAGTTCGAATTCTAGTCGAATTCGTTGCATTAAATTACACGCAAGTAGCCTTGCAAAAGCTATTCCTCCATTGCTTGACCCCTTAGCTATGGATTAAATAGGAGAGATTGGGATCTGTAGCTTTGGCTGGCAACCAGTCTACCGCAGAAAGTAATGGCAACTGACTGAAGAAAAATAGAAATCTGCCCAATCAGTCATGTTTTTTTCGAGACATGATCGTTCATGTATGGTATTTAGCTTACTATAAAGTACAATTAAATGTGAACGAAAAATTGTGAAGAAAAAAGAATGACAACAAATACAGAAATTATCTTCAATGGGCAAGCTAAAATGGGACAAGGGAGACAAAACGCTGTTTTTTTTTTTACGTAAAAACTAGGGAATATATATATTTTGTATTTAAGTTTTAGCTGAATTATTTTTTGCAACAATATATATATATATATTTTTAGGAAAGGCTTATCTACTTATTGCAGGTTATATAAAACCAAAAATAATTTAAGATTGTGAGATTTTTGGGGGAGATAATTTACTGGTAAAAAAATCATACTAATTAAGCAATATTTGTTAACTCATAATGGAAGAAGATGGATTTATACCTTTCTAAATGATATTTTACGCGGAAATGAATACAACGAAACCCTCTGGAATTGGAACTTGGCTCTCTGTAAGCACAGAATAGTGAACATTTATTTTTAAAGATATTTTAATAGTAATATAGTTAAAAAACTGACAAATTGTTTCTATTATTATTATTATTATTATTATTATTATTATTATTATTATTAGAAAACGTCGTCTTGTCGTTACTTTGTGAAAAATGCAAAAAACAAAAAAACAAAGAGAAGTACACAAATGAACGCACCCAAATAAAAATAGACACTCCCTTTAGAAACCATTTGTTGATAAGGAAATTGAAGTGAAATGTCAAAATATTGAAAAAAAAAACAGTATTACTGACCCACCCTCGCGCTTCAAAGGAATTTGAAAACGGCAACAGTTTGAGCAAGAATCTCCAAAGAAATTCGGAAAAACAAATCTTGTGATGAGAAAAGTAATATTCAAACTAAAACAAAATATTTCAAAACAACTGACAGAAAGGACAAACAAACAAACAAACAAAAAACAATATCAGTAACTTGACAAATCCTTAGCAAAAGCAGCAACCATAAAACAAAGACTAAGTATGAGAGAAAAGACGTAGAACTGGAGACAGTGCCGTGAAGTTGTCAAAAGGAAAATAAAATAATATGATTATTGCGAACATAGGTGTTAAGTAGATGGAATTTCGGTTAAGTAACGCTAAAACACTGATTCTCATATCATCTCCCAAGTTAAACAATTTTCACACGAACCAATTCAAAGCATCACTTTTGGAACTCCAATTCTTCTATGTGCCGTCTGCCTTACCCTTTGTAGCTTTTAGTAACGTTCGTCATTTTACTATCTCTCCTAATCTTTTTTCTGCCAATCAATTACACAAGTTATGAACGGTTTTTAATTGTCATTTTTGCCTTTAACATGCCCTGTAAGTGTTAAATTTTCGAAGCCCTCTTTCCTCATTATGTGCCCCCAAAATGTCAACTGTCTCTTTCTAACGATACCAAGAGGTAAAATCACGCCAAACACCATCACACTTTCTCCTCCAAATTACTCGCTAATTTTAGTGCACTGAGTCAAATATCGTTCTTTAGGGTTAGGGTTGAACGAACCTTCTCCCGTCACAGCCAAACAGGTTAAACTTTGACTCATCGCTGAAGTGAACACAATCTCACTGTTCTTCTGTCCATATGCATTAATTTGTTTTTTAAATTAAATTTTCTCAAAGGCTTGTTCGCTACTCAGGTTAAATATGTGGTATTCCCAGTATCCTATAGAATCACATGTCTCTTGCCTAAAGATTTTTCTTAATGCTGAGCTATCATGAGTAAAATCTAGTAGGCTATGGAAAATAGGTCAATTAAAATTTGTGATTTAGAAAGAAGTCTTAACATGGTGTGTTTAAATATCGGTGCGAACAGCAGAATCAGTGAACATATTTAAATTACAGAAAAATCATTTTTTATGAGAATACGTAGGATAGATAACGGTTGAATCTAGCCTTGAAGAGTTTAAAATTGTAGTGATCCTCTTAGAAGTCTGTTTAGCAAATTAAAAGTTTTTGGGAAGAATCGATCTGGATAAAGATCCCTCCTTAAAAATGGATTACGAAGGATATGAGGATGAGTCAACTCTGTGTACATGGCATGTCGAGTCATAGATGTAAAGGTCTCAATAAATGGAACTGAGCAATGTAGTTCGCCTGAACACTTGCCATGGAATAATGATAGAATACCAATAGACCGGTGACGTTTCAACCGTGGGAAACGGTCATAGTTGTGAAAATAGTTAGTCACACACAAGATTGATTTTGAACTATGCCAAAGCTATAAAAAAAGGATAGGACTAATATAGCTACAATACTTCTTTTAAGGACAGATCTGACCCATGCATTCACTTGCACATTAATGCCTTTCGGAATTTTATAAAAGTGTTTAAGATTTTAGCAGTTATGTGTTACGACGATGCATTTATATATAAAAATAATACTAATAATGTCTAAAGAGTTGTAGTAAAGGATTCTACTGAGTCCTAATTGTTATTACAAAAAAGTTTTAATTCATGAAGTAGTTGTTAAATAGAGTAATCAGGAATAAAAGTTTTTTGAAGATTGTAGAATATTCCAGTAAAATCTAGAGAATTATAAAGGATTCTAGAATATGAAAATTATGTGTTAGCTATAAAATAGGTTTTGGGAAGAGAGTAGTTAGTTGTTAACAGAATTTGCTGACATTATCAACTCCGGCTCGATTCGTGGATCTGTGCATCCAGCCGAAAATTTTCTAAGAAAAGTTGCCGACCAACTAAAACCTGTAAAAGAACCTCATGGAACTAAATGGGCAAATAAATATTTTTGACTCTTTCATTGACCATACTGGAAACTATTCTTTATAAACACATTTGTGGACTTCCATAAAGTATTGCACTTCACTATGTTAACTGGGTAAAGATACTTGTCACCTTTTTTCCCCTTCCTAACATTTACCCGTCACTCTGCCAGTCGTATTTTTTTTTATTCGAATGCAAAAAATTGTATATTTGTAATATATTTTTATTGTGTGTTGTCGTAAATTAAATATTAGTTTGTGATTAGGCGCTTTGTTTTGATCAATCATTTTTTTTCTTTTCTTACAACTTAACGCGTAACATATGCAAATTGTGATTTGTGTGGCGACCAGACTAAGAGAAAGAAAACTTTGAATCCCAAAGCTAAAAGAAGGCAACGGAAAACTACCCACTGTCTATTCCAATAATACACAGGCATTCACAGATAATAACGAAAAGAAATATGTGGAGTCATGATTGCCCACGTACAGAAAGAACGTGACATAAATAATTATTCGGTCTTCACTCGCAACTAAGAAAACACGAATATTCAAGTCGTACAAATAATAGTTATAATACTATGAACCGTCTCGGGAAATACTAGAATCGAGAAAAGGTGTATCAGAAATCCAATTAAGAATTCAGATATTGTTCTGATACGTATCTTGTAATGCAGTAGATATCAGATCAGAACCAGAACTAGGAGAGCCGAGTTCAAATTCGAGTTGAATTCGTTGCATTCAATTATGCCCAAATACTGTTGGGAAATGTATTAAACCGTCTCTTTTCATTTCAGTTATGGTTTCAATAACAGGCCATATTAGGATCTACAGTCTTGGTTGGCAACCAACCTATCACAAAAGTAATGGCAACCTACTTCGGGAAAATATTTTGCCTGGTCAGTAATGTCTCTTTCGAGACATGATCGCCCAAGTTCGTATCACGTATGGCACTTAACTGACTGATCTAGTATAAACTCCAGAATGGTCCGAGATTCCATGATCATTTTTTTTCGACACAAGAAATAGTTGGTTGCCTTATATACAGGGAACTCTTTTTGAAAATCACACATTTTCCGTAAACGTTTGCATAATACACAGATATTGTTTTCTTGACTGATTAAAATTCATGCATTTTCGTTGACCGTAGACTACCTGGTAGGCCTACATTCTCACGTTACTTTTGATGAAATTGAACGGTACAGGTAAGCCCATCTAGCCCGCCTCATAAGCCTAGATTCTTTATTTATTTTGTTACATGAACCGCAGAATGTCATTCACTATGTTTGTCGTTTAAAATCTACAAATATCTTAGATAAATGGAAAATTATCAATGCGTTTTTCTTACTTTCTCTAATCTGCGTTCATCTTCGTTCGAGCATATTTGCATCGCTGAGGTATTGTTTTTCCAACGACACTCTGATACTTATCCATACCGCATATGTTTCAACTGTGTTTATTATTCCGTCTTCTTCAGATTTTTTTTTTAATCATTTCACCCCGAGCAAGGCGGAAACGCCACTAATGTGCAGGGGGCTACATAAATGTAAAAAGATTAATTAGAAAAGAGTGAGGAGTACAAACTAGTTAGAAAGGAACAATAGAAAGCTGAGAAAGCAGGTGCGATGACAGATACATAGGTGGAGAGAAAGGGAAGGTTATACAGGGGAGGGGAGAGAGCTAGAGGCCAGTGGTTAGTAGATGAGTATTGACTTTGCATTTAAATTTCTAGAGGTTGTAGCCGTCAGGAAAGCAAGAATATGGGAGCGAGTTCCACAGGCGGGAGTAGAATTGTCGTCTGCATTTGGCTAACCTGACTGTGAATGGGTGGGACTCAGTTGCCAGTCTAGTTGCACGAGTAAACACCTGTTGAGGAGGCATCCGTGACTTAAGTTCGTCTGAGCAGAAGCCATGTTTACTTATATTTTTTATAATCCATTATGTCCTTTACATTTACTGGCGTTATTTTATTTCATTATTCCCCGTAAGATAACGAAAACAAATGTACGGTGTCTAAATTTTTGTATCAGTTATTTTACAGTAAATAGTTTTAAAGATCCGAAGCCGAGTTGGCATGGCGAAGGACGTGTTCCAGAAGCTGAGTAAAGTACTAAGGCACAGGAAAATTTCACTAGAAACAAAGAAGAGAGTGCTAGAGTGCTATACGATGTCAAGTCTTCAATACGGCAGTGAATGCTGGACAATATCATCGAAAATGAGGAAAAAACATGAAACAGCGGAAATGTGGTTCTACAGAAGGATGCTGCGGATATCATGAACGGAGGTTTTGGAAAGATTGGCAACGAAAATAAAATTAATAGTGAGTATCAGGAAGAGACAACTGAAGATCCTCGGACATGCAATGAGGAAGGAGGGCTTGGAGAACCTGATACTGACAGGCCATATAGATGGAAAAAGAAGCAGAGGAAGGCAGCAGATAACATATTTGAAGAGCCTGAGCAGGTGGATGACCGAACGGGGGTTGCGTGGTGTAACAGGAGAAAACATGCTAAAAACCACCATGGATAGAGAGACGTGGAAAGCCATGATCGCCTACGTCCTGAAAGGAAAGGGCACTTAGAAGAAGAAGAAGAAGAAGAAGAAGTTTCTCTCTATATTATTAGGTAGCTTTTTACAAAAAAGAATGAAAATCATATATTTGTATAAACTATGTCCAGTATGGATCCCATTGCTACAATAATTGACTACGGTAAGTCTACTAGTATTGCTCAGAAGTTGGACTACATTATACACGTGCTATATATAAAATATGTTTTTTTGCCAACATGTTCAAGGGTCGAACTGTACTTGAAATTAGGCTTATACACGAGCGTATACGGTAGTAAATATATGCCATCATTTACTATTACTGAAAGCTCAAGCCGATAATGATAATATAAAACCATCAATTATCCGCAAAGTTCCAGCAGGCTTATGGTAATTTTCTAAACGTAATTTAGATGCGGCACAAGGCTGGACGTATAGAGCACCAACAAAGGATTAAACTCACTAATCAGTCGTAATTATTCTAGCGAGAGAGACTTTCTAACCATTACACCACGTCGGAGTTCCGTTTTGGGATTTTCTAAGCGTAGCATTGATGTGGCACAAGGCCTAAATTATAGGGCCCCCAGTGAGGATTAAGCTCACTAATATGTCGTAATTGTTCTGGCAAGACAGGGTTGTTTAGTAATGGCTGAAATCACCGCAAAAATGATAAGACACAGCTCCAAGGTGAGGATTATATTCTACCCAATATTCCTGCGGGTTGAACCAACAATGCTGTATTAACAGATTCGTTTAATTTTCGGACGTTCTAGTTCTTACAATTGGTCAGGCTCCACGGAACCGCTTTTCTGCGATCCAGTCGTTGTATCAACGAACATCAACTCGACACTAAGAATGTGGAAATGAGGTTTCGTGACCAACCTAAAAGTTTCGTCGAGGTTTCGCCCATAAAAAAAAAAAAAATTGTAGCCTCTTTTACACCCAGACAGAAGGATCGGCCGGAACGTGCAGCGAGGTCGGGCATGATATACTGTGAAACACTTCCCGATTGAGGGTAGCGATCTCATTCTCACGAGACAGCGTATTTAGATCGCATACAGCGCGAGGGTTCTATTTAAAATTGTTGACGTGGATGACCTACAATCACTCATAAAGGAATTGTCTCTATGCTCCAAATGTGAAAATCTGATAAGACATCTGTTGCTAGAGAATATTAGTAGTAGATATTCATTTTATAATAATAAAGACCATTAAAAAACCTTACGTCCCAATATAATAATTACCCAGACAAAACTAAAAAGTGTCCTGTCCAAAACTAAGCTACTCCCCACCCTTCTCCTAACCCAAAGCTGTATCACTATGGCTACAAAATGCCGGCTAAATCGGCTAATTCTCCCACCACATTCACTTACATATCATATGACCAAAAATAATTAGTTTTCACCATTTCTTTTTCATTTAACCTCATCACCAGAAGAAGGGCAAACGTGGCTCCGAAACGCGAAAGTTTTTGTCTAGTGATACTATGCTTTTATAAACCATTGTAACAACCATTACAATATAAAGCTCTACGTTGTATCGAGCACTCTTTATAAAAGAGTGGGTTTCAAACCTACATGTTCCATAACTTTCTTACAATATATATATATATTAAAATTTAGCACCAGTTATGAAGGCCCTTGCCAGGTTTTTGCTTTAATCAGTGTTTTATTATTTTACTTATGTTGCAATAGTTATATATATATATATATATATATATATATATATATATATATATATATATAGTAGCGAGCATATTCAAAACGATGTTAAGAAAAGGTTTAAATGTGAAATACTTATTTATTTTAAATCTTTAAAGAACATTTTATCAAGCAAAAAAGGATCTCAAAGTATATTGTATAATTCCAAAATATAAAGTTCAATAAACTTATTTGATAAAGTTATAAAAATAATTATGACATTCGAAAAAAATAGATGATCAAAAACATCAGAACGATTAACAAAATCATACTATTATAATAGATACATCCTATCCTAATGAAAAAGAGGATCATGATTATTTAGTACTTGATGTGAAAAATCTTTACTTTCAATAACAGCTTGTCGTCTTTTGCTACATGATCGAATTAATTTCTTGCATTCATTAACGAATATTTTTTCCCGTCCTCCTTTCAAATTATTCCTAAGTTCTTTGAAGTTTGTTGGATTCTTTCCTTAGCTCTTTCATTTAGTAACTTCCAAACATTCTCAATAGGCTTCCTGTCTGGGTTTTAGTAGGCCTCTTCATAACAGTAACATCCTCATCAGAAAGAAATGTCTTAACAGACTTCGTTGTGTGACATGGCGTGTTATCATGCATAAATACAGCTGGTTGATTAATTGCAGTTCTCAAATTAGGTATAATATGTTTCTTCAATTTCTCCTTGCATACAGTTGCGTTAATTTTACCGTGTAGCTTAATAAGAAGTCCCGTACCAAGAGATGAAATCATGTCAAACACTATCACACTTTCTCCTCCAAATTTAACGACACTTTTAGTGCACTGAGGCAAATATCGTTCTTTAGGACTGCGTCGAACGAACCTTCTCCCGTCACATCCGAACAGGTTAAACATTGACTCAAAGCTGAAGTGAACAAAATTTCACTGTTCTTCTGTCCATATGAAGTGTTCAGTGGCAAATTTCAATCAGCTCATTTGATTCCTTTTAGAAATGTAAGGCTTCATAGAGGCTACTCGACTGTTCAGATTTATTTCATTAAGTTTTTGCGAAATAGTGTCCCTTGATATTTTAATGCTAAGGTTAGCATTAGCACTTTTTTATTTTTTTATGATTCCATCTGTCGTCCCTTGCAGTAGTTTTCCTAGGCCTGCCAGGTGGTTTCTTGGCTTCACATGACCCAGTTTTCTTAAAATACTATGAATAACACTTTTAGATTTCCCTACACTTTTTGAAATATCTCTAATTGTGTGTTTATCTTCATTACGTAACTTGACTATCAGTCTCCTAAGTATCAATGACGTCAAAGGTTTTTTGCCATGTTTACAATGCAAGAACCTGTCAAGAGCCGGTGTCATTTAGTAAAAATCCCGATTTTATATTCTTACACTAAAAAGATTTTCAATAATGCAAAATAATTATTAAATTTTATAGATTTATTTAATCGTTCTGATGTTTTTGATCATTTATTTTTATGTAATATAATTATTCTTATAAAATGTTTTGAAGATTTGAAATAAGAAGTTATTTTATATTTAGACTTTTTCTTAACATTGTTCCGATCATTATGCTCACTACTATATATATATATATATATATATTGGATTCAATGTCGCCTTTCCACTTAATGTTGGCTGAGAGAGTTCAGCCGAGGAGGTGCCGAGTTTTGCTTTCAGGGAGACTAGCCAGATCCATGCTGGTGTGAAATAGAAGCGATTGTCTATGGTGGTTAAAGGTAGCAGATTTGTTAAGTATGTATTAAAATTTACGAGCCATTTCTTACCTCAGTCTACCACAGATTGGATATTCTTTTCAAGATCAGCAGCGAGGTTTGCTCTGTCAGCCTCGGCAGATATCTTATCGAAGCGGGAATAAATATTGGTGTAGTCTGCGTAGATGCCTACTTGGAACCTGATTGCATCAGGGAGATCGTTTTGGAGATCAGAAAAACGTAGGACCTAGAATAGAGCCTTGAGGGACACCCGCGTTCATATGATTACATCTGCAAGCATGCCCATCCAGTACTACATTCTTTACGCGATTTAAAAGAACGACTAGATTAGATCAAATAAGTGTCCAATTATGCCATAGACCTGTAGCTTAGGCTAGCATGCTAGACTCTGTCAAATGCTTTGTAGATATCCAGGGCAACAGCTCGAGCTTCGCCGTTCTTATCGCGAGCCTGGTATATACACTCTGTCATAGTCGTTAGCATATAAGCGTTAGACCTGGTGAAGCAAAAACCTTAGTTTGTCGGAGAAAAGGCTGTGAGATGTTGAACTACTTCAGCATTGATCATAGCCTCGAACAGTTTGACAAAAATTGGTAGGAAGCTGATGAGACGATATTAGAAGAATCTGAGGGTTCTCTAGAGTTTTTAAATACAAGAATCACAGAGGAGGGCTTCCAGTTGGCCAGAAACAAGAAGCAGAGAGGCAGTAGTTGTAGAGTTTGGAGAAGACAGATTAGAGTTCAGGGGGTACATTTCTTCAGGATGATGACTGGGATTCCGTCAGCTCAGCTCTCCTTATTGGGGTCAAGCTTTGAAATTATGTTAGAGACCACCGAATGGGTAATGCGAACCTCACTCAGTTGAGCCTAGGTGGAAAGTGGGGTGCGGATATCCCAGAAGGATCAAATTGGTTGATGGAGAATATACGATCAAAGCACTCGGCCTTAACCATCAAGATGTGAGGACCTGAAATTTATTGATTAAAGTGGGGGATTTGAGGGCTTGCTGTTGTTTAACACATTTTTACAGAGCCTCCAGTAGTCTTTGGAGCCGAAATTAGGGGATGCTATACGCTGCTTCATTCTTTCAGAAAACAACAATTTAGCATCATTTAGGATCCTTTTGCACTCATTACGAGCAGAGGCAAAAATGCACCTATTATGGTCAGACGCGTGGCTCCGATAAAGCCCGAAAAAAGGGATTATTGTCTTAGCTTTCTCTGTATTCAAGCATCTTTTTAAAAATGTAAAAATGAAAAAAATAAAAAAAACATTTTATATTGTTCTTGTGACTTGAAGGGATCTTTGGTATGTTTAAACTATTTTTACTTCGGTTCAGAGTGCATTTTTTCCTCAGAAATTCATATACTCTTGTATAAATTTTAAAATCTATTTAATTAATGTTATATCATAATACAAAACGAATGATCAGATATATATAAATTAATCGATTTTCTTTTATGAAGAATTTTAAACCAGATTCTAAGGTGAACATTTTGCAATATTTATATATGACATTTATTTCATTACGTTTAGTTAATAGATTTTTATTCTTAAGAAATTTAATAATATATAGTTTTTTTTATATCGAAACACGGAATATGGATCGATAAAGACTTATATATACTAGCTTTTTTTAAAATGTTTTATTTTATTGTGTAAATAATGTCGATGCTGCAATCACTACCTCCCTCAAACGATAACGAGAGAGAGAGAGAGAGAAAGAGAGGAGTGGTTAAATCAGTCATGTGATAACCGTACCAACTCGTTTAATTTTGATAAAATATGGCAGGGTATATTAAATGAATCGATCCTGCTCAGGTATTTTAAGATTAAAAAGTGAACGAAGAATGAGAAAGAAAAAAATATTAACAGTGGAGAATGAGAAAGAAAAAAATATTAACAGTGGAGAGTTTAAAGGCAAAAAATACTAATGAACGTATGGGTATATGATATCTGGGGAAAAAGTAAAACGAAAACATTGTAAATAAATATAATTGCATCTAAAATCAGATTAAATCATCAAGCAACATCCTCTTAAAAGTTTAGAATAATGACGGAAATCGTAATAATATTCAATCTTCACTCGCAACTGTAAAAACACAAATATTCACGTTGTACTAATAATAGTTATAACACTATGAATCGTGCCAAGAACACTAGAATCGCAAAAAGGTGTATTTCTTTACGTTGGTTTTCTCTTGTTTTGTTCTTTTAGATTCTTGCTTTTGTTTGCAGTCTACCGTTTATTTTTCTTGCACTTCCGTTTATTATGTTTTAATGTTTATTTGCATTTTCGTTCGCCATTTTGTTCCATCCCTTGCAGTTTATTTCGCCTTCCTGATCATCATCGCTGCAAGGGATGGAACAAAACGGTGAACAAAATATAACTAAAGGTTAAAACATAACAATCCGAAGCGGAAGAAAAGTAACGGTAAAGTAGGCTGCAAACAAAAGCAAGAACCTAAAAGAAGACGAACAAAACGAAAGACAACCAGCGAAAAGAAATATTGCCAAAGACAAAATGAAATAAAACAGACGACACTAACACGCTGTTTTTAATCGATACGTCATGCTGCCCATAACACAGCCTTCTTAAGTCTTTACACTCATTCTCCCGCCCATTTAGCCATACTTGTTCTTCTTTTCCTTTTTGTCTATGTTATTACCGCCAATATCTGGCATAGCTCATCATACCTGCTGTGTGTGTTTTTTCTACATTCTTTCACAGCAAACGGCTTTGTCGTTATATCAAATTGTCCTCTATGACTGTGAAAGATATTTCGAAAAATATTTTGGGTACATTGTTACTTTGGGTATTTGAAAAAAGAATTACAAAAGAATTAAAATAGTCAAAAAATAATTACAAGAAAAAAAGAATAAAAAATAAATAATTAGAATAGTTCAAAAAGACAGAAAGCCAAAATTAGAATAAACCCCGCCAAAAAAAAAAAAAAGGAAAAATTAGAATAGTCAAAGAAAGAAAGAATTGGAATAGTCCAAAGGAAGAACGAGTTATAATAATTAAGAAAGAAAACGAAAAAGTATCATAAGATTCCAGAAAAAGAAACAAAGAATTAGAATAGTCCAAAAAAAAAAAAGAAAAAGAAATAAAAAACAAGAATTTTGAAAAAAGAAAAAGAATTAGATTATTCAGAAAGAAAGAAAGAAAGAAAGAAAGAAAGAAAGAAAGAAAGAAAGAAAGAAAGAAAGAAAGAATTAGAATAATAAAAAAATGTATAAACTTAGAATGGTCAAAAAGAAAAAAAAGGAAATAATTAAAATAGTCCCAAAAAAGGAACGAAATGTCGAGGGTTTCGGCGATGCTTGGTAAATTGGCATTATGCCAATCACGTCCGAAGTCCCCACAATTTAAATATCAGAAGGTTGAAGGTTGAAATATGAAAGTACAAAATACCTCTTGTGTACAACAAAGTAAATATTTATTTACAGAATGACAAAATTGTAAGAAGGAAAATATAAGTGAAATTTTTATAACTATACTCTATAATATATTTTATAGAAGAAAAATGTTCATTGAGAAGATGCATGCAATTATGTAGTAAAAATTGTTCGTAGGGAAGTGTAAAGATGTCCCCAAACGTTTGGAGTTCACGGCTGTGTAGTAGCGGAATGTAAAGGCTTTGTTCCTCCCTCTTTTTAGTAGGTCGCGACAGGTTGAAAGAAAGAGAAAGCAAAACAAATAAAGAAGTACTTAACACGTAAATTGGTTGCTGCTTTTGTCTTCTTCAGCGGCGTAGAGTTAAAAAGAAGAAAAGAAAGTCGGAAGAAGAGATCGAATGAAACCATGACGTGCCCTGCGTCCGGGCCGGCTTCTTGAATTTTTTTCCGTTACTTTGCCACGAGTTCGTCAGCTAACCACTTCCATGTCGACTTACTTTTGATGTGGAGTGACGTGGTTTAAATAGTGAAACTTCTCATGATGTCGGCTCCAGCGAAGCTTTTTCACATCCAGGCGTTAAAATACGTCATATGTGAATTTGCTGTTTTTAATCGAATCAGGATTCAGAATATGCTTTTCGCACTGACTTGTGAATTTTTCTTAGTTAAGTTTTTCTAACGTCGTTTGAATCCGATTTTGCGGGTGTGCAATTAATTTTGTGTGTTTTAGTTGGTTGATGGATTATATTGGATTTGTATCCTATAAACCCTCCCGCATATTGAAAATATTTTCCAATATGTAATATATGTTCGTGCATGTTTGTACGTATCCATGTTATTATGGTCGTTTAAAGCATGAAATAAAGCATAAGTTTGTTCTCGTTGCTGAAAATCGGATTGTGTGTTTTTGTTACGATTTGTAGTTGTCCAGTGAAAAGTTTTTTTCTGAGTTGAAGCTTGTATGCGGCGCATGTGTTTGTTAATTGCTAGTAGTTTGTTCGAGTTTGAATTTTTTTTGTTGTCTCTCGTAGGCTGAGAAGAAAAAGAGTCTGAACTGAGATGCGCTTGACTAGGGTTTTGCGAAAGTGTAACTTATGAGAGTGCTGTTTATTTCAGAATGTAGCATGCTCTTGGAAATTCTCGGTGGATGATATGGCTGTTAAAAATCTTCTAATTTATTCCAATGCTCCACGTTGAGTTGATTGCGTTTGTAGGCATCCCTGTGTTTTGATGTGTGTGTGTGTGTATTTATCTTGATGCTAGAAGAATTAACATATTGATTGGCAAAGTAGTTGATTGATGCTTATGTGTTGATACCGAGTCTCGACGCGTGTTTAAAAGAACTTAAAAGATACTTGCGTTTAATGTCGAGTTGTTTTGGAGGTCTCAGTTATCTCCAGTATCAATAATTCGAAATTGCAGATGTCTTAGTGGTTCTGATTAAATGAAGTAAAAAGCGTCAGTGAAGCGATGTTGTGTCACATTTTTTCTGGAAAACCTGGAAGAGCTGACAGTTGTGCTGTCTAGTATGCCATTGTTAAAATGTGCAATGTTCTAAGTGTGGTCGCCATTTTATGTGTTAGTGGTTGAGTGTTGTATGTTGTGGTCAACATTTTGTGGAGAATAGAATTCTCAGAGTTTCTTCACGTGGTCGCCATTCATTGTAGTGAGGAAGCTGAAAAGGTCCTGTATGGATAGTTGGGTGCTAGAGGCGTTTAAAAATAGTTCTTGTTGATAAAAAGTTTTCTCGTTTTTGTGTATAAATGTTAAATTTATTTTAACGGGAGTGTGTTTTGAGTGTAGTTCGAGGAGTCGCCTTTCTGTATGGTTCAGAGCTCTATCACGTGTTCCTTGTGGTTTTATCAAATATGTTGAGATGAGTATTTATTTGCGTGTTTTTTTTTTGTTGTTGTTTTTTCTTCTGTAGGGTGCGTGTTCTTTTCGGTTTTATCATTCTGTAGGGTGCGTGTTCCTTTCGGGTTTTATCAAATATGCAGAAGGTCATGTGTTCGTATCATGTCATGGACACCATTATGTAGGGGACTTCGGACGTTTTTGACACAAGGTCAATTAACCAAGCATCACCGAGGCCCCTACAAAAGTATTGGAATAGACGAAAAAAGAAAAGAATTAGAATACTCAAAAATAAAAATAAAATACAAATAAAAAAAAGAAAGAATTAGAATTGCCCAAACATGAAAGTTAGTATGAAAATGCCAAAGATTTTGGAACCAAAAGCATGAAAATGCAATTAAATCAAATAGAGAAATTAGCAAAACAATACAAAATAAAACATTTTATCATGAAAGATAAAATCATTATATTTGATAATATGTCTTAATATGCCTGTTTAACCATTAAGAAATGTTATGCAACAAGCTAGAAACAACTAGAAAAAAAACTAAACCAGTGGGGAGCAAAAACAAATTTGTTTCTATATTATACATACACAACGAGGGATTTACTTGCGAAATTTTGATAGGCGTGATCTAGCAATATCAAAATATGAGTGGACCCGTGCCGTCAAAATATCTATATCCACATGCCGTCTAAAATAACGGCAACACACACACACACACACACACACACACACACACACACACACACACACACACACACACACACACACATATATATATATATATATATATATATATATATATATATATACGAAATGATTTGTTTGAACATAATTTTTGATCGATACACGTATTTAAGCAGATATTCTGTTCATAATCAAGCAGTATTATAAATTTATTTCTACTGGCCTGATTATTTACGATAAATTTTTGTTATGAAAATAAATATATAATACCGTTTGATTATGAACAGTATCGATCAAAAATAATGTCAAACAAATCATTTCTAATTGTCGGTTGTTTATAACCAGTTTCGTTAATTCTCTTTAATATATATATATATATGTGTGTGTGTGTGTGTGTGTGTGTGTGTGTGTGTGTGTGTACCTTTTTTTTTTTTTTTTTTTTAATCATTTCACCCCAAGCAAGGCACAAACGCCACTGATGTGCAGGGGGTTACATAAATGTAGAAAGATTAATTAGAAAAGAGTGAGGAGTACAAGCTAGTTAGAAAGGAACAATAGAAAGCTGAGAAAGCAGGTGCAATGACAGATACATGGGCGGAGAGAACGTGAAGATTATACAGGGGAGGGGAGAGAGCTAGAGTCCAGTGGTTAGTAGGTGAGTATTAACTTTGCTTTTAAATTTCTGGAGGTCGTAGCCGTCAGGAAAGCAAGAATACGGGAGCGAGTTCCACATGCGGGAAGTGCGAGAGAGGAAGCTGCAGGAGTAGAATTGTCGTCTGCGTTTGGCTAACCTGACTGTGAATGGGTGGGACCCAGTTGCCAGTCTGGTTGCACGGGTAAACACCTGCTGAGGAGGCATCCATTACATCACAAAAAACTCGCTCTGTTAACCCCCTCCAAGTAAATTCATGAAATCTTAATAATTTTTAATTTTCTTCCATTTACATTTTTTTTTTTAGTTAAACGCAGAAATCATCGGGAAATATAAATCATCTACTTTTTTTATTTAAAATTATTCGGCAATATCAGAAAATCTGCTCCGAAAAGTAAAATAAAAAATTCAATAAAACTCTGATATAATTTAATTTGATAAGCTTTTAGTTGATGGAATAATTAATAATAATTAAGGATATTATAGTCTGAAGAAAAAAATAAATTTCGATTACTAGTGATTGTTTTAATTTTTTATTATTGTAATAATTCATAAAGTTTTAAAAATATTTTAAAAATCTTTTAAAGAACTGTTGTCGTTTTTTTTTGTTAAGAATTGATGAATATATTGACTATCAAAAAATAAAAAAAATGATAAAATTTTTTCAAGCCCTTATATTTTTAAAATACTTGAAAAAATCTTTTTTGTGTGGAAATAAATATGGTCATTTCAGTACGATGTTCCATAGGGGTCATAACAAGTTTCCATAGTGGTCGTATTTATTTTAGAAGTTAACAAGTGTTTTGGATTATTTCCCTTACATGGAAAACGACAGAAATCGCACTTTGATTCTGATTCAAGTCTCTTCAAGACGTTTATAAAATTCAACAGCCTGTTTGCAAGTCATTCCTTAAACATTTAAAGCAACTTTTACATGTTAATTCCTAATTTTCGCATTTTGTCAAAAAAAAAAAAAATAATTGGGAAATTCACAATTTGTGAATCAATATAATTTCGGTTTAAAATAAACCGGGGTATTTTGCTTACTGGGATTACTAATTTTAACCCCTTGGCTTTCAAGTAAAGATAATTTTAAAGCTTGAAGATAACTTATTTATTTTTAAAATTTAAATTTAAATTTAGGTATAGAAAAATGAATGGAGGTACACACACACACACACACACACACACACACACACACACACATATATATATATATATATATATATATATATATAACTGCCTTTATTATAATAGAGAGGATAATACATACATATATATTCTTCACTACACGACGTCATATAACCCAATAATATATTATAAAATAATAGGGCACCTTTAAAGAGCAAATTGCTTTAATATCTGCTAGAAAAGAAAAATATCGATCAAAAATAATGTTCAAACAAATCATTTCAAATTGTCGGTTGCATATAACCAGTTTTATTAATCTTCGTTTATAATATATATATATATATATATATATATATATATATATATATAACGGGCTTTATTATAATAGAGAGGATAATATATATATATATATATATATATGCTTAAATAAGATAGGAAAATGAATGAATGAACTGAGCCGACGCTGCCTCTCTCTCTCTTTCTCTCTCTCTCTCTCCATGAGTGTGAAAGAAGAGAATATATATATATATATATATATATATATATATATATACCCAAACCCAGTGAAATCTTTAATTTTCGTACATGGACAGACCTTGTATTCAAACTCTGACCATAACTCTCTGCACAAATCGCAGTTATATAAACCTTTATTTTTCTGGAAAAAAGACAGAGTGAAAATATTATTGCTTTTATTTATTTTTCTTATTTTTTATGTTATTTTTACTCAAATTTCCAGAGATTATCTGCGAAGTAAGTGCATGAAAAACCGTGTTTTTTTTTTTTGCTTGTTTTTTTTTCCCCTCTCTCTTCTTCCTCCGTTCTGTCTGTAATAATTTTCTTGGTTTGTTTTTTTTAGGTTTTTTTTGTTTTTTGTTTTTATTTCTCTTACTAAGATTTTCGACTTTATGCATTTGGACTTTAACAGTTAAAACTTAGTTAACTCGTCACCCCTAACTTTTTTTCTTTCTTTTTTAAATTGGCGTAGATAGCCCAAACTATCGCCCGGTTCAAACTCCTCCCACGTCTATTGAACAGGAGTAGAGGCTTGCTCCTTGTTCCCTTCTTTCACTTCTGACCTTAGTATTGGTGCTTCCGTGATTTTCCCGTGATCTGACTGGTTGGTGGCAACGGCTCATCATTGTGAGGGTACCGGGTTGGCAGTTTCCTGGTTGCTGCTTCCGACTGGTAGTTAGGAGCCCTAACTCTTGCGTAGCGTCAAGAGTGGCTGCTCTAATCAACAGTTGTATAATATCGGGATTCTTGTAGTGCCATGTCGCTCATGGATAGGTGTCCCTGCAAGCGCTTTGGGTGGGCAACCCTGAGGCCACACCTTGTTGCAGCTCTAGCCAGTTTCCCTCCCAGCACAGATCGTGGATAATGACCGCCCGTATCCTCTACTCTAGGTCCCTCTCTATGTCTTGCGAAACTAACCTCAGCTCTTCTATTCCCTCCTCTGACCTCTCCATCCCTGGCTATCTCCCCCTCTTAAGGAAGGATTCCACTGTCCACATGCATGGGCTGGGGATCTACGTCAGCTAACACCTCCCCATAGCTAAGGTGACTTCACTTGAATCTGCTGCCCACCAGTATGTATGTCTCCGTCTGTCTCTCCACAGTTCGGTTAGTTACTTCTTCTTGCTGTATCGTTCTCCCTCCTGATTGCTCCCTTCTAGATAGCATTGCTGACAACATTAATAAGGCTATTTCCTGCCACCCATTCGCTCACATATTTGTATTCGGAGATCTCAACACCCATCACTCTGAGTGGCTTAAAGATTCTGTTACTGATCTAGCGGGTGTCCACGCCATGAACTTCGCTATTTCCCAATCCCTTACGCAAGTGGTGGACTTCCCCACTCGCTTCCCAAGCACTCCCACCGGACACTCCTCACTACTAGATATATGTTTTACCTCTGCCCCTGACGCCTGTCAAGTCTCGCAGCTTTGTCCGCTCGGCAACTCCGACCATGCTGTTGTCTCTCTCAGTATTTCTTTCCACCCTCACTCCCATCAGGAGCCTCCTACCTATAGGACCTCCTACCGCTACCAAAAAGCTGACTGGGATGCATTTCGCGATTTCCTCTGCGACGTCCCTTGGGGAAAAGTGTTCGATCTACCAGTTGATGACTGTGCATCTGAGGTCTCGTCATGTGTAAAAGCTGGCATTGATACCTTCATACCCACCAGGAAGTATTGCCTAAAACCTCATTCCTCTCCGTGGGTCTCTCCTGCCTGTTTGCCCACAGGAACCATTACTTCCGACTATTCAGGAGCCAGTCATCTGATCACAATAGGCCCCTATTCACGTCTGCTCGCAATAAGTGCAAGAGAATCCTGAATGACGCCAAATGGTTGTTCGTTGAGAGAATGCGGCAGCGCATAGCTGACCGCAAGTTCGGCTCCAAGGACTACTGGCGAATATGCAAACGGGTGCTTAACAACTGCAAATCCTCTATACCTCCTTTAATCTCACATCATCTGCTTTGCCCGCAGATTCTCATCCAAGTTCACGTTTGACTCATCTGGAATATGCTCACCCGACTTCCCTGTTAGAACTGAGGCCAAACTGCACGACGTACATATCACCCCGAAGTTAGTATCCCGAGTAATTTTAAAACTTGACCCCCATAAGGCGAGCGGTGACGACGGAATCCCGGTGATAGTCCTTAAGAGGTGTGCCCCTGAAATCTCACCTGTCCTCTCTAAACTGTTTAACTACTGCCTTTCTGCTTCCCGTTTTCCTGCATGCTGGAAGCTCTCTTCAGTCGTTCCTGTTATTAAGAATTGTGGTGAACCCTCGGACCCATCCAACTATCACCCTATCAGTCTTCTACCGATATTCGGGAAAGTGTTCGAGGCCATAATCAATGCTGAAATAGTTCAACATCTTACTGCCCACAAACTCTTCTCTGACAAGCAATATGGTTTCCGCTTTGCCAGGTCCACTGCCGATATGCTAACAAAATTTACGGAGTACATGCTCCAGATCCTCGATGAGTCAGGCGAGGCTCGTGCAGTTGCTTTGGACATCTCCAAGGCTTTTGACAGAGTTTGGCACTCTGGCCTTCTTTGCAAGCTACGGGGTTACGGCATTACCGGACGCCTGCTTGACCTAATCCAGTCTTTTTTAAACAAACGCAAAATGAAGGTCGTTTTGAATGGGCATGCCTCTTCATCATACAGCACGAATGCCGGTGTCCCCCAGAGCTCTATCCTGGGACCGACGCTCTTCCTTATTTTCATCAACGACCTCCCAGATGAGATCAAGTCCCAAGTAGGCATCTACGCAGATTAAACCACAATATACTGCCGCTCCCGTAAGAAACCTGGCATGGCGGACACTCTCGCTGCTGACTTTGAACGGGATCTACACTCTGTGGTGAATTGGGGCAAGAAGTGGCTTGTCAACTTCAATGAGTCCAAGACCAAGCTGTTGTCTGTCAACCATCATAGGCAACCTCTCCTGCCTCCCATAAGCATGGACCAAGCGATTCTCCCTGAGTGCAATACACTGCGCCTCCTCGGCCTTACCCTCTCTTCTGATCTCAAATGGAACCGCTACATCGAATCCATAGCTAAATTCACTGCTAAGAAGGTTAGGTCAGTGTGTCGATCCAGGACGTTCTTTCCGCCTGAATCCATCCTGCATATATACAACTCTACCTTTCGACCCTGCATGAAGTACTGCTGACATTTATGGTCAGGCGCCCCTGCCGCACATCTCAGTGTTCTCGACAGGCTCCAAAGGAGAGTTAGTAACGTGATAGGTGCTGACTTGGCGGCTCGACTACTTGGCGGCTCGACCACCGACGTGATGTGGCCTCCCTTTGTCTGTTCTATAAGTACTTTCGTGGCTTCTGCTCAGACGAACTTAAGTCACTGGTGCCTCCTCAACAGGTGTTTACTCGTGCAACCAGAATGGCAACTGGGTCCCACCCATTCACAGTTAGGTTAGCCAAATGCAGACGATAATTCTACTCCTGCAGCTTCTTCTCTCGCACTTCTCGCCTGTGGAACTCGCTCCCATATTCTTGCTTTCCTGATGGCTACAACCTCCAGAAATTTAAATGCAATGTCAATACTCATCTACTAACCACTTCATTCTAGCCCTTCCCCCACCTTCCCTTTCTCTCCCCCCTTGAAACTGTCATCATACCTGCATTTTCATCTTTCTATTGCTTCTTCCTAATTGGTTTGTAATCCTCTTCTCCCTCCTCTAATTAATTTTCTTTCAGTTATGTAGCTCCCCGCACATCAGTGGCATTTACGCCTTGCCCGGGGTGAAATGATTAAAATATATATATATATATATAACGGTTTTTATTAAAATGCAGAGATTGCTTATAAAATATTAGGGTAATCATATGAAGCTTCGTTTACAAATATCTTTACTGTTTTCTATCTGATAGTGTGCCTTTCATAGTGCATTTAAAAATTGAATGTAGAAAACTTGCAAAGATGGTATTTGAATTCCCTTGGCTTTTTTTTCGAGAACAAACAATAAAGTTTCTCCACCTTCAGTCGTCTTTGAACACAGTGCGTTAATCTTACATTTTCGCAGTTGTTGAATGTGATTTCATAATAAAGTAATATTTAATTAAATTTCACTTACATTCGTTTTTGTATCCTGTCTGGTAAAACATATTTGCTTTCAAAAAACGCTTGAAAATGTATAAGTCTAGTTTATAGAGGTTTAATCCCCCATTTAGCGGCTCTTTATTGCATCAAAAACAGAGGATTCAAATAACGTCGTGATCTCTGAATCAAAATCCGAAAACAAAAAGTGAATTTTCTTGAATATACTAATCGTACATTCTTTCATATCTGTTTACTTTCTGACGTAAATAACCTGAATGTAAATAGTTTAAACAATGATTTTAAACTATTTACATTCTGATTATTGTCAACAGCAAAGAAGAGGACAAATATTCTGATAATAAATCGTGTAAATAATGCGTGCTTCCTTTTTGTCGTTAAAAAGAACGTTTATCAGGGTAAGCTTATTGTAATGATTAGCGAGGCTAGTTTGCTTAACGGTTAATATGCAACAATAATTGCTGTTCTCATTGGGTGCCGTATACAAAATTCGACATCAAATAAACCAACTCGAGTTGAAATAAAGAAACAATGAATAATGAACGGTTGTAAAAATCGATCTTTATGTATTATTTTTCCCATTCCAAATCGATTTTCCATGTGAAGGCCTAAAAAACAAGTATACATGATTTGCCATTTGAGTTAAGAAAAAAAACATGTTCTTTGTAACCCTTCTGTGTTTTTACAATATACAAAAATTATAGTTTAACACAGAGGGTATTTTATAAAATTTTGCTCGGTCTGCATAGATTTTCGATATGAAATCTTTAATTTTTGCTTATAATACGTGCATCGGGAAACCCCCTAACCATTCTTTCACATCACTTTCTCCTATGTAACCCCTTAACCACTCTTTCTCATCACTTTTCCCTATATAACCCCAACCACTCTTTCTCCTTACTTTCCCCTATGTAACACCCAACCACTCTTTCTCATCACTATCCCTTATGTAGTCCCCTAACCAGTCTTTCTCATCACTTTCCCCTATGTAACCACCTGCGCAACAGTGGCAGTGAAATGCCTTGCTTGGGGTGAAATGATTAAATATATAAATATATTCAGATTCTTTTTAGGAGACAAAACCGGAATTGTATGGACTACTAAATATAGTGAAGAAAAATTTACTCATTCGTTTTTTACGGTATTTGAATTTCATTTTAAAATTAAAGATTATTTTTATATTGTAAGAATTTTTTTTTTTTAATAAATATCACCCCGAGCTAGGCGGTAACGCCACTGATGTGCAGGGGGCTACGTGAGAGTGAAAAGATTGGAAAAGAAAAAGCCGAAAATCACATCCTAAACAGGGAACAAGGGATGAGCCTCTTCACCTGTTCAATAGACGTGGGTGGAGTGTGAACCAGGCGATAGTTTAGTCTATCTACTCCAATTGAAAAAAAGAAAAAAGAAAAGAGAAAGCCGGAAACCACATTCTAAACAGGGAACAAGGAATGAGCCTCTTTGCCTGTTCAATAGACGTGTGCAAAGTCACTAGTTAACCCATAGCTGGAAAAGAGAGAACGGAGGGATTCATAAATTACATGAGAGTATTTGCACGGAAGTGAATATAACGAATTCAACGAGATTTGGAAATCAGCTCTCCGATTAAAAATTTCCGAGTCACTATCAATTACACACAAACACACAAGTTTACTGCAACTGCTTTTTCCAAGCGATCATCCATCTAGGTACTGACCAGGCTCGACGTTGCTTAACTTCAGAGATTGTTCGGGAACCGGCACTTCACTTAGTTAAGTGCCATACATGATACACACTTTGGGCGATCATGTCTTGAAAGATACAGAACTGAGTGGGGAGATGATTATCCCGCAGTAGGTTGCCATTGCTTTCTGCGGTAGACTGCTTGTCAGCCAAGGCTATAGAACCCAATCTGTCCTGTTATTTAACCCATAACTGGAGGGAAGAGACGGATTAATACCTTTCCAAAGGGTATTTGCGCGTAAGTAAATGCAAGGAATTCAACTACAATTAGAACTCGGCTCCCCGATTTCACGTTCCGAGTCGATATCCACTTCACCACAACGGACATGACTATCAAGTGGCCGTAAACCTCAAAGGAAGGAAAGTAAAAAGAAAGGGCTATCAATTGAAAAAAAAAAACATTATATAATTGTCAGCAAGAGGAAAATCCGAAAATTTAAATTATAAATTGCAGATACAAAAATAAAGCAAATAGAAAATTTTGAATATCAGGGACCTGTTGTAATTGAGGAGAGAAAATATGATACCGAAATCCGAAGGCTCAGTGGAATAGCAAAACAGGGATTCTAAAAACTAAGCAACTTATTTAAAAAATGGAAAAACGAATCAGAAACATTACTGCTGAACTGTTATGAATTATTGATAATCCTATATGCTGATCAATCATCACACTGATGAAGGAAAGACTTTGAGACAATAGAAACGTTTTTACAGAATTGAGTTTGAGTTTTGCTTAATGGCATATCAACCTCTGTGGGTTATCTAATGCCAAAAACGTAGTGTTTAAAGGTATTTTTTAATGGTCAGTTATAGTAAGAAGGTTGATTTAGTCAGATTTTGATAAAATT
The DNA here is from genome assembly GCA_037127315.1 of Ascarosepion bandense. Classification (NCBI taxonomy): domain Eukaryota; kingdom Metazoa; phylum Mollusca; class Cephalopoda; order Sepiida; family Sepiidae; genus Ascarosepion; species Ascarosepion bandense. Next base: position 3,360,718 of record JBBBDQ010000293.1, read on the forward strand.
ATTTTTATTTTAGAAACTGATAATGTCTTCTAATTTTGTATTAAAAATGTATTGTTGGTAATAATTTTTCCTTCAAAATAGTATTATGGCAATATTTTTTTTCTTCATAAATGTAATATGGCAATAATTTTTTTCCTTCAAAAATGTATTGTTGGTAGTATATTTAATTCAAAAATGTATATTTTTCTATAAAAGTCTATTTTTATACTTTGTTTTGACCCCAATTTGGGTGTTAACTATTTGCCCATAGCTGGGACCCTAACAGGTGCTACCACTCCGGGTCAGGGTGAACCTGGAAACAACAGCAATGAAGAAGTGGTTCCAAGCTCCTCACAACCTCAAAATCAGAGGTCTTGCTGCCGGATGCAGTTTATGGTAATAACCAGGACATTTTCTACAGAAAGATGCTGAGAATGTAGAACATGAGAATAACGAGGATTTTTCGTGAAAAAAATGAAAGAACATTCTTCTACTGAGAATAAGGAAGAGACAGTTCAAATTTGAACGTCACATTCTGAGAAAGGACCGCTTAGAGAATTTGACACACAGAGGATATTTTGAATAGAAGAGGGACAGTGGTCAACAGCGAGTGATCTACTTAACATGCTTGCAAAAATAGATGCCAGGACAGAGAGTGTGAGTTATGGCGAAAAGGTGATCGTTATTAAGAGCTGCAGAGAATGAGAAGATATCTTGCAGAGATACAACACAGATAATTCTGATGTATCTTAATCATGAGATTAGCAGTTTTCTTATTAATAAAATTTTCATTGACCAAATTAAAAACAGTCAGTCTCTTAATTGCCATAGGTGATACACATTTGGATGATCATGTCTTTTCCAAGAGATAACTGATTGGGCAGAAGATTTTCCCCCAGTATTGCTCTGGATATTATCCACTGAGCTCTCTATTTTTATCTAATTGATAATTTACATTAATCAGATAATATTTGGGGGATTATCTTCTTTTTTACGGGTTTGTCGTTATTTCTTATATATATATATATATATATATATATATATATATATCCGCAGGTAGACCTGTTTCGCTGTATCAGGGTTGAAAGCTGACCGAATTCACATCAGTCGGCGATTCTACCTTTAAGCTATGGGCGCTCGGTGGAGGAAGGAAGGTGTGTGTGTGTGTGTGTGTGTGTGTGTGTGTGTGTGTGTGTGTGTGTGTGTGTGTGAGAGAGAGAGAGCAAGTATATATATATATATATATATATATACACACTTTAGCCACTTTACTGGCTAACAAGGATGTTATGTCTCCGATGTTATTTTATCCTCATATCTGACTGTAACGTAATTTATTTTGTGTTTTTGAACGGGAGTAATAATTCCTCCTCCCAAAGAGCAAACTAAGACACATAAAATAAACGTTAGTCAACAATAATTTTTCTAATTCTATCAATGATAAACAAATAAAATTATTGTTACAAAAAGTGAATCTACACCAGCATTCAAAACAGACCAAACAAAAAATAAAAACACACTAACATGTTTTCTGCAACCAAATGAACAATACTTATAATATACCATGTTTCTGCCGTAATTTCTCAAGAACGCATATAATTTATAATATATGGAAAAATAAATAAAATATAAGACTGCGAACCTTGTTTTTAATCAAAAACTCTAAACTAGCGAATGCTGACAGTGTATGAATATGAATGCTCTGTACAAGACGGAGTTTCTTGTCATAAATAAATAATCCATACTGGATATACTACGACTTCTTGAGAGGCGTCTTACATGCCACCTATCCAACCAAAGTGCAATAAAAAAGTTATTAATTTATAATTTACAAGAAGCCTTAAAGGAAATGTTGGTAAAAAATATAAAAATACTATTTAAAAAACTATAATAAAAAAAAACTCTCTATAAGAGAGGTACTATGCATCATACAATTCTCTCTTAGTAATAACCTTACATTATTTAACAGTTGAAATGGTGTTTTGAATGACTTTTTTAAAAAGATTGACGCTCACGTGATTTCCAGTTGCACGCGTTAACTGATAGCTTTTAAAGAAAGTTTCTTCTCAAAAACAAAAAATAAATTACGTTACAGTCAAAACATGAAGATAAAATAACAACATTACAAACATAACACTCTTGAAAATGGCTAATGAAGTGGCTGAAAACATTTGGAAATTCAATAGTCATAGAATATTTTTACATTCATTATCTCCAGAAAACAGGCAGCATATAAGTATACTAGAAAAAATGAATAAAAATTAATAAAATCTTGGTTGCCAGTAGTTTTTAACGAATTGTATTTAAAGAAACATTGCTGCTTATATATATATATATATATATATATATAATAAGTAAACAACCTACTGAGCCAACAAACCTACCAAGGTTTCACCTAAATGGATCTTCAAGGAACGTTGGCTTTTAACGTTCCATGAAGTTCCGTTTAGGTGAAACATTGGTAGGTTTGTTGGCTCACTAGGTTATTTACTTATTCTGCTCTGTTTAAGTATTGGGCGCTTTTTCGTTAATGATTACGCGTCTCGGTTTTTTTCTTTGGGCTACGTACTGACTCGGTCCAAATCGTTTTGGCTGATATTCATGTGCTTTGCTGTTTCTTTTTATACAACTATTTTTTCCTTCCGCGTATATACTCGGAGGGTTTTTCGAAACGAGCATTGTGAGCATTGCATATATATATATATATATATATATATATATATATATATATATCTTTGTTACTCTGGAGCTGGCTTGATCAGTAGTAATAGATTTCGGGTTATAAGTTTGTTTTTTATATCTACATAAAGTACTTCGTTTGTGGGAGCTGATTATACTCTCTATATTTTTAGTACAGGAATAGCTAATTTTTTATATATATATATTTATTTTTTTAATTATATTTTTTATGTATGTATTTTGTATGTATATATATATCTATTTTTTATATCTATATATATTATATATCTATATATATTATATATTTATATATATATATTGTATATTTTTATGTATATATATATATATATATATATTTATATATATAAATATATATTTATCAAATCTACGTTTCAAATCTACGGGTCAGCAGTCTAACTGACATGCTGAATGTATCCTTAGATTTTAGTGGATATCTGCTCTTACGCGTGCTGTTTGATTATATGTTGCGTATATATATATACTTATGTATGAATATGTGTGTGATGGAACTGATGTATTTTTTCTTAAATTTCCTCTTTTAATAAAGCGACCTTTATTTCTATTCGATTTTTTAGGTCGTCGTGAATTTCATTTGTGTAAAATCTTTTGTACAATAAACACGGAAGCTGATGATGGTTCGCCTGAAATAGGACTACACTTCCGATGTACCATGAAATAACGTGTCTGCCTTAATTTTTTTATATTTTCTCTATATGTATTTATATACATGTATATTTAGAGGTCTCTTAGAATGTTATCCTACCACCGTATGTACAGGATACTCCTTTGGATTCTTCTATATCTACACCGCATGCTGATATATATATATATATATATATATATATAAGACTTTTCAATCAAATACGAGTATCCATTAAAATATAATAATGCTAAAAATTCAGATATGTCGGCTAATACCAGTTTCATACATTTCCGTATTACTTCGTAATATATATATTAGAATTGAGTATTTCTTTATTAATCCAAAAGTTTGGGTTAGATTTAGAGATGAAAGTCTGCAGAAATAATAAAAAAAAGCACGGAATTTGGCCTCGTTTGAGCGACTGCTCTTCGTGTCCAAGACAGTAAGGTGAGCTGGGCTAAACGATAATTCCCTCTGCCTTGAGAGACGCAGGTTGGATTCGTAGCGTCAATTTGCATTCAATAAAATTTCTCGAATATTCAGTCTGGAGAAAAAAAAATTATGTACTCTTTAATGAATAAACGAGATTTCTGCTTAAATATGATTTTCCACTAAAAATATCGTTTTTACACACACACACACACACACACACACACACACACACACACACGCGCGCACATATATATATATATATATATATATATATATATATATATATATATATATACACACACACACTACTGGCCATAATTATTAGGCCATCCCAGTTTTTTTTAATAATTTCATACTATTTTTAGTATTTATTGCTAAGTGAATAATTCCTAATGAAAATAGAATGGTTCTTTTTTTAATACTGTACAATAATATGTGCATCAAATGAACTGTTCTGGTGTCCAGTATTGTGATCTCTTCCCCATGCTAGTCTCTTCTTTTTATTGACTGGCAGAATCAAAGGCTTCCT
>JBBBDQ010000293.1:3367500-3402500 GCA_037127315.1 Ascarosepion bandense
TCAACACCGCCATCTTCATCCTTCTCAAAATGACGGAGTAAACAATTCCGTAGAAATTGCAACATCAGTGGCAGGAAACTTTTTATCAGAGATAATCTGACACAATCTGGAAGTAGTTCAACAGATCAGTGTTGCTCCTGAATAAAGTATCCGTGCGCCTGCGCACCAAAAAGAAAGGGAAAAGAAAAGAAAGAAAGAAGAAAAGCAGAGAAAGGGAAAGAAAGAAAAAAAGATGTGGGAGGGTTGGTGGTAAGTGGGCGAGCGTTCACTGCTGGCATTTGAAGCGGGAAAAATGGCTGGCGAATGTCAACTGCCATATCCCGACCGTCGGATGCCAAATGTAATTGACCCGCTGCTTGCTGCCCACCGGATGTCGCTACACTTGCCCAGCGCCTTCCGACTCTTTAGTGCCCCCAGTTCTGCGAGCTGCCAACTCCGCGACATTCTCTTCATAAAAATCTCTTTGGTTTTCATGTGTTGTTTTTTCCACCTTCACTCTCCCATACACTTTTTCTCTCTCTTTCATATATATATATATATATATATATAAATTCGACACTGTTTTATATCTTTCGGTTTGACATATCCGCTTATCTAATTACTTACCTATACCTATATCCCCGTGTGTCCTAGAAGTTGTATGTAAAGTTGTATATGTTAGCCACTTTTATTATCTGAACATTAATTAAATACTTTTTTTTACATAAATATTACTTTTTATAATAAACAATAATTGATGTCTTGTTGATATGAGGCAATTCTCTTTGGCTTAAGCTAATATTATTTCATGAGGCATAATTTTTATTGATATAATTTTTCGTAAAATTTCAAATGGAACTTCCAACACAGTTATTATTTTGTGATAGTAAGTATACCTTATTTCTTCGTGACACTTAATTTTGATTCCCGTAAGAACACCGAAGTTAAGCAACGTCAAGCTAGGTCAGTACTTTGATGGGTGATCAGTTAGGAATATCAGATACTGTCAGATAATGGCTTGGAATTGTTTATCGGAGAGCCGAGTTTCAATTCCTGTTCGTTTCATGATAGTCAGTTACGCACAATTACACTTGGGAAATGTATGAATCCACCTCTTCACTCCTAGATAAGAATTAATTAGGCCAAACACTAAATCATTATTATCTGAAAAAAAAAATCGTATGATCTAAAAATATATTCTGGCTTTAAATAATATGCAAAGGTTTGATAACCCATAAAAAAATGAATCAATCAAACTATTTCCGCAGCAAACATTCAAAGTGAAAGCTTTTTAGAATAGAAAATTATTGGTTTGGAACAAAAAGTACTCATCCTTTTTTTAAGTCAATTTAAAAAAATAATTAGATATCTGTACCTTCTTCTTCTATGTGTATTTTTTCTTCAAGATTTTGATGATCATAGTCCTCCATTATTTCCTGACCTTTGTAACTCGTAATAGATTTTGTCTATTTTTTATCTATTCTAAGCCTAGTTCTGCCATCCGTTTGCTCATGCTCATTAGATATATTATGCATGTTTTTCAACTGTCCCTTTTGGCTTTAGTCTCTTCTGTGAGTATCAAATTTTCCAAGCTTTTTTTCCTCAATAGGTTCCCTAGAAATTTCAAATGTCTCTTCCTGATGTGAAGTATTAGTGTTCTTTTCGCTTCAATTTTCTCTCAAATTTCATCATTGCTCACATTTTCATGGTATTATCAGCATCTTTCTGTAGAAGCTCTGTTGTTTTAATTCTCTTCTTCCTCTGCGAGATTATTGTCTAGCATTCAGGGCCACATAGCAAGAATGGTGTTAAGTAAGCATTCAGCACTCATAGCTTTGTTTTAAGGGCATTTGCGCGTAAGTGAATGCAAGGAATTCAACTAGGATTCGAACCTGGCTCCTCGATCTCTCATTCTGTTCGGTTAATGAATACTGATTGTTTTTTTTTGCATAGAAGCCAGTACTTTTAAGTGTTACAATTTCTTTACCAATCCAGTTAATTTTAATTACATTCACCTAAGTGCTAATAACTTTTGGAAAGTGCGTTCGTCTGGTTTTCCACATGTCGAGAGCACTGATAATTAATCTTCCTATATATACACGAGCAAGAGCATATTGACGTGGTGTGATGGTTAGCAAGCTTATCTCGCGAGAACCTATTACGACTGAGTAGTGAGTTCGGTCCTTACTGGGTATCTCATGCTTTTGAGTTTTTGCCATACTTAAGCTGCGCTTAGAAAATTAATATATATATATATATATATATATATATATATATATATATCATATTTTTAGTTATCACTCTTATTAAATTCACCAAAATTCCTCAAGTTTCTATGAAGTCCTAACTAGTACCCATATCTGGAGAGTAGGAGGGAATACAAACAACAATTAAACAGTATTACATATTTACAATGTATGATAGGAAATCAAACAGTATTACATATTTGCAATGTATGATAGGAAATCAAACAGTATTACATATTTACAATGTATGATAGGAAATCAAACAGTATTACATATTTACAATGTATGATAGGAAATCAAACAGTATTACATATTTGCAATGTATGATAGGAAATCAAACAGTATTACATATTTACAATGTATGATAGGAAATCAAACAGTATTACATATTTGCAATGTATGATAGGAAATCAAACAGTATTACATATTTGCAATGTATGATAGGAAATCAAACAGTATTACATATTTGCAATGTATGATAGGAAATCAAACAGTATTACATATTTGCAATGTATGATAGGAAATCAAACAGTATTACATATTTACAATGTATGATAGGAAATCAAACAGTATTACATATTTGCAATGTATGATAGGAAATCAAACAGTATTACATATTTGCAATGTATGATAGGAAATCAAACAGTATTACATATTTGCAATGTATGATAGGAAATCAAACAGTATTACATATTTGCAATGTATGATAGGAAATCAAACAGTATCACATATTTGCAATGTATGATAGGAAATCAAACAGTATCACATATTTGCAATGTATGATAGGAAATCAAACAGTATCACATATTTGCAATGTATGATAGGAAATCAAACAGTATTACATATTTGCAATGTATGATAGGAAATCAAACAGTATTACATATTTGCAATGTATGATAGGAAATCAAACAGTATTACATATTTGCAATGTATGATAGGAAATCAAACAGTATTACATATTTGCAATGTATGATAGGAAATCAAACAGTATTACATATTTACAATGTATGATAGGAAATCAAACAGTATTACATATTTATTTCTAACAAAAATTTATTGTAAATAATCAGGCGGATAGAAATAAATATATATTACTGTTTGATTATAAACAGAGTATCTACTTAAATACGAGTATCGATCAAAAATAATGTTTAAACAAATAATTTCAACTTATCGGTTTGTTTATAACCATTTCGTTAATCTTTGTTAATTTTCGTAAAATGTATGATATCTATATAAAAGAAACAGAACAAAATCATGTTGGTGACAACGCCCCATCCAATCCTACCTTGTGGCACAGCCATCAGTTAACTGGACGACATTAATGCGTCTACAAATATTGAAAAACTATCTGCACAACATGCGAACCATGATGTATTAAAATTTGTACAACTGGCCTACGACCCTGCAGATGTGCTCCAGGTTCTCTACTACCTCACCACAACGAACGCAGTCTGTACATTTTTTAACCCCCACCGTGCAAAGTCTCCTAACGACCCTGAGGGTCGATTGCAACAGCAGACAGGTGGGTGATTACGCACCGTTTGTGAGGCATTTCAACTCGGGCACCTAAGGCTATATGAAGCGAGACTGCCTATCAGATCATCTTGAATGGACCCCCTGACTAGCACGTGATATAAGGTCTTGCTGGATAAACGCCTAGACGTCGAAGAGGCCATCTGTCGCCCGTAAGAGGAATTTCAAGCTCTAATGATAAAAGGAGCATTCGCATTAGGTTAAAAGTTGGTCCACTCATCGCACGAGTGCATAGTTATCAGGGATAGCAAGTACCTACGGTGATCTTCCTTCCAGAATACGCTATTCACGTCCGGTTGCGAGCACATTCGGTCTAGGGAAGCGATGCGGGGCATATGTTGCCGAATTTCAACGCAAGGCATACCCAGTCCAACTTCAGAAGAATGGCGGCAAGAAATCTCCCTACATACTTTGGGAGACTTAACTCGACACAAGAAGAACAAGAGCCTAACTAATTACATTAATATTGTACACGAGAGTGGAAGCAAAGGGAGTCGGTAAAGGAGAATCGTGTAGATGTGCAAAAATTCTTCCGGGTACACAGACGAGCTGTGGACGCGACCTTATTCTGCACGTACGACCAATTTCCAACGGGAGATCTGGACCAAACTAGACACAGTATCTTGTTTGGTCTGTTCATCCAGTAAAATGGCCCGAGAAGAAAATGTCCCTTCCGTGCGCCTAGCAGTATGCCAACAGAATTATCACATTTGAACTGAGCGCCTATCACAATCTCATAATCTCAGTTCTCTTTGCCAACTTCATCAAACTCAGCTATGCTCGACACTCTTACTGGCCGAGATGTTAGCACCAGGTCGGGAAATTTCATGTAGGACGGGATTCACCTTTAAATTGCGAAGGTAAGGCTCCAACGCAAGACGAATGAAGTGAAACAACATGAAAAGCTCCGATCTTATTCCATTCAATTTTACCAGCGCACCGGGAGACGCATACCAGATCCATGTTTGAAAGCGGCTCAACTGTTGACTTGTATGATGATGAGACCTACCAATTGAAGGTTGTTCTGAATCGTCTGACACTAGTATGCACCGAACCAATCAATCTAGACAGGACAACCTTCAATCGGCTGGTTAAGAGCTTGGCTAAATTCTTCAATTCTGTGTTTAACATTGTTAAATGCCGAAAAATAACTATCCCATCCCTACTTTTTTTCATCATTGCGTAATAACTTGATCACGTTTTTTTGTCATCCTTGCTTCCTCCAGTTTAAATGCAGCCGTAACTTCTACTCCAACAGTTTCTTTCCTCGCACTTCCCGACTGTGGAATTCTCGACGGCTACAATCTCCAGAAGTTTAAATGTAAGGTCAATACACACCTCCTAACATACTAACCTGCTCCCATTCTATCAAGCACTCTTCCCATCTACCCGACCCTCATCCTCGCTATCCTTACTCATCTGTCACATTTCTCCTGACATTCCCTATGTTTATCCACTCCTTCTCTTTACCTTCCCCTATGTAGCCCCATGCGCAATAGTGGCAGTGGAATGCCTTGCTTGGGGTGAGATGATTAAAAAAAAAAAGAAAAAAAAGTTCAACAAAGAAACAAGGATTGGCGACTGTCTCAAATACAGTTCGTACGGAAGACCATCTAATAACGGAATTTTGTCCCTGCCACTTCTCAGATCTCAGAATCGTGGCGGGGAAAGTCGACTAAATATGCATCGAATTGAGCAGCAGTCAGACCGGGAATTTTGCTGATCAAATCCTGAAAATAGTATCGCAAAGCTTAACATATTTTTGTGCTTCTTGTCACAGTCCTCTTTTCCGGCAATATGACTTTCGCGATATATCGATTGCACAGCTTTCGAAACTCTTCTGCACGCCTCGCATATTCGCCGCCTCGGAAGGCATTCGTTTTAACCTAGCCTTAACTACCAGAGCTTGGTCCCTCTTGATAAACAAGGAAGCCAGCTCTGCTCTAGCTAAGGCTACCTCCACACTATCAAAGGATTCGATTGTACAACTTTCACTTCACATAATATTAAAAATAAAAGTTTTTTTCAAACAAAAACAAAATGTGTAAAAAAAAGTGTCAATGGTTAATTTAATTATTTAATTCTTTTTTTTCAGATTTAATATTTCATACTTCAAAAAAAAAAAAGCATTTTTTTTTGCTAAATGTTTTATGCAGGAAATCAACTGTCTGTAATTCGTGTGGCATTAATGTAACTTTTCCACTAAAATTAAATGTCTACATTTTTTTAATATTCTTCGAAAATTTCTGAAATTCATTTAGTCGACAAAAAATGCAAATAGTTTACCCCGCAATTTTGAAACAATTTAATTATTTAAGTCTTTTTTTTCAGATTTAATATTTCATACTCAGAAAATAAAATTAAAAAAATAATGCATTTTTTCGCTAAATATTTCCTGCGGGAAATCAACTGTCTGTAATTCGTGTGGCATTAATGTAACTTTTTTTCTCTAAAATTAAATGACTTTAACTTTTTCCTCTAAAATTAAATGACTTTTTCCTCTAAAATTAAATATTCTGCGAAAATTTCTGAAATTCATTTAGTCAACAAAAAATGTAAATATTTTACCCCGTAATTTTGAAACAAAAACAAACGCAATGTTGTTTACAATGTCACACAAAACATCAACTCACGTTTACACAAAACAAAAGAAAATAAATGTTTTTAATGGAATTTTTTAGCAATCTTTAAACAACAATTTTTTTATATAATTAGTTTTTTTAAATAACTGAGATTTAAAGTGAGGCGGCGACTACAAGCGCTCGGAAATCGCAACACGCTGCATTAATCATTTAATTAAAAATGTGTTCTGTGTTGCAACGCCGAGCTATGATGCTAGTTGACACTAAAACTATGTTGCTATAGTTCACACTCATCGACGGCACCACGTGCTTTTGTTTTTCATGATGAATATTTGCACTGTTAACGAGGTTCAGTGTTTTGAACGTCTATGATAACTTGTTCCCTACAGACCTCGGTAAACGCATACATACGACAGTAAGTAAAATAGTTTCCGAATTTTCACCATGATATATCTTTAGGTTTGGCACACTGTTTCCTGCTTATAATTGTTACTATTCTGCTCCTGTCGTCGAAGTTTGATCTTAATTATACCAGTTTTCTTGCTATTGATACTGTGTAAACATAAACGCTCCGCTAGCAGTATCCACCAAGGAACAAACGCATACGATATTGCTTCCCAGAACATTGCAATCACTACCTCAGCAACTCAATGATATCTATCCTTCTTATCCTCGTGAGCTTCACTTTGTTCTACGTCCTCTTACAATTATATTACACAACCTATTCAGTAATTCTCTACTGTGAATATTTCTTTGTGTCTTTCATTAGGTTTTTACTGCTGCAGACATGCTTTTGATGTCTGTTCACGGCGTTGTTAGTTTCTTACAATCTCCTGTTAATAAAATTAATGAAAATGTGAAAGAAAATTCGGGCGATGCATTTCATCAATTAAGGCTTTATCTGATTAAAGTGAAGTTTTTGTTTATCAAGCTACACATACACCCGAAGAAGATAGTGACCTGTTAAACTTAATTTTATTTTAAATATATGTTTAGATATATAGTGTAGCCAGTTTCGTTTAGTTTCTTTTGATTTTGTATATATTTTTATCACTTTTGTTATTAAGTATCCCACATTGTGATAATATATCTGCCAAGAACAGTGAGATTCGTATAGTAACTGAAATGAAATTTACTTTGGATGATCTAGCAATTAAAACACTATATTTCAATTATATTTTTTATCTTATCAAATTGTTTTCTCCTTTAATTAAAGTAGTATATTTTTTATCGAGACTATCGCCAGACTCATTAAGCTGAGTAACTAATGCACTGAGTGTGTAGTTTTGTAAATGATTCTATATGTATACATATAATCTTCTGTTTGAATTGCAGGAGGTATTTCATGTGCATTATTTGTGGTAATTATTACAGGTCAGAGAGTAAATTCTTTCTTTCAAGTTTTAACTTATTGCATTTTTGTACAAGTCAGGTATTTTATTGTTTTAGAAGTTGTTTAGCACAGCTGACACCCCTCTAGGGCTCTTAAAGATGGAATGGCCTGTGGACTGAAATAGCTATATAAAAAAAAGATTAATAGCAGTCAAGAATTCAGTCTTTCATTGACAGAGGATTGGTAGGTGGTGGGTGAGTTCTTGTGGTGAATGTGTAAATTGTTAATGAGCGCTTCGGCCCTAAAAGTGTTTAGCCAGATACAGGATAATTGCAGAAGACCAACTTCTACTCACTCACCCCTTTGTGGCTATGCACCACATTTTTTATATTTTATGCAATTAATATCCAGTCAATCATTGACATTTTGAGAAGATCGACTACGTTCCTCAGTCGTTCACTTTGTCGGACTCTTCAGGCGGAGAGCAACTCAGACGAGGTTCCTCCGAAGTGTATAATCTCGTCTGGGGAGAAGCAGACAAGAACTTTTGTCCTAACTTACGAGCTCGGTTTTAATCTCGTCAATTGACCCTGTGCCGCATCGACGTCGGGCTTTTGCCTACCTTCAGTCAGTTAAGTGCCATACATACGCTTTGCCGATCATGTCTCGAAAGAGACATGACTGACTGGGCAGAAGATGTATCCCGCAGTAGGTTGCCATTGCTTTCTACAATAGACTGGTTGCCGACCAAGTCTATAGAACCCAATCTGTCCTATTATTTAACCCATAACTGGGAGAAAGAGACGGATTAATACCTTTCCCAAGGGTATTTGTATGTAAGTGAATGCAAGGAATCTAACTGAAATTCTAACTCGGCTCCCCGATTTGTCATTCCGAGTCGATATCCATTGCACCACAACGCATATCCACGTGAGGAGGCCGTAAATAATTCGGAGTGTCATTGACGATTATTATTGGACTGTGCTTTCTGCTAACAACTTAACCTCTCCTTTCTTTCTAATTATTAATGTTCTCTCTTTTTTCTGTCTTGTTTGTACTTATTGTCCATTAGCACAGTTATTGTGCTGTAGATACTTCGGTACATATCATCGGATATCGTACTGCTATCTCGGCGATACAACTGTGCGTAGTTTTAAATGGTGATATCAGGTGAATGTTTTGGTTGTCTTTTTTTTCCATTATTTGGATGGTGTGTGCGTGTCTGACTTTGTTAGGGGTGGAAAGGCAAATTTTTATCCAGGTGTTGGGAAAAACGGGGAAGATGACGAGGGGCCTATCGCCTCCATCAGAAATAATTCCTTACTATGATTGGCCTTAAGCTGTTCTTTCAGCATGAGCAGTTTTCTTTTATTTTCTATCTAATGGCGGCTCGATTTTTTTCCTCAGGTGGTTCATCAAGAGTGTGTCTAGAGCGTCGTTTTTAAAATTGGTGGTGATTGTGCTTTTTTCCTTGGGGCTGCAGGGGAATGCGGCCTTGCTTCTTCTTCTTGTGCACTTCAGGACGTAGGCGATCATGGTTCTCTATGTCTCCCTGTCCCTTTGTGGCTCTTAGTATGTTTGTTCCTGTTGATCCTGGCAACACCCGTTCCGTCATCCACCTGATCAGACCCTGCAAATATGTTATCCGCTGCCTTCCTCTGTCTCTCCTTAACTTCTATCTGACCAGTCAGTATCAGGTTCTCCAGGCTCTCCTTCCACACTGCGTGTCCCAGGAACTTCAGTTGTCTCTTCCTGATGATCAGGATCAATTTCCTTTTTGTTGCCATTCTTTCCAACACCTCATCGTTGCTTGCATGCTCAGTCCACGATATCCGTAGCATCCTTCTGTAGAACCACATTTCAGCCGCTTCCAGTTTTGTCTTCATTTTCGATTACCTGACGTTTTCCTCTGGCCTTAACTAAAACCAGTCATTCCCTTTCCTTCTTCTCTGCAACGAGCCAAGCGGTGGGCAAAGAGTTGTCGGAGAATGTTGGGTGACACACAACCGGGTTTTGACAGCACCGGTTTCAACCATTGGTATGCCCACTAGAGGCGAGGCAGATTTATCAGGCTTGGCCAGAGGAGATTTTGGCCAAATGGGGACAGAACTACAGGGGCATTCTTTCCTGAGCAGGAAGAGTAGAGATGACAAAGTTCTCCGCACTTCTAGCAAATTGGTTTACGACTGATAAAGATGACCGGCATATTCTGGGCATTTAGTACTAGAGCGGAAGGCTTCACGATCAAGCACTATAACGAAGCACCCCATCAAAGGGCCCTCTCATACTGATACTTTCGTCCTTTGATTGCATGATATTGGGTCCGGATGATTATTAATTCACGGCTTGCCGCGGCTAGCTGTCTTCTGGTGATGGCAGCAGTATGCCGCCCCATAATAAAAAAAAACAATACCCTTATTTATTCTTTGTATGACGAATTGAGACATGTGTGATCTATATGTATTCGTGCCGGCGTTACCTCATATTTTCTTCTTTCTCGAGACATTTGTTTCCATTTCTTTAGCCTTGGCTTAATTGTAAGAAGTTTATTATTTACATTGTCGGACTAAAGCTTTTTAGACGGTATGATTCTACGCTTATTACATGGTCGGTCCAGTAAATGTGAGCCTTGCGTCTCATGAAGTTATTATTCATATAGCTGAAAAATGTTGGGACATCGGCATCTGTAATAAAACCTTTTAAGATGATGAAGAAACTTTTCAGGAACTGTAAATAAGGTTTCTAGATAATCAAGGATTGAACACTAATTGCAAACCTCAAGATCTTAGAAACGTTTCATCGAAACTTTCTTCTGGTCTAGCTCTAACAGCGCAGTGGTGAAAAATGTCTTCAAATTTTCATCTCTATATATAAAAAGGCAATCTGTGAGTCTGTGTGTGACTGTAATCTATGCACGCCTACATTTTTTAAGCTACGCCATTCAAGCTTTTTTAATAATCATATCGACCCAAGCAAGGCATTTTATTGCCACTGTTTTAAAGGGGGTTACAAAGGAGGAAACTTATGAAAAAGAGTGACAGGTTATAGGGGCTGTCAGAAAGTGGGTAAGAGAAGGATGAGAATACAGATGGGAGTCGAGTAGACAGAGAATGGAGCATAAGAGAGAGGATGCAATGATAGTGAGATAGTAGATGACTATTGATATTACATTTAAATTCTTGGAGATTATAGCTCTCGAGAAAGCAAGTAAATGGAAGGGGATTCCACAGGCGGGAAGAGCGAGAAAAGAAGCTGATGGAGTAGAGTTTGCGTTTAATTTTTTTTGTTTCACAGTGAAAGGGTGGGACCTAGTTGTAAATCTTTTGGCTCGAGGAAATTTATTTATAGGGGACACCAGTGAGCTAAGTTTATCTGAGCAAAATCCGTGGAAGTATTTGTAGGAAAGACACAGAGAAGCCACATTGTAAACTGATTGTATCCGAGCTGCCAAGTCAAGATCTATCACATTACAGATTCTCCGTTGGATTTTTTCAAGGACACCTAGGTGGATAGCAGGAGCACCCAACCAGATATGGCAGCAGTATTCAATTTTTTATTTTGAAATATTTTTCGAATCTCCTGAATCGAGTTGAATATAAACTAAATACTAATATTTGGGGGTTGTAAATTCTGAATGCTGATAAAGAGAATTCGTTAATTATTAGTTATGTTGCTGTTTTGCGGAGAATAAAAATACACTGAAGATAATTTTAATATCTTTCCATATTGTAATTATTTAACATTCAATGCGATAAAAATTCTCGTAAAATATTCCAGAATAGTAGAGTGAACTATTCTCATCATTCTTCTCACCAGCTCTATCACAACTACAATTTTAAATGCGTCTTTACTTCTGAGATGAAGTAGTATTTACATTATTTACCTAGGCAGAAGAGCATAACAGTCGAAACGTTATCGTAAACATGGCAATAGTATAAGGACAGCAGTTTAAACAATGTAAATAATGTAAATACATTTGAAAAGTATATATTTAATCTTAGCATTCAATTGTAGCAACAATTGATCATTCTGATAAGCCCAACGGATCACAATGTATGATTCTAACTTCAGTTTCGAATATGCTGACTGAATTTCTACAGAGGAGTAAGACTCACAAAATTAATTGATAATGAAAAACTGTCTACTTTTTTTTGCTATAGTATGAATCAGTTCCTTAGATGCCTTCTTGATTGAATTACAAACTGCACTCATGTATAACTTTTATTATTGTGCATATCAGACCTATATCTTAATTTTTACCTTTTAAAACAAGTGTTAATCACAACAATGTTAAATTTTTTCCCTTTCGCGCAAAACGGAAAAATATTCTACCTTTTCTTCTCTAGATAAAAGTCCTATAAACCGGACCAATATCTACCATTTTGACTCTTAAATCAAACCGAACTTGTCTACGATTTTTACTCATAAATCAAAGCAAACTTATGTATATTTTTCGATATTACATGAAAACGAACCTATGTTTACCCATTTGTCTCTTCAATTAAACCGAACCTGTCTGCCTTTTTTACTGTTAAAGTAAACCGAACCTATGTCGGTCTTTTTGGCTGTATCTCACCCCCTTTAACCCTGTATGTATGTATGTATGTATGTATGTATGTATGTATCTATCTATCTATCTATCTATCTATCTATCTATCTTAACCCGTTCATATCTATCTATCTATCTATCTATCTATCTCAATCTGTTCATATCTACTTATCTATCTTTTTTTTTCTTCTTTTTTATTGTTTTTATCACTGGATTATTTTACATTTTACTGTAATTTTTATTCATTTTCTTTTTTTACTTTTCTGTATTATCTCTAAATAATTTAAGCAGGTGTTGTTTTTTCTTTCCATAATCGCGAAAAAATTATTCACTCTTCATCTATACGCTGCTTGTTAACACACACACATTAAAAAGATAAATAGATAAATAAAAAAATCGCGCTGGTGATGGATGCTGTCTGGGATGAGGACGTAATCGTTCTCTACCTTGTGCAGAAGGAACCAAAGGTCATGTCTCTCCACTTCCGGACTGGGCCTGCCAGCCAAAAAGACACGTTCTATAACAATATTTTTTTATACATTTGTTTAGCTTTTCACAATGAAAAGGTCAAACAGTTACATCATGTTATCATAGTCGAGTAGAATTTCATAAGTTAGTCCAGCGTCTGCAAATTAATGACCTATTTTTAAACTGATCACTCGGTCATTTTCGTTGTTTATTGTGTCTATTTCTTACGCGTTGTTTCTTTATTCCAAATTAATAATTATTGAATTATAAATGTTTTATATTTACTAAATATTCCTTCATTCGTTTCTTACATTGACAGTTTTATAGATGTTTTGCATTTTCAAAATCTTATTTTATGTGATTGATACATTGTAAAGGTTTTAGTTCTTAGAGATTATAGCTGTCGGGAAAGCAAGTAAATGGAAAAAGGTTCCACAGGCGGGAAGGGCGAGAAAAGAAGCTGATGGAGTAGAATTCGCGTTTAATTTTTGTTTTATTTAACAGTAAAAGGGTGGGACCTAGCTGCTAATCTTGTGGCTCGAGGAAATCTATATATAGGGGGCACCTATCTATCTATCTATCTATCTATCTATCTATCTATCTATCTATCTATCTATCTATCTATCTTCAGTCTGTTCATATCTATCTATCTATCTATCTATCTATCTATCTATCTATCTATCCTCGTCTGTTCTATCTATCTATCATATCTATCTATCTATCTATCTATCTATCTATCTATCTATCTATCTATCTATCTATCTATCTTAATCTGTTCATATCTATCTATCTATCTATCTATCTATCTATCTATCTATCTATCTATCTATCTATCTTAATCTATCTATCTATCTATCTATCTATCTATCTATCTATATTCAGTTTTGATAAGTTTTCTTCAAAGAAAGTTTTAGTAATGTTTCGATTTTTCTAATAAGTTTTTGGTGATTTTGGATAATTTATAATTTTGAAAATGTTTCGTTTTTTTCTTATAATTTCTTGATATTCTTGTTCCATGGAGAGTTTCATAAATGGTTCGTTTTTACAATTAATTTCTTGATGTTTTTCGTTCATGAATCGTTTTATAAATGTTTTTGTTTCATGAATAGTTTTATAAATGTTTTTGTTTTATGAATAGTTTTATAAATGTTTTTGTTTCATGAATAGTTTTATAAATGTTTTTGTTTCATGAATAGTTTTATAAATGTTTTTGTTTCATGAATAGTTTTATAAATGTTTCGATATTTTTACAAATAATTCCATGATGTTTTCTGTTCATAAATATTTTTATGAATGTTTCGTTTTTACTAATAATTTCTTGATGTTTATGAATCAGATATTATTTTATAAATATTTCGTCTTTCTTGATAATTTGGATCAGATATAGTTTTATAAATATTTCACTTTTTTTCTAATAGTTTCTTGATACTTTTGATTCATGGATAGTTACATAATTATTTCGTTTTTACAAATAATTTTTTGACGTTTTTGATAATTGATAGTTTTATAGATTTTTCGCATTGGCTATATATTTCGTGTTGCTTTTCTTATATGGATATTTTAGAAATGTCTTATATTTATTGAATAATTCCTTATAAATTTAGATGCTTTATAGTCGAATAGGTGAGGATGTGCGTTGTGGTGCAGAGGATATCGACTCGGACCAGGGAAATCGAAGAAGTGAGTTCGAATTCCAGTTAAATCCATTGCATTCACTTACGCACAAATACCCTCGGGAAAGGTATTAATCCGTCTCTTCCCTCCAGTTATGGGTTAAATAGCAAGATAGATTGGGTTCTATAGCCTTTGGCAACAACCAGTCTACCGCAGAAAGCAATGGCAACCTACTGCCTGATAATCTTCTGCCCAGTCAGTCATGTCTTTTTCGAGACATGATCGCCCAAGCGTGTATCACGTATGGCACTTAAATGACTGATAGTCGTATAAATATTTTTAAATATACTAAATTCTTTTCCATGCCTTCAACTTATGTTCGAGAAATGTTTAATTTTCAGTAAAATATGATAGCCAGATCTTGAAATATTAAAAAGTTACGGATCCATTAGTCTTCACCTAAATTAAATTAAGCTGCTCATGCGCAAAGAAAACTTGAATTTCATCTATCACACCGAAGTGAATGAAACATTACTTTCACATTTTCATCTTAATATGTACAATGAAATATCTTACTATATTAGTGCCCAGCTATACGTACAGAAAGAAATTCCTTAAAGTCTATCAAACATGCTTTTCATTGTTTTCGAAGATACCAAATGTATATCTCTCATACGTAAAATGTCTTATTCTACTCTGAACTTCGTCAATTTATATACGTCAGTTGGTCTTTGTCTTTGAAATTTTTCCTCAAACGTGGACTCTTCTTCTTTTCCTGAATATATAAGGGCCTATTTACTTCATCTTTTTCGCGTAGGTGCTTATATCACTACGTATCATCAAATTTAGTTCTGTGTGTAACATAGTTTTTATTTTATTTATATATTTTATGATCCGATAATTAGGCCGTAACGGTAGTCATCTTTCATGTCAACAGCTGATGCTCCCGGCTTCTCTGATGGCCTCGAGTGACAGGGAGAGCCAAGTTTATTTTAGTATCATCTGGGATGATCCCAGTATATACTGGCTTTATCAGCGAACACTTTGTCTCAAAACAAAGACCACATATTGACATTGAATTTGACAAAAACCATCTGGCATTTCTTGGCGTAATTCGCAAAGCTGAACAACTATGTAACATTTATTGTGCTAAATATTTGGCAATGACATCATAAATGAAGAAGAGACTTCAATCGATGGAGATGTAGTTCTTCTATCGAATGCTTCCAATACCATAAGAGGAAGCTTTCAGTAAAATAGAAAATTAAAAAAAAATGATATTTAAATAAGAAGCTGAGATTTCAAATTTCTGAGTTTCATAATGACGAAAGACATGTTACAAAATCTACCACTCACAGGAATTTTATTTACAAATGTTCACCATGCACAAGGCCTGATAGACACTCAATTTAGAGGGTTATTGAAACAGTTTGTTTTATGAGCGGAAAGAGTAAGAGGTAATCTTTGCAGTTTATGAGGATGTGTGGGAAATATAACAGCTAATCGCAGACTTAAAGAGGTTAAGATTATATTAGGCGAGAAAGCATCTTCTCGGCTCTTACTTTGTTTTCCGACCTCAAGTGGAATAATTACATAGAATCAATAGCTAAATCCACTGCTAGGAATGTTCGGTCACTGTGTCGGGCCAGGGAGTTTTTTTCCGCCTGAATCCATTTTACACATATACAAATCAACCATCATGACCGTGCATGGAATACAATTGTCATATCTGGTTAGGCGCCTCTGCTGTTCGTTTCAGTGTTCTTGACAGGCTCCAAAAGAGAATCTATAATCTGGTTGGTTCCGACCTAGAAGCTCGACTCCAGCCACTTTCTCATCGTCGGGATGCGGTTACCTTTTCTCTCTTCTATAAATATTTTCGTGGATTATGCTCTGATGAACATAAGTCGCTCGTGCCCTCTCCACAAGAATTTACTCAGGCAACCAGACTGGCAACAAGGTCTCACCCTTTTACAGTTAGAAATGCAGACGACAATTTTGTGGAACTCCCTTCCATATACTTGCTTTGCTGACGAAGATCAAATTTAGCTGGCAAGCATGGAGCGGGAAGAGAGTTCCAAAAGCGAGAAGTGCGAGAAAAGAAGTATAGAACACACGGTTACATATAGCAAATTCCTCCAGGAATTTAAATGCAAAGTCAGTTCCCATCTATTATCCACTTACCTCCAGCTCTTTCTACATCACCCCGTGTATCTTGTTCTTTTCCTTTCTCTCTACCTTCGCACTGTCTTCACTCCTGTTTTCACCTTCTTCTCTTGTCCTTTCTCTTTCATTCCCTGTAGCTTGTTCATCTTTATCTTCACTCTCCTCCTGCCTAATACTTCAACTCTCTTATGTAACTCCCTGCACATCAGTGGCGTTAACGCTTTGCTTGGGGTGAAATGATTAACGAAAAGAAGAAGCTCTTCGAGTAGAACTTCGCTCTTATTAATAATGTACAAAAAGAATAGAGAGAATTCGGCTCAGTTGACGTGAAATGAGATGTCTGAACTGTAGAGGTTTATAATTGGTGAAACTTAGAAATGTTGATCATAAAACATTTTCCCTGAAAATAGCAAAAGAATAGCGAAAAGACTGCAATGTTTGTTTGTCGGAAAGACGGTGTAAGGTGGAAAAAATACTTCATCAACCAGAAAAGAGCATAAAAGATTTTAAACTCTATCAAAATTAAGGAAGCGATTCAAGGAAAAACAGCGGTTGACTTACTTAACCCTCTGATGATATCAAATGATAATTGATGGCATACACAGGAAGGGATTCACAGAAACACATAGGGACGATAGAATGAGAAGAAAAAAACAACGATAAATTGCAAAAAGATAGAATGTATGAATGTCAGTAAGAAGAACAATTTAAGATGCTAAATATAATAATTGATACCAAAATCAAACAAATATGAAAAATGCCAGGGAAATGTTTTAACATGAGACAGAATATGTGATACCTGGATGTGAAGGTGAAAATATGCCTTCCGAAATAGTACTAACCTGCTATGTAATATACGTCCTTCAATCTAGTAGGGAATGATGGCTGATCTCTTAAAAAATGAAAGAGAAACATGAGGCAACTGAAATGTCGTTGCTTCCGAGGATGTTAAGAATAAAAAAGAACTAAAAATGTAAGTACCAGAAAGGGATAGTTGAAATATCTATGGAACCTAATAAGGAAAGAGGGCAAGGAAAATTTGACATTCACAAGTCATACTGAATGCAAGATTAACATAGAAAACAGTGAGAAAACTAACTTGTGTCAATGGATAACAGAAATGATGATGAAGACAGACGTTACCTAATAGTTATTTATCGAATTTCCGCTAAGCAAGTCACTAACGCCACTGAGATAAAAAGTGTGAATGCATTAATAAAACAGAAACATTAATAATGAGTGAGAACAACAGAAGAGTAATCAAGAAGACAGTAGATAACGATTGACATTGCATTTCAACTTTTGAAAATCAAAGTTAACTGGCAAGCATGGAGCGGGAAGAGAGTTCCACAAGCGAGAAGTGCGAGAAAAGAAGCATAGAACATACGGTTACATATAGCATATTCGGCTGTAAATTCTTGAGATCTTAGAAAACAGAAACATTACGAAGGTGTGTGAAGAGTTATCAGGAAGACAGTGGATAACGATTGACATTGCATTTACATTTTTTAAGATAAAAGATAACTGAAAAGCATGAAGTAGGAAGAAAGTTTCGCTAACGTGAAAAGAAACTGTTAGCATAAAAATTAATGTTATATCTGTGCAATGCAGCTGTAAATTAATGAGACCTTGTTGCCAACCTAGTACTGCGCTTAATTTATAAAGCCTAGGGACGATAGCGACGAGCTTACCCGAACAATTTCCAAGAAGGAAAAAAATATACTTCGGTGGAAAAGAGACTGAATCCAAAATGCAAGGTCAAGATCAATAATATTGCTGATTCTTCTTTAGTTATTTATAAAAAATCTCTAAAGATATAGCAGGAGCATAAATTTCGGCAATATTCCAAGAAAGGCGAATGGTAGACTTATATATATGTAGGATAGATTCTGGCGAGAAAACATGTCTAGTTCGACACTGTGAATCAAATTTCTTAGCAACTGATCTAGCATTGGATTCAATATAGTTTCGATTTTATGTGAGCCGAGAAAGATAGCCCTAGAAGGTGCATCATGTTAGTCACATGGAGGTCAGCATCATCCATGCTACAAAGAGACATGACACGGCAGCCTCTGCATATTGTAATGTATCTTTGAATTTTAAAAAAAACTATCAGACGATAGTCTGAAAAAAATGAAAATCTAAAAAATGTAGTATATTATGACACAAATAATTCCAGTTGGAGTTAAACCCCTCAGATTGATTGGAAAAAGTTCCGATAGACTCGATGAAGGACTTCCTGGTAGCCCATGCCTTAAAGAAATACAAACGTTGTAATAACAAATACAGATCACATATTAAAAAGGGATTAATGTATGTAAAATATATGGGATCTTAGGTTTTGTCTCGCTTTGTTTTTGTTTTTTTGTGGGGAGTTACAAAAGATTATCAATTGAAAAATCATGACCTTAGGTTTCTAGTTAGGACTCAGAAGAAAATCTGTATACAGAAACATCAAAAGAAAAGAAAAAGAACCCCGGGGAAATAATATTAATAATTATAATAATAATAAAAGAAAAAATATTAAATAATGAAATAAGGTAGTAAATACAAACAAGATACACATTCAGTAGATTCGGCAGAAAAGCAAAACAGAAGCCAAGCACCAAATATTGCAGCAGAAAATATGAAAAACAAACCCAAGGATAAAGCTCTTGAACAGATGAAACAACGCTGGCAAGACAAACCTCTGCATGGACAATATACAGAACATGCTAATAAAGCCAATGTTGATAAAGTTAAAACTTATCGATGGTTACATGCATCTGGATTAAAGTCTGAAACAAAAGGCTTTATACTTGCAGCGCAAGACCAATGTTTTTTCACGAGGAATTTTCAGGCTAATATTATACATAATAATATGGATCCAAAATGTAGGTTCTTTGATAAATACCAAGAAACAATAAACTATTTAATCTCAGGATGTTCTGTACCTACCCCAAATGAATATAAAAATTGTCAGGATAGAGTAGAGCAATATTTACACCGGACAATGTGCAAACACTATGGAAAATATGTAAACAAACGCTGGTATAAACATCACCCAGAAAAAGTTACGAAAATAGAATATGTCAACATTCTATGGGATTACACCATCTACACAGGAAAATTAAAGCAAATAGACCGGACATTATTGTTAAAGACCACAAAAAAAAGACTTGCCTATTGATATGGCTTGTCCAGCGGATTGTAACATAACAACCAAGGAATTCGAAAAACTGTCAAAATATAAAGACCTGGAAATTGAAATAGAAAAACTGTAGAAATTGAAAACAAGAATCGTACCAGTGATAGTAGGTGCGCTTGGAATGATAAAAAGAACAAAATAACATATTGAAAGAAACCCTGGAAACCTCTGTTTAAGAGATATACAAAACATTGTCTTGTTATGTACAGACCACACATTAAGGAGAAGTTTGTTTAATGTAACGGCAGAGATGTTATGGGAGAGAGAAAAAATCAAATGAAACCATAACAACACACCATGACCTACGTTAGGTCATTCTGCAGACTTGGTAGGTAGTGCCCCCATAGCAGAAATAGAATTAATAATAATTATAATAATAATAATAATAATAATAAAAATAACAATAATAATAATAACTTAAACTTTATGAGTTAAAGTTGTATGCTAAGGATGATAATGAGCTGGAAGTTCTTCTGCAAACTGTAAAATGCTTCAGTGAAGACATTGGAATGAAATTCAATTTGAATAAATGTGCTAAACCTACAGTTTTACGAGGATCGCTACAACTAACATCCTCAATTATCTTAGACTCTGCTGTAACAATAAAAGATTTAGAGCCAGAAGAAGCTTAAAAATACTTAGGTGTAAATGAGAGTGAAAACATTCACCATAAAAAAATGAAAGAAATAGTGCGTAAAGAGTACTATAGAAGGCTACGACATTAAAAACTGAATTGAATTCTTAGAACAGAATAATGGCCATTAATAGCCTTGCTATCTCAGTGGTCCAAGATAGTTTCAACATATTGAACTGGACTTTAAACGGCATCAGACGAATGGATTCTAAAACAAGAAAGCTTCTTTCTAAGCATAAGATGCATCATCCAAAGGCTGATGTAGACCGTCTATACATACCCCGTAAAGAAAGTGGAAGAGATCTTATTCAGCAAGAATTGTTATACAAGACAACTATTGGCTTATACATAGAAACAACAAAAGACTGGATGATACAATTAGTCAAACAACATGAAAACAGAAAGAAAAAAATAGTCAATAATGAAAGAAGGCAGTAAATACACTTAAGACCGACATTTAGTCGATTCTGTAAAAAAGCAAAACAGAAGACAAGAACCAACTATTGCGGTAAAAATATATGAAAATAAAAGCCAAAGATAAAGCTCTTGAACAGATGAAACAACGCTGGCAAGACAAATCTCTGCATGGCCAATATACAGAACGTGCCAATAAATCCGATGTTGATAAAGTTAATACTCATCGATGGTTACGTGCATCTGGATTAAAGTCTGAAACAAAAGGCTTTATTCTTGCAGCGCAAGACCAAAATCTTTTCAATAGGAACTTTCATGCAAACATTATACATAATAATGTGGATCCAAAATGCAGGTTCTGTGATAAATACCAAGAAACAATAAAACCATCTAATCTCAAGATGTTCTGTACCTACCCCAAATGAATATAAAATCAACACGATAGAGTAGAGCAATATTTACACTGGGCAATGTGCAAACACTGTGGAAAATATGTAATGAAACACTGGTATGAACACCACCCATCTCCGATTACAGAAATAGATGTCACCATTCTATGGGATTACACCATCTACACAGACAGAAAATTGAAACAAATAGGCTGGACATTATTGATAAAAACCAAAAAGAAAAAAACTTGTCTATTAATTGATATGGCTTGTCCAGCGGATTGTAACATAGCAACCAAGGAATTTGAAAAACTGTCAAAATATAAAGACCTGGAAATTGAAATTAAAAAATGTGGAAATTGAAAACAAGGATCGTTCCAGTGATAGTAGGTGCACTTGGAATGATAAAAAATGGAACAAAACAACACATTGAAAGAGTCCCTGGAATGCCTAGCTTAAGAGATATAGAAAAAATTGTCTTGTTATGTACAGCCCACACACTAAGGAGAATTTCGTCTATGTAACCCTAGAGATGTTAGGGGAGATAGAAACAAAAAATGAAATGGAGCTATAACAACACACCACGACCTGTCTTAGGTCTTTCCGCAGGCTTGGTAGGTAGTGCAACCATAGCAGAAATCGAAATATGATGAAAAATGACAACATAATAATAATAATAATAACGCATTTAGCTCAGTGCTTTATAAGGTTTTCTTTAAATGTGCAGGTACTTTTTACCTATTCTATGTGAGTGACTGATAGTGTAATTAAAGCTGACGTAAACTGAACTTTAACCCTCTAGGGCCATTCGTATCATATTTGATACAGTATGAAAACAAGCCTTGAAAGAAATATTTTCCTGAAAATTTTTTTAAGAGAAATATTTTATAAATTTCAAATGAAAGCAGTACTGACTGCTCAGTCAATGAATACCAAATGTTTCCTTATAGGGAAATACCAAATGTTTCCTTATAGGGAAATACTGTATCAAATATGATACGAATGGCCCTAGAGGGTTAAGTGAGCCCCTCTCCTTTAATTGGTTAAATAGTTCCAGCCTCCGAAACATAACCTTCAAGAAAACCTGATCCATGATCGTCACCAAAACAAGAGACCCCAAATACCAACTACAGGACAGTTATACTAAAATCCAGCAGGTGCAGAAATTTAAATACCTGAGAATTGTTCTGACAGAGGAAAGTACTACTGTGAAATCCTAAGGCGCACTGGTATAAACAAGGGCGCATTTCAAAAGCTAAGATTGAGAGCTCATTACCTAAGCGCCGCGTAGATGTGGCACAAAACCGAAAGTACAGGGTACCCAGATAGAGGATCGAACTCACTATTAATTTGTAATAGGTTCTAGGAAGATAAGCTTGCTAACTATTACACCACGTTGAGGTAATGAGAAACAGGAAGATTTCGTTGGAAAGTGTTAGGATAGAACTTACGATTGTATCTAGTGAAAATAGCTGTAAATTGATGAAACCTTGTTCCCAATTTAGTACTGAGTTTAAATTCATAAAATCTAGTAACCATAGAGACGAGACATAGCGTACAACGGCCGAAACGTCGTACAAATGACAACAAAGATGAGGAAAATAGTCCAAATAATATAAATTTGATCTCAGAAATATTTTTATTTTTTTATAATCGTGTCGCCTCAAGCAAGGCATTTTACTGCTACTGTTGTGCAGGGGTTTACATAGGAGAAATGTTATGAGAAGTGAGAGGTTGCAGGGGGTGTCAGGAAGAGAGTAGAAGAGGGAAGAGATTACTGATGAGAGTAGGGTGGACTAAAAAAAGCATGAGAGAGAGGATGTAAGTTAGTGAGACAGGAGACGACTATTGACTTTACATTTAAATTCTTAGAGATTGTAACTGTCAGGAAAGCAAGTATGCTAAAGAGAATTCCACAGGCGGGAAGTGCGACAAAAGAAGCTGATTAAGTAGAATTTGCGTTTACAATTTATTGGTTTCACAGTAAAGGGGTGGGACCTAGTTGCAAATCTTGTGGCTCGAGGAAATTCGTATATAGGGGGTACCAGAAGGGTAGGGGACTGTTATGTGATAGATGTTTATCTATAGAGATGGACAATGTCCTCAAAGATGCAACAGGGACTCGAAACATAAGTAGTCTGGCTCTACAGTGGGATACTGGGGAATATATAGACCGTAAGTTTGAGCAAAGACGAGGTTTTGGAGAGGAAGCAAACAAAAAGAAAACATATTTAGCATCAGGAAGAAATAGCCGAGGTTTAAGGGACACGTAATGAAGAATAAGAGCTTGAAGAATTTAATATTCACAGGATTGATAGAGGGAAAGCGTGATAGGTCAAAGCAATGAAAGACATACTTGATAGGCTTGAGCAAGTAGATGGCAAAAGAAATTTTGGAAGAGATACTAAGAAGAAAGATGTTAAGAGGGACAGGTGGTAGAAGCAAGTGGTAGTCCATGATCGCCCACGTCCCGAAAGAACACCGCAAATAAAGAAAAACAAAAATCTTTATAGGTGCGGAATCCGATATGTTTTCAAATAGCTTCATCAAGTAGTGCATACGTACGTGTGTGTGTGTGTGTGTGTGTGTGTGTGTGTGTGTGTGTGTGTGTGTGTGTGTGTGTGTGTGCGCTTTAGCCATGGATTTGTTAGCTAGTATTTATTTTATTTATTATTTTCTAATTCGTGTTCTAGTGTGCGGCGATGAACTTCCACTGAACCTCTCATCGAAGTGTTTGGTAATGATTCTTTCCCAGGTCTAACTTCAATGACATTAAATCTAATCGATATTGGAAAATATCCATTTGTCGAAGGCCCGTTGGAAGTAGGTGTTTGGCATAGTATTCAAAATCATTCACGATTTCAACCGTTACAACAATGGTAGGAACATATTTTCCTCTCCTGATGATGACAATTCTGATGATGGCGGCAATTGATCTCTTCTCACTACGACACGCAATTTTATTCTTAATCGATCCTTGCCGTATCCCGGAACTGGGAAGCAATTTCTGCGATATTGGCAAGCCAAAGCAGGCGGATTGCGAGGGTCAGCAGTAAATAATAAGCGCCGATATCTTAAATACATAGATTTAAGAATCTGATTGGTCGGTCGGTGGACGGTTCAAAAGATGGTCGCCAATTTATCAGCTTGACCCAAGAACCTCGTTTCACAGTCGTATGTCGTCAAATTATGCAAACAAATTACTTTTGCCTACGTTAGATGTGTCCACTTTTATATGCAGGTCTTCTAATCAACGTTTTCTCAAATATTTTGATATTTTGCCGTTTCATATTTACATCAAAAGTGCCAGAAAAGTGAAACTAATCCCGAAATCGATTGTTGTGATTTAAGTACCTTGACAAAGTTTATTAAAATTATCAAGATCATCCATGAGATGAAATCAAGTGCTTATAGTTAGATATTCAGTAATCAGTGATACGTCTAGATGAGCCTAACAAATTCAGTTTGTGATATTAGCTTAAATGCGTCTGGCACAACATCTCAGTGTTTAATACATTTAAAAATGGTTAGGCCCGGATTTAAAGCCATCGCTAATTTTCGTAAGAATTTTAACATGACTTGCACTTCTAATAGGGTTAATAAAATCTCTCCCCTCGCAATTCTTACTAAATTAACAAACATCAGAGTTTAGTATTTGATAACTCGGACCGAGAACTTCATTGCCGATCACCCTCGTAAGGATACAAAATATCATAATCATCATCATCCCCATGACTGGGTATGATCATCGGGTTACTGGGTATTTAAGCACTTGACCATTTCTCTCTCCGTATCTCTGCTGAAAACTGAAGAGGTATTCATTCGTGCATAGCGTATCTAAGACAAGTAAACATTGCACAGTCAATCCATTCCCGGCTCAAACCACAGCCGATGATGTCCTCCAACCTGGAGGCCCGATTTCGATTACGAACAGGTGGCCGTTTATTGCATCATTGAGGGGACACTCTATCCTTGACTTAATTCTAGAAAGTCCTCCATTTCACGATGCAATGCCCTCACTGAACTGATTAAATACTTGACTAATGAAAACAGTTTACACTAATTTGTTCATTTGTGCTTTATCAGCTTTTGCTTTTAAACAGCTGGTGGGGAACCAGTTAAGTTGCCGATAACCTTATCATGTGATAGAATGTAGTACCTTACCAGTACCTTATCATGTGATAGAATGTAGTACCTTACCAGTACCTTATCATGTCATAGAATGTAGTACCTTACCAGTACCTTATCATGTCATAGAATGTAGTACCTTACCAGTACCTTATCATGTCATAGAATGTAGTACCTTACCAGTACCTTATCATGTGATAGAATGTAGTACCTTACCAGTACCTTATCATGTCATAGAATGTAGTACCTTACCAGTACCTTATCATGTCATAGAATGTAGTACCTTACCAGTACCTTATCATGTGATAGAATGTAGTACCTTACCAGTACCTTATCATGTGATAGAATGTAGTACCTTACCAGTACCTTATCATGTCATAGAATGTAGTACCTTACCAGTACCTTATCATGTGATAGAATGTAGTACCTTACCAGTACCTTATCATGTCATAGAATGTAGTACCTTACCAGTACCTTATCATGTCATAGAATGTAGTACCTTACCAGTACCTTATCATGTCATAGAATGTAGTACCTTACCAGTACCTTATCATGTCATAGAATGTAGTACCTTACCAGTACCTTATCATGTCATAGAATGTAGTACCTTACCAGTACCTTATCATGTGATAGAATGTAGTACCTTACCAGTACCTTATCATGTGATAGAATGTAGTACCTTACCAGTACCTTATCATGTGATAGAATGTAGTACCTTACCAGTACCTTATCATGTCATAGAATGTAGTACCTTACCAGTAGCACTCGCAAAGTGAGCTGACATAAAATATTAAATATATGTTTAAATCTAAATAAATAAACGGCAAATTTTGTCTGTCCGTCCGTGAGTCTATCTGATCTCTAACTCCGGCCACATTGCTCTACATAGGTATGTTAAGCATTTTTGAAAATAGGGTAACCCCGGGATTGAAAATTTGCTATTCATATGGTGCTTGAACATCTAGCATTAGGATTTGGGACCGTATGAATGAACAGTTAAGAATGCTAATTTTAAAATAACTGAACAAAGATAATGATTTTAAAAGTTTTTAGTTTATAATGTGTGTAAACACGAAGACTTAGTGAATTAAAAAAATGTTTTAAATTCAAAATAAAATATCCACAAAATTTCGTGAATTGAGGGAAGCCAACTTTGTTACTTGTAAATGCCAAGGTATCAGAGTTAAAATTTTAGGTTTCGTGACGTAAAGTTTTGAAGTTTGGCAGAGATTGTGATTTCAAGAACTCAACTCAGTTGAAGCTCCACAAAGTTTATGATTTAAGAACTCAATTTTAAGCCTGAATTAGAATTTCGGCCCAGATCAGAGTTTTCATCCAAATAGGACATTTGGTCCAAATCGGAATTCGATCTTTTGGTCGGAACTTGACTTATATCCAGAATCAGAGTTAAAATGACGTTTTGAAGCTCCATGGAATGAATTGAGGAATTCAAAGTTATTTGTTTAAAATTAAATTGCTGTTTTCGAAGATAGACTAGATTTCGAAGTTTTCTGGAGGACGTGGTGATTTTATTGAATAGAAATTACAGTGAAATCAAGGATATTTTTGGTGTCAACTTTTCAACTGTTAAAGAAAGAAACGATGTGTACGTGATTAGGGGAAAGGTGGTTCTACAGAAGGATGCTACGGATATCGTGGACTGAGCATACAAGCAACGACGAAGTGTTAGAAAGAATGGCAACAAAAAGGAAATTGATGCTGAGCATCAGGAAGAGACAACTGAAGTTCCTGGGACATGCAATGAGGAAGGAGAGCCTGGAGAACCTGATACTGACTGGACAGATAGAAGGAAGGAGAGACAGAGGAAGGCAGCGGATAACATATTTGCAGGGTCTGATCAGGTGGATGACGGAACGGGGGTTGCCAGGAGCAACAGGAACAAATATACTAAGAGCCACAAGGGATAGGGAGACGTGGAGATCCATGATCGCCTACGTCCTGAAGGGACAGGGCACATAGAAGAAGAAGAAGAAACTATCCTAGGAAGAAGTTTTCCGTTTGTTTCAATTAATTTGCACAAGTGTGTAGATAGGCCAAATCTGTGTCTCATTTTTTTTTTTAATTGATGGATTGAAATTATAAAGGAACTCTTCGTAGTTCACGTCAGTTTGTTTATTATTTTAAGTTTTCTACTGACTTCAGTCATTGACATGAATCGAAGAACTAATTCCTC
Organism: Ascarosepion bandense; assembly: GCA_037127315.1. Lineage (NCBI taxonomy): Eukaryota > Metazoa > Mollusca > Cephalopoda > Sepiida > Sepiidae > Ascarosepion > Ascarosepion bandense. The sequence continues at coordinate 3,394,920 of JBBBDQ010000293.1, forward strand.
TGATGATTGGACCTCAATTTTAAATATGACGTATTAGTTATTTTTAATTTTTAAATGTATTCGTTGTCATGTTCATGTTACTTTTTTAATGGAAAGGTTTTCTGGTGACACGTGTGTGTGGCGTCATACGGCTTCTGAAAATTGAAATACATTTTTGATAGCGTGCGCCTAAATTAGAAGTGTTTTTCTTGATTATTGGTTTCTTTATGTGAAAAGGAATAGCTTTTAAGATTTTAAAACTCAGCATTAACCTCTTTCTAAATGAATATCTTAAAATATGTCGAGTATCTTCATATTAGACTTGGATAAAATTATATATATATATATATATATATATATATATATATATATATATGTACATACATACATACATATATATATATATATATATATATATATATGAAAAAATCTGGTTATAAGGTAGTCTATATTTATTAGTTAAAGTCGGCAACAGTCTGTTTCATTTTAAACAGTCTCAAATATGACCTTATATATATATATATGTGTGTAGTTAAATTAAGTTTTTTTATTTGAAATTAATATAGTTTTATACATTGTGACATGATAATTTTTATGTTTCGAGGTTTTTACCTCGTCATCAGGCAATGTTAGCCCATTGTTTTGAAAATGATAAGAAATAATACTTTTGATATTTATGGATGTTGGAAGATAAAAAATGGTTATATGTGAGTTCAATTTAACTAATCAGAACAGAGATCCACTTTAAATTTGAAAAGTTATATTTTTGGGGATAACATGATTTTGTTTTTCTATTTTAACGGCAAGAGTGTCAGTCAATCAAAACCCCAGTCTAGACTGCATTTCCGTTGATGTATCCATTAATGTTACAAAAATGTTTCTCTTAGTTTTCTCTGTATCCCAACATATTTTAAAACATTAAGATACCAATAATATTTCGATAGGTATTTTCTATTTCTGTGCTTATTATTAAATGAAAACGTGGTTTAATAAAATCGTTTTTTAGAGAATTTTTAGTACTACCCACATATACCTTTAAATTACTAGGGTTTTCCATAGAAGACATAGTACATTGATAAACAATGGATGCTATAAGGCACCTATTTTCTAAAGGACACGCTAAAGGGTTTCTACAATTACATTTATTATTTTCCAAATTATTGATTTTAGAAATTAAATAATTCTTATTTTCATTTAATTTTTAATTTTTATTTAAAATAATTTTATTATGCTTTTTTATAATTTTTCCAGATTATTCAAAGAACTACAACTTAACTTTAAAGTATTTTTATTGAAAATCTTATTTAATGGATTAGTATTGGAAAGTGATTCTTAATCAAAGCGAGGAATTTGTTTCTAATTTACTGCTAAGCATTTGGTTGAAAGTGGATATACACCAATTAATATTACTATTCCTATTTTTCTTCGGAGTAGATCTTCTCTTTTACAGATTTAATATTGCGCTTTTATATCCATTATTTTTTTAGGCAGGGTTATAAAAATTACTATCCTTATCAAACACTTCTTTATTTGCTGAACTCTGTATTCTATGGATGAGTGTACATGTTTAATAATATATATATATATATATATATATATATATATATATATATATATATATATTGTAATATGGTCGGTCGATGGAAAAAAATTCGTCAATAGTTATCTAAACTTATTTATAAATGGAACTTTGTCTCTGTGTGTGTATGTATGTGTCTGTGTGTGTGTGTCCGTTATATATAGACTCCACAACGGCTGAATCGATTTTCATGAAAATTTACACAGTTGTACAATAAGCGTCTGCGAGTGTTGTTAGCTAGGTTTTGTGTCGAGGTACCCCCGATAAATATCGAAAATCGATAATAAAAAAAATTGCGTTATAGAAGGAGTGGTCCGAGGTAAATCAAATTTGATACACTCATAGACAAAGACAAAACAAACGATATTCAGAAGTTTCAAGGTTGAAATTCTTACAATAGTGCAGAAAATTTGATATCGATACCAGGAAATTAAAATTTGACTTACATCCATTCATTTTTCTTTCAATCTACGTTTTCGCTTTAACTGGAAACAACTATTGCTTTTTAGTCTTTCCTGCCAACGTCCATAGAGTCTGAGCTCCAGAACCAGCGATTAGTTTTAAAGCTTTCATTACACCAGAGCAACACCGGGCTATACTGCTAGTTATGATTATAATTATTACTATAATTATTAGTATCATATTATTCTTAGTATTAATACTGTTAATGCAATTGTTACTATTTTAATTATGGTTTTTATTATTGTTTTTATAATTATTGCTATTATTATTATTGTTAAGCAAATTATTAAGACTACGGGAAAATGTTTCATGTCGGAGTGTCTTTACCCGCCTTTTTACTTTGTCAATGAAATGTAAACTTATATATATATATATATATATATATATATATATATATATATATATATATATATATATTAATCGTATCACCCCGAGCAAGGCGGTAACGCCACTGATATGCAGGTGGCTACATAAGAGTAAAAGATTAAGTAGAAGAGAGTGAAGAGAAAGACGAACCAGTTATAAAGGAGCAAGAGAATACAGGTGTGATGACAGTTGCAAAGTTGGAGAGAAAGGAATGTATATACAGGGTGGTGAAGAAAGAACTAGTGTCAAGTGGTTAAGAGATGAGTATTGACATTGCATTTAAATTCCTGGAGGTTGTAGCCGTCACGAAAGTAAGAATATTGAAGCTAGTTCCACAGTCGGGAAGTCCGAGAAAAGAAGCTGCACGAGTAGAATTGTCGTCTGCATTTGGCTAACCTAACTGTGAATGGGTGGGACCCAGTTGCCATTCTGGTTGCACGAGGCACCAGTGACTTCAGTTCGTTGGAGCAGAAGCCATGAAAGTATTTATAGAACAGACAAAGGGAAGCCACATCTCGTCGGTGGGGAAGTGGCTGAAGTCGAACCGCCAATCGGTACCTATCACATTACTGATTCTCCTTTGGAGCCTGTCAAGAACACTGAGATGAACAGCAGGGGCGCCTGACCATGTATGGCAGCAGTATTCCATGCACGGATGAATGGTTGATTTGTATATATGCAGGATGGATTCAGGCGGGAAAAACATCCAAGCCGGGCACAGTGACCCAACTTTCTCAGCAGTGGATTTAACTATTGACTCAATGTAGTGGTTCCAATTGAGATCAGAAGAGAGGGCAAGGCAGAGGCGATGCAGTATATTTCTCTCAGGGAAACTCGCTCGGTCCATGCTTACGGGAGGTAGGAGAGGCTGCCTTTGATGATTGACAAACAGCAGCTTTGTCTTAGACGCATTGAAATTTACAAGCCACTTCTTACCCCAATTCACCACAGAATGTAGATCCCTCTCAGGGTCAGCAGCTAGTATATATATATATATATATATATATATATATATATATGTGTGTGTGTGTGTGTGTGTGTGTGTGTGTGTACGTATATATATATATATATATATATATATATATATATATATATATATACTAGGAACTTGAATAGGTTCTCGCTGTCTTATAACCGATGATGTTTTTCATAGCGTTAAATATGTCGGATTTCCAAATAAAATGTACTTGCAGGGAATTTTACTGCACTATTGTATTGAAAAGAAATCTGCAGCAGAAGCACACAGAATTATTGTTGAGACTCACGACGATGATGCTCTCTCGGGAATGGCATGCAGAGATTGGATTAGATGCTTCAAAAATAATGATTTTGATGTTGAACATAAAGTTACCCCGGCGCCCAGGAAAAGTTTGAAGACGAAAATCGGAGGTGTCACTTCGTCAAGACACATATCAGGCGCAAGCTGAACTTGCAAAATTATTAGGAGTTGATAGCACAACAGTTTCTATACGATTTAATGCATTATGAATGATTAAAAACGAGAACATTGGGTGCCGTAGGAGATGAAGCCGAGAGACGTCGAATGACATCTTGTCAGGTGTGACCAGCTGTTTTAACCCCAGAAGTGCAAAGTTTGTTTTTTTCTATCGTATCTGACTGGCATTGGAAACAGGATGACCTTAAGCGTCGATGCATCAACATAGGCGGAAAAAAACGAATATTCATGGTTCGAAACTTGCTCTGCATTTGAAGGTTTCAGGTGGGTGTAGTTTATTATGAGCTGGTCAAACCGACCGAAGTCATCACGAGAGATTCCTATGCGTTTAAGCTGAGCATTAAACAAAAAACTAAAATTGATTTTGCAACATGGCAACAATAGCTCACTTGTTGCGAAACGGTTGAAAATCTATTAGAACTCTTTCAATGGCATGTCCAACCCCACCCGCCTTATTCACAATGTATTGCCCGTCCGATTATCACTTGTTGCTATCGATGGGACATAGCTTAACTGAGCAGCACTTTCATTCTTATAAAGATTTTAAAAACATTGGGTGGACTTGTGGTTGCCTCAAAATATTTGTCGATTTTTTCCGACATGGAGTTCAAATGCTGCCAGAAAGATGAGATTAAGTAGTGGCTATAAATCAGTGACATGTTTCTTACTAATTTTTGTAAATAAAACATTACTTTACATAAACAAATATCAGCGAGAACTTAATTAATGTCCTACTATATATATATATATTGTCATCCGCAGACAGATCTGTTTCGCTGTATCACAGCTCATAAGTACGGTTAGACTCCGATTGTTTTTTAACCCAGGATTGAAACCCGACCGAATTGGTGTCAGTCGGCGATTCTACATCCGGGCTATGGGCGTTCGGTGGAAGAAGGCAGTTTTTTTAGCGCATATATTATCATTATATGCGCCTATATATATATATATATATATATATATATATATATATATATATATATATATATATATGCTTCTGTTTTTCTTCTATCTTCCATCTTTTTTCTGCGGCTTTTTAACGCAACTGCAACTCCCATTAAGGCTAGTTAAAATTTTTCTTCTTCTTCTTCTTCTTCTTCTTCTTCTTCTTCTTCTTCTTCTTCTTCTTTGCGTCTTGTCCTTTCAGGACATAGTTTTCTCCCTATCCCTAGTGGCTCATAGCACACTTTCTCCTGTAACATCACGTAATCCCGGTTATTTACCTGCTCAGATCCTTCAAATATGTTATCCGCTGCTTTCCTTTGTCTTTCTTCCTCTATTTGACCTGTTAATATCAGCTTCTACAAGCCTTCCTTCCTCATTGCATGTCCCAGCAACTTTACTTGTCTCTTTCTGATGCTCAATAATAGTTTCCTTTTCGTTTCCATCCTTTCCAAAACCTCATCATTGCTCACATGCTCGGTCCATGATATCCTCAGCATCCTTCTGTAGAACCACGTTTCAGTTGCTTCGAGTTTTTCCTTCATTTTTTATGATATCGTCCAGTATTCACAGCCAAATTGAAGAACTGATATCACATAGCAATCTAGTACCCTTTTTTCTGTTTCTAGTGAGTTTCCTGTTTCTTAATACTTTACTGACCTTCTGAAACTTGACATTCGCCATGCCAATTCAACTTTGGATCTCTGTGTCGCACTTTCCGTCTTCTGTTAAAACACTTCCCAGGTATTTAAATTTTTGTTCCTGCTTGATTTTATTATCCCACACCTGTATTTGGCATTTTCGCTTGCTGTTTTGCTGATGGCCATGCATTCGGTTTTCTTGCAGTTTATTTGTATTCCTTTTTTGTCACTCTCTTCAGCTACTTTATATAGCTTTTCACAAAAATCTTTAGAAGTATTTAACCTCTGGTGGGATTTGACGTCATCTTCCTGTATTAGCTAGTTCATATTTTTTTCTGATGATTATCTTCGCTTGTGTTATTTTTGAGCCCTCTCTCATAGAACTCTTGATTCTAGAATTTTTCATTTCTCGAAATATAAGCACAATTTCTAAATATTCCATTATTAGATGTAAATAAATACAATAAAAATTATAAGAATATTATTAGAATTTTTTTTTCCTAGACATTATTTCTCTTGCATATAATCCCAACACTCAATCTTTTATTAATCTTACTTTAGTAACGTGTGTAGATTGGCAAGATTCAAACTCTCATCCCTAACCTACAGGAAAACAACCCTTAATCATATCGCCCCGAGCATGTTTTTTTCGCCTCTGCCAATGAAGGTCCTTTCGTAGACTTAGGGCTTCCCCAAGTTTATGCAGGAATAAGCCATTACCCACAGACCAAAAGCGCATATTGGTAAATGTTTTTTTTTTGTTTTTTGTCGATTCATGACCTCCTAAGAATATTTGCATTATAGAATGTAACGATGTCTCCTGAGATTCAAATTCAGTTTTCCGATCTAATATTCGTTATTCCAAACACTATCCACACATACAAGCTGACAGCAGCTGGTTTTGACAAGCAGTTACTCTTTTAGATATTGACCAGATTCGACGTTCCACAACTACGGCGACGGTGTTTCAGCATTATGCGGCCGTAAGCCCGAATGATGCTCAGGTCAATGTAAATCTTAGAAGAAATATGTAACTAAATCAATTGGCAATCAAAAAAAGCAATACTGCATGTTCATTTACTCTTAAGTTTATTTTACTGGAAAGAGTTTGTAAAGTAGGAAATAAGAGTTCTTTCACGGCGTAAATAATTTTGAACTCGACCAAGAACGGAAAGTTTGAATTGGGCAGGTATAAGCCTAAATATGAGAGCAATATTACATTTCTGTTTAATCTTACTCTTATGTAGATGAAGTATAACAGAATGCGTCAACTTATTCAGTTGATGCAAAATTTCTCTTCGCCAATTACAATCCTAGCGACAACTTGAAAGTATCATAAAAAATTGTTGTAGCTCTTGAATCAGTAACTTGTAATTCGGCCGCAATCTTTAAGTAAAATGCCGAAACTAGACCAAATGGGTTCGATTGCTAATTTACAAAAAATAACGTCGGTTCGACCAGAAACAATTTCTTCATACACGGTTCGAAATTCCTAGCACCTGAAGAAGGCCAGAATGTACAACGGCCGAAACGTCGTACAAATGGCAGCAAAGATGAGGACAATGGTCTGAATAATGTAAATAGTTTCAATACTACCTCATCTTAGAAATATAGACAAATACTGAATTTCTTCAAAGAAAACAATTTCGAGAAGACAGTCAATGGCGATGAAAATGGATTTTTTAGGAGAATCCAAAGAAAATAAAAGACTGCTTATGAATTAACTCGTATGAAATGAGTATAATTTTTTGGTGGGTGGGGCTGTGACTAGAGGTTCGAGGAACGTAGAGAGGAACTGAGAGACGGCGATGGAGATGGGTAGTGATGGACGTGAAAACCTCAGAACTGGTTTAGAAAATCCGCACTTTCTGGATAAAGACAATAGGGCGTCTATCAAGATAGGTTGAAGTTTGAGGTTGGTCTGGCAAGATTACAGAATCAATGTTGAAGATGTGAACATGCAAAGTTTTTTCCTAGCGTGCTCCGTAACGAACAGAAGGAAAAACTCGTTGATGACAGCTGATAGTTTAAGCTCATTTCTTCTGGGCCAAGAGAACTCAAGTCGCTAGTAAACTATGGCAAAAGTTTGATCTGTTATGAAATCAGAGATCAAAAGTCATGCCTAAATGAGATATCCTGACTCTCCCAGACTCAAA
>JBBBDQ010000293.1:3407500-3670000 GCA_037127315.1 Ascarosepion bandense
TCTATCTATCTATCTATCTCAGTCTATTCTTAATTTCAATTTCATCTATCTATCTATCTATCTATCTATCTATCTATCTATCTATCTATCTATCTCAGTCTATTCTTATCTATCTATCTATCTATCTATCTATCTATCTATCTATCTATCTATCTCAGTCTATTCTTAATTTCATCTATCTATCTATCTATCTATCTTTCTATCTGTCTATCTATCTGAGTCTATTCTTAAATTCATCCATCTATCTATCTATCTATCTATCTATCTATCTATCTATCTATCTATCTATCTATCTATCTATCTCAGTCTATTCTTAATTTCATCTATCTATCTATCTATCTATCTATCTATCTATCTCAGTCTATTCTTAATTTCATCTATCTATCTATCTATCTATCTATCTATCTATCTATCTATCTATCTATCTCAGTCTATTCTTTAATTTCATCTATCTATCTATCTATCTATCTATCTATCTATCTGTCTAATCTATCTATCTATCTATCTATCTATCTATCTATCTATCTCAGTTTATTCTTAATTTCATCTATCTATCTATCTATCTATCTATCTATCTATCTATCTATCTATCTATCTCAGTCTATTCTTAATTTCATCTATCTATCTATCTATCTATCTATCTATCTATCTATCTATCTATCTATCTGTTTTAACTTGTTTATTACTCTTGCGACGACTTGTCTTTTTTTTAACTTATTTATTACTTGCTTTCCCAATTTAATTCTATCAATAGCAACTGGATTCTCTCTGTCTTTTTCTCTCTCTCTTTATATATATATATATATATATATATATATATATATATCCGTTTCTTCCTATATACTTTTTTATATATACTTGCATACATTCACACATGCATGTAGGCATAAATACTTACGTATCTATCAATGCTACTTTCTTTTTAAACACTCTTACGAAATATATATCTACAACACGTGGATATCAATGCTCTTTCCTTTTCACAATATATAACACAATGAGTAAAAGAATTATATTATTTTTTTCTAATAAAATAAAATTTTTATAAATAAATTTCCGAAACAGCTAAATATTTACATTTAAATATTTATAGACGCAAAGATTTTGGCACTGATAACAAATGCTGACCATCTCAACGCGGTGGTTTATAAACGAGTACCTGAATCTTTACGTGGGAGTGAGAGACCTTCATAATGAAGTGTGTTAAATAGAGCCGACTGGCAATGACGCTGAAGGTCGGCTGAGGTGCGTAAAAGACAAGTGGTAGGTGTCGGAGTAGGTATAGGTGAAGGTTGGAAACTAACGAAGTCATAATTGCTGACAGCAAAGGAAAAGAACTAAGAATAACAAAAAAAAAAAAAATGGAAACGCGACAAAACGAACGACAATGATTGTTTGTGTGTTCGGTGGAAGATTCGGAGTTGGTGGGGAGGCAGAGAAGGAGGAGGAGGAGGGAGGCCGATGAACTGAGATTCGTAGTCAGAATGACAATCTTGTCAACAAAAACAAAAACCAAGTTACAAGACACTGAGAATGAAGAGAAAACTTCATGCGAAATTATATATCACGTGAGAACGTTTCCTAGCTAAATTGCAAGTTGGTCTAGCAAGTCATTCATAGTGACTATGACACCCGTAAATACATGTTATTCGTACCTTCAAGAGATACTAAGCTCAGATAAGCCTACTAAATTTCTTTCTAACTGATATATATATATATATATATATATATATATATATATATATATATTGTTTTTCTTTAATCCGAAGTGGAAGAGTAGGAAGGTAAATTCCAAGACCCCGATCCTAATCAATATTAAAAAATTTTAATATTAAAAAGTGATGCAAGCAGAGATCTCAATGTATTAAGAATACAGAGTCAATATAAATTAGAGATAATTTTCAAAATTCAAAGGTATCGGATGAACATTTCGACATAGGATCTCTAATAGAGACTCTACATCACGTCAGCGACATTGTTTTTCCAAATGGCGAAGGCCCTGAGTTAGAGTGTGGAGGTGTTTTTGGTTAGCAACGGTCACAAAGTGGAAAAGGACAGAGCTTGGTTAACACATATATGTATATATATATTTTTTCTCTAATATTTTTTCTCTAATATTTTTTCTCTAATAATTTTTAAACTGATAAATTCCTGTAATTGGCATTTAACTCGCTTCTACCTAAAAGGTTTAATCAAATAAACTTAAAAAAATTTTAAAATCTTATATTGAAACCCATTCCTTCTCGCCTCAATACACCTCTTCAAACAACCCAAAAACTTAACTTTAAAAAGTAATTTAACTCATTTAGTTGTCTATCTTTATAAAATATGAACTCCTATTCCCCTCCTCCCTAAATATACCATTTCAACACCCTGTAACCCCGCGACTACCAGCTCTGTCCTTTTCCACTTTGTGACCGTTGTTAACCAAAAACCCTTTGAATTTTGAAAATTTTCTCTAATATATATATATATATATGTTATTCGTATTTTCATGAAATACTAAGCTCAGATAAGCCTACTAAATTTCTTTCTAACTGATATATATATATATATATATATATATATATATATATATATATACATGTAACATAGTGATGATCCACGTATACTGTCTTAACATGTATAGGAAAAAACTACTAAAAAGTTGTAAGTTTAAAAATGTATTTTTTGACAGTATTTGTTTATTTCTATTATTATATTTGATATTTCAGACCGTCCTCAGCCCTTCATCAGAAACAAATGATTTTAAAATTTAAATTAGAAACGTATTTCGCGAGAGCGTTCGTGGAGAGATTGTTTACATCACATGACGCAGAAAGCGACAGATTTTTAAAAATATTTGTAAACGTAAACGTAAACCGATCTTTAATAATACTTATAAATTTTGTTTTAGAGAAAATTTTTTTTAACTGTATCCAAAAATATTTTACTATTGAAATATTTATAAAGATTCAAAACACCTAAGTCCCTATTTAACCCTAGCTTGTCTGTATTTAATTTTCTCTCGAAATACGTTTCTAATTTAAATTTTAAAAGCATTTGTTTCTGATGAAGAGCCGAGGCCGATCTGAAATATCAAATATAATAATAGAAATAAACAAATACTATCAAAAAATACATTTTTAAACTTACAACTTTTTAGTAGTTTTTCCTATATATATATATATATATACATAGTCATTTGCAGACAGATGTCTTTCGCTGTATCACAGCTCATCAGCACGGTTAGACATCCGATTGTTTTTAACCCAGTATTGAAAGCCGACCGAATTGGCGTTAGTCGGCGATTCTACCTCTGAACTATGCGCGCTCGGTAGAAGGAGGCAGACTTTTAGCGTATGATGTATCATGCGCCTTATGGACGCGAGAAATGGTTTATCTCTTGCTCCCTATTTATGACTGGGTTCACGATTTCTTCTCCCAAAATTTTCTCATGTTTGTCACACCCAAGTAAACATTCGTTTCTTATTGGCATTATCACCTTTTTAAGAGCAAAATTATTTAAAAATATATTTCTCCACCCCTCAGTATAAATTATTGACTGAAATAAATTTATATAGAAATATGACCGGTGTTTAAAGTTTTTCTTAAAAGGAAACAGAGAATATATATATATATATATATATATATATAATAGGCGATACAAACCCAGGATGGGATTGGTAAGTAATCCGGGAGGATCCTAGTAATATCGTTTAAATATTAAAAATGATTCAATAGACAGTTCAACGTAAATTAATTTACAGAGCAGATATATATATATTTATTAATTTATCTGTAAATTCAGATAAAGCTCAGAGAGATAATAGCTATTTTCAACATGTCAGTTGTCAACATGCATTGTCAACCCCGTTTAATCAAAGAATGAGGAAACAATTGTTAAACTGATATGTTGAAAATAACTAATCTCCCTCTAAATTTTATATAATTCCTGTATAGTTCTTGACAGGCTCCAAAGGAGAGTCTGTAATGTGATAGGTACTGATCTGGCGGTTCGACTGCAGCCACTTCCCCATCGTCGAAATGTGGCCTCCCTTTGTCTCTTCTATAAATACTTTCATGGCTTCTGCTCAGACGAACTTAAGTCACTGATGCCTCCTCAACAGGTGTTTACTCGTGCAACCATACAGGCATCTGGGTCCCACCCATTCACAGTCAGGTTAGCCAAATGCAGACGACAATTCTACTCCTGCAGCTTCTTCTCTCGCACTTCCCGCCTGTGGAACTCGCTTCCGTATTCTTGCTTTCCTGACGGCTACAACCTCCAGAAATTCAAATGCAATGTCAATACTCATCTACTAACCACTGGACTCTAGCTCTCTCTCCACCCCTGTATAAACCTCCCTTTCTCTCCACCTATGTATCTGTCATCGCACCTGCTTTCTCAGCTTTCTATTGTTCCTTTCTAACTAGTTTGTACTCCTCACTCTTTTCTAATTAATCTTTTTACATTTATGTAGCCCCCTGCACATCAGTGGCGTTTCCGCCTTGCTCGGGGTGAAATGATTAAAAAAAAAAAAAGTTAATTTTTATTATTAGTCTTTATCCAATATAAGGTCTAAGAGACCTTCAACGTAGAGGGTTACTGTGTGAAACTGAGCATAAAAGGTCAGAAATGAACTTCATCGTGTTATATAAAAGAATATAAATGTTAATCCTTGATATGACGAGGTCAAGTGAGTTTGTTCCCCAAAACAGTAGTTCTTATAAAGAAACTCTCCGAATGAAACTTATTCTTCACTCATAGTATCCGAAGCGAAAGAAGATTCTTTTTTGCTTACATGACATGGCAGGGCTGGTGGAACCAAGGAATTTATTGCATTAGAATACTTGCCATGAAAATAGCGATAGGGTAGCGATTAGCTTGCGTCGTTTCATCTATAGTGAGTGGCTGTAAGATGGAAAATGATTTCTTACTAACAATTCCACGAAAACAATGTTAAACTCTATGCAAACAGGCAAGTGATGACCGGCCTAGACATGGAGACAATACACTATTTTTGGTTTGAGAGTTTAGCTGTGAGTGTCAAACAATTACTGGGACGGTAACAATCATATTTCCCGCATGTTTAGCCATAAATTGTGTGCATATTATCCATTTTTAAACGAGTTATTTCGTTACCCAGGTTTCTACCATAAGTGGTTTCTTCAAGAAATTTTTAATAACTGATTTTACGGTTTACCTTTTTATTTATTTGAAAGTTCACGTGGCAGGGAATTTATGAACGCGCTATTTTTAATTTAAAACAGATTATTGTGTTTTTATCCATGGTTGTATGAACCTAAGAGGTATTTCTTAGTGTGGATGCATTTCGTCATAATTTCCGTTCTTTCATTTAACAGTTCATCTTTATTTGGGAATATGACAATTTCTAATTTTTCTTCTTTGCATAGTCAACATATTTTTCCACCGTTATAAGGCTTGGCTGTTTTTAAAATGCTCCACGTTATGTCTGTTTTTTTGTTTTTTTTCATATTTTGATTTCAATTTACACACGTATCTAGCCAATTTTGTAGTGTTTTTTAATTTTTCTACTTTAAATGTAGACCTATGATTAAACCACCTAGTCTTAAAGGTATCTTTGGTTGAGCCAAAATATATTTTGTTTTGGCCATCTGAGTCATGTAATTCTGCCTTGTAAATTATTTTTTATGTTGCAGAGACCTTGAATTGGATATTTATTTTTGTCCCTGCAGGTGCATTCTTTGTTAGATGTTTGTTTTATACAATGCTATTTAAGTCACTGGCGTTTTGATTTTTATGAAACTATCTCAATTATTAGTGCAACTATAGCTTAGTTTGATTGTGTTTCTGTTGAAAATTTCGTTTAGCACTGTTTCTTTTGTAAAATGTCTATCTATTAGTTTAAAGAATATTTGTCCGATTTTGGTCTTTACTTCTAATGGAATATATATATATATATATATATATATATATATATATATATATATGAGTGGGTTAATTTGTAGGGTGACACATACATACGTATCCATGGAATTAGATGTAGGCGATTAATGACTTAGTGGTCAGCATCTTCGCGACTGGTCTGAATACACCCAACTGATATGACGCCAATGCCTCTATCCTGGCTCTTTTTTCTTTTCTTTTTTCCTTCTTATTTTTTTATTTTTTTATCTTTCTCTTCAGTTAAAGGAAATGCTTATTCTGGCAAAACTTTTGTACCAAATACAAGGAATATTGTGTGGTCTGATGAAATAAGCTAATTCAGTTAAGTTAGCTCATTGAAATGAACTATAATTTGTAAGCAATTTAAATGATGTGTTAAGTTTTCCTTTATATATATATATATATATATATATATATATATATATATATATATATATATATCATTACTAACCAGTTGTTGCCCAGAATTTAATTAAACCAGTATACAGTTATATTAAAATATGCTCAATACATATATGATGTAGAGTTTTTAAATATTTTCATTTTGAAATCAATCGATTACGAAACTTTGGTTTCAAATTTGTGCTATCTTCAGGCGTTTTATATCAATTATTTATATATTAAATTTGATATTAAACGCCAGAAGATACCGAAAGGTTGAAACCAACGTTGCGTAATCGACTTACTTACGAATAGAAAGAATTGGTCGTTTCGATCCCATTCACAAGCAAGTGGATGTCTAGCCACACTGATGAGCAGTGACACAGCGAAACGGGATTTTATGTGGATGACTACTATAACATAATCATGTTACAATATCACTACAAAAATATCTATTTTGTTTCGATACTCTTTGTGTCTTATCAAGTGATGATGCAGATTTTAAGTTGAAGAGTTTTAATGGTTCAAAATTAGCCAAACAAGAGTTAAATATGTGTGTAACAGATCAAAATTAGCCAAACAAGAGTTAAATATGTGTGTAACAGATCAAAATTAGCCAAACAAGAGTTAAATATGTGTGTAACAGATCAAAATTAGCCAAACAAGAGTTAAATATGTGTGTAACAGATATTTAACTCTTGTTTGGCTAATTTGGCTAACAAAACTCTTCATTAAAACTCTTCAACTTAAAATCTGCATCATCACTTGATAAGATACATATAAGTGCGTATAGATGTCTGTACATGTGTATAAACCGGTATATGTGTGTATGTATGTGTCTATATGTTTGTCCATATGTGGGAATCGATATATCAACAGGCGGGAAATGCGAGAAAAGAAGTTGTAGATGAGAAATTGCGGTTACATATTTTCTGTTTCACTGTAAAAGGGTGGGACCTATTTGATAATCTACTATCTCTTGCAAATTCATACCTGTGGGGCACCAGTGAACTAAGTTCATCGGAGCAGAAGCCGTGAAAGTATTTATAAAAGAGGCACAAGGAAGCCACATCACATGAGAGAGTGACTGCAGCCGGGCTGCCAAGTCGGCATCGATCACATTACCGATTCTCCGTTGGATTTTGTCAAGGACTCCTAGGAGAATAGCAGGGGCACCCGACCAGATGTAGCAGCAGTATTCAATACACGGACGGATGATAGATTTGTAGATGTGCAGGATGGACTCATGTGGGAAAAACTTCCGGGTCCTGCACAGAGAACCGACTTTCATAGCAGGGGATTTAGCAATGGATTCGATATAGACATTCATTAATTTTTAAAATATAAACTTGTCGTTATACTCGTTTTGAAAAACCCTCGTGCACATACGCGGAAGTAAAAAAATGGTGATAAAAAAGGAACGAGCTAAGCACCTGAACATCAGTCAAAGTACGCAGTCCTAAGAAAAAAACCCGAGACGAGTAAACTAAAACAAAAAGTGCTCAATACGCAAGTAGACCAAACAAAGTAAATAACTAACCTAGAGAGCCAACGAACCTACCAAGATTTCACCAAATTGGATCGTCTTTCCCTGAAGATCCATTTTGGTGAAACCTTGGTAGTTTCATTGGCTCTGTAGGTTATATATATATATAATTTTTTTATTGTAAAATAAATCTGAATGTCGATTAGTAATATCGATTTCTATTTTAATCGAATATTAACATTAATGCCCTAATAAATTGTTTTTAGTGTCTGTTCTTATGTCCCTAAAATTAGAAATTACATTTATTTTGATTGCTCAGTAGCAAGTAGCAACAGTATTTTTTGTGTGTGAACGCAATCCTCAGGCCTTGTGTTGGGTGGTAGCAAGACTATTTTTATATGATTTTCAAAGGGGCATTATCTGAATCAACCTCAGGTATTTCCGGTGTATTCCGCTATCCTAACGGTTATTGAAAAGACAGGATCGGTTATAATTTAAATGATTCTAAAAACTATTAAGTTGAAAATAATTATAGGATAGATTGCGGTTATTTTAAAGCCTCATCTTTATTGCCATGTTTATGACGTTTCGTCCGATGTACGCTACGGCTTTCGTCGGGTGTTAGAAATTTCGAACCAAACCTATTATTACAATCACTAGGGTATATCATTCTTGTTCTATGTGCGATGCTACTTCTGGTATTCATGTAGTTATCTCCCTTTCACTTAACTCTCTAAGTTATTTGTTCACTAAGTTCACCACAGCTGTAGCCTGCCTTCAATTGGTTAATAGATGTTGTTTAGTGCCAGTGACTTGACCCTAAAGAGTTGTGAGTTGAATATCAGGCTTGTATAAGTCGACGGGAGTAACGTATTTTTGGATGGTGTTTTGAAGAGAAGATTCATTCTTTTCATAATTGCTATGAATATGTTTTTTTCTAGATGTTATTATTGTTATTATTATTATCAGTGTGTTTACTGTTTTATTTAAAAATATCATTATAAAACACAACGTCCAATAACACCAGTTACAAATATGTTAACATCATGCTTACAGCGTTCAGTACATAACACATATCACTACTTAACATTATACACAACACTGCATACATTCTGTTACACGTAAAATAATGTTCATCCTCAAAAATGCCTACAAGTATACCTGAAATAAATTTGAATCAAATAATGTTTCCATTTCTACTATTATATTTTGTTTTTTGACTAAGGTTTTATTGTACTTTGTCTTTATGGCCAGGTTCATTTAGCCCCTTTTATAATCTTTTTCTTTTTTTTCCATCGAAGATTGTCTTGTGGGAAAATTTTTTGATAGTCTTGGTTTATTTCTTTAGAGGTGTGCTTCATTATGCTGATCGGGTGGTTAGATCTAATGCTTACGTACTTCAAAGTATTTCTGTTTTCAGACATGGAGATGTGCGTTGTGGTGCAGTAGATATTGGCTCAGAACGACAAATTGGAGAGCCGAGTTCGAATTCCATTTGAATTCATTGCATTCACTTAGGCGCAAATACCCTTGGGAAAGGTACTAATCCGTTTCTTCCTTTCAGTTATGGGTTAAATAACAGGACAAATTAGGTTCTATAGCCTTGGCTGGCAACCAGTCTACCGCAGAAAGCAATGGCAACCTAATGCGGGATAATCATATGCCCAGTCAGTCATGTCTCTTTCAAAACATGATCGCCCAAGCTTGTATCACGTATGGCACTGACATGGAGAAATAGTGAAATGTGTAGTTGAAATACTACATCTCAATATTGGTCAACTTTCTTATTTGTTTCGAATTCTATCTTAAAATCTAGGTTTTTAAAGAGTTTGAAAAGCATTTGTCTTATTTTGTCATCTTCTCCTTTGTTATATATATATATATGAATCGAGCATCGGTTGAAAATTTCATGAGCTGATCAAGATATATACGTAAGTAGACACATATAATATTGAAACTGACTGTCGCCGCTGATAAACACACTTAATAGTGTGGATTTTCGGCAATGTAGTATTATATTTATATACTTAGAAAGAAGCTTTCTTGTCTTAGAATTCATTCGTCTAATGTCGTTTAGAGTCCAGTTCAAGGTGTTGAAACTATATTCGACCACTGGGATGGCAAGGCTATTAATTGCCATTATTCTGTTCAGAGAATTCAATTTAGTTTTAATATCAGTCGTAGCCTTCTATAGTACTCTTTACGCACTATTTCTTTCATTTTTTTTATGGTGAATGTTTTTACTCCCATTTACACCTAGGTATTTATAAGCTTCTTCTGGCTCTAAATCCTTTATTGTTACAGCAGCGTCTAAGCTAATTGAGGATGTTTGTTGTAGTAATCCTCGTAAAACTGTAGCTTTAGCACATTTATTTAAACTGAATTTCATTCCAATGTCTTCACTGAAGCATTTTACAGTTTTCAGAAGACCTTCCAGCTCATTATCGTTCTTTGCATACAACTTTAATTCATACATGTAAAACAGATGCATTATTATTATTATTATTATTATTATTATTATTATTATTATTATTATTATTATTATTATTATTATATTCCGATTTCTGCTATGGTTATACTACATAACAATTCTTCGGGAAAGCCAAAAATAGGTAAGGGTGGGTTGCTATGGCTACATTTCATGATTTGTTTTTATACCTCTCATAACATAACTAGCGTTACATAGACAAAATTCTTCTTACTATGAGGATTGTAATTATCAAGACAATTCTTTGCATACCTCTTAAGCTGCAATTTCCAAGGATTCTTTAATTATGTTATTTTGTTCCCTTTTTTATTATTCCAAGCGCACCTACTACCTACTACTAACATACACAATGACTGGTTACTAACCTTGTTTTAGCTAGTCTAAGCTTGTCGTAAATGGTTATAGCTGGTTATGCACCTTAGCCAAAAGGCTTAGAGAAGATTGTATTTTCTTACTGCCCAACACTTCCAGGATGTCCGAGCTACATGACTTGGACCCTGACCAGATCCAAAGATAGTTCAGACCCCTCAAACATTGGATGCGCTGGCATATATATTACCTCTCTTTAGTGCTTTGAAGGAGATTTTACCTCCAGCAGCTGTTCTGCATGACTGGGCTCCTCTCAATAATATTTTCAGTTATACTATTACCACAGAGGTGAAAATAAAAACACTTAAACTTAACATCAGGAAGAGAAGGGGCAATTGAAATTCATAGGACGCATCACGAGGTAATCGGTCTCAAGAATGGATTAAATGTAAATGAGACACAGGAAACAAGGCTTAGCCTTCTTAGCTTGCTTGAGTAAATGGATGGCCGAACAAGGTTTAGAAAATATAAATCTTTAAGATCTAAAAAAGAAAGGCAGTTGTGTAGTGCTATGACTGTCAATGTCATGTGGGACACGGCACAAAGAAGAAGAAGAAGAAGAAGAAGAAGAAGAAGAAGAAAAGACGTAAAGAAGTGGCTACCTTATTTTAATATCCGGGTACTGATTTCTCTTTTATTTTATCTGACCGAGGGCTGATACTATATTTTGATTCCAGCCAAAAGCCAAGAAGCGATGTTGACCGCGATAAAAGCTCCATTTTTATAACGCACACTATCGAACGACGGAAACCAAATAAGGCAATCTCCCAAAATCCTGTTGCAATAAATAAAAACAGAACGTTTGTAGAATTGTTTTTTAATTACTGTTAAGACAGGAATTTGGCTAACAACAACGACAACAGCAACTACAATACTACTTCTACTACTACTACTACTACTACTACTACTAATAATAATAATAATAATAATAATATTAACGATAATAATAATTTTCCACTGACATGAAGTGGAGTGATTATAGTGAACCAATTGACTGCTCGGACAATTGGTTCACTGTAACGTGTCATATTTCTATAAATATGGTAAATTGAACCAATTTTTCTCCTTGGTGTACTAACACTGTTTTGTTTTTGTTTATTCTATGAAAAATGTTTATGCATTCAAAATACACATTAGATTTAGATTTTTTTAATGTTGTGATTTGTATTCTTCATCCCAACAAATAAATTGTACACATGGGACTAGTTAGGACTTCATGCAGTTATAGTGATATTATTTTGACTGTGGAAAAAATGGTAAGGACCTGCTGTTTTATTGTAAGAAATATGGTAGTATGTTTTGGTCAATGATTGTGATTAGCTCAATTTAAATATAAAACAGATGAAAATCATCATTCGTCATTTTACATTTTGGGGCCTTGTGCCATATTTTTTGTAAATCAACAAATAAATATAACTTTCCTCCTTGGTGCATTAGCCGAATGAAATTAAGCGGGTTCGATTCCTGTCGGCGATACGCTCTTTCTTTAGTAGGACTTCTCAGTTTAGGTTAATTGTTATTAATTTAATTGTTAAAAAATTCCAATTCAAATACGTGTATCCACTAAAAATAACTATTATAGTAGTATTATATATATATATATATATATATATATATATAGAGAGAGAGAGAGAGAGAGAGAGAGATTGCGATGGATAAATGGTCATCTGAATCGCGAAAAAATGAAAATAATGCTGACACCTTATTTTAGCAGATACATTTACGGAAATTACACAAATATCTTAAAATAACAACAGAGGAAATTTATTTAATAAAATCGGTATTGGTTACAACAACGGCTTTCAGACGAATTCGAAATCTCCTGCAATTCTTGAAGATGGTCTTCTTGGTTAAGTTGGTGAATGCTGCCATAAATCTTGCCTTCAGTTTTTTTTTTTTTTTGATTTTAGAAGAACTTTTGATGGTATCTCATTCAACTGTTCCCTGCACATAATAATTATAGAGGTTGAAGTCTTAGAAGTTCGGCTCACAGATCTAAGGGGTGATGTGATTGCAGAAATTGTCTGACAGTCATGGCGCAGAATCCAGTTGCCAGAAATTGAGGTATTCCAGTAGCCACTCTCTTGACTCAGGGCAGTACTATCTACACAAGGCACTTGAAGTAGGCCTCCGTGTTGAGTTTGACGCCCTGTGGGAAGATGAATGCCAAGCCAAACAGTACAGCGTGTCGTTTCCAAATTTCTGGTGCGGTGAATTGCGTCATGGATCTTTGTTTTCATCGCAGACTGTATCCAACTTAACCCAGTACACTGTGCAGTCAACAAAATCAAAGAAAAAGAACGCGCATGCGTGAAATTAAACATATAAAATGGCGGCAATTTGCCCAAAGCTTTTTCTCTCTCTATGCATGCATGTATGTATGTGTGTGTGTGTGTGTGTGTGTGTGTGTGTGTGTGTGTGTGTGTGTGTGTGTGTGTTTAATTAAGCTTGTTAATTTTCATAATTATTCTTTTTCGAACCAATATTTTGGTTGGTGTGTTTTACTTTTTCGTATGTCAATATTAACCTGAATTCTCTTATTAATATGTTTCCTATTAATTTTTTGACATCTTTCTTCATCCCATTTTCCAAAATCATCGGTTTTCAACAAGCATGTGTCTTCTCAACCGATACAGTTATTCGATTCTTAGAGCATTAGACATCCTACCTGCAATGTGTGTTATGGTGCAGTAGATATCGATTCGGAACGACAAATTGGAGAACCATGTTCGAATTCCAGTTGAATTTGTGCATTCACTTTCTTATAGATACCCTTGGGAAAGGTATTAATCTGTCTCTTCCCTCCAGTTATGGGATAAATTGAGTTCTATAGCATTTGCTGGCTACCAGTCTACCGCAGAAAGCAATGGCAACCTACTGCGGGAATATCTTCTGCCCAGTCAGTCATGTCTCTTTCGAGACATGATCGCACAAAGCGTGTTTTTATGTATGGCACTTAACTGATTGACTGACCTGCAAATTAAAAATTGGAAATACCTAAATAAAAAAGTAAAAACAAATATAACTATTTGTGAAGTGTTTTAACAGAGGACGGAAAGTGTGGCACTGACATCCAAAGGTAGATTGGGATAACGAAAGATGCCTTCCCAAAGTTAAGTAAAGTATTAAGAATTAGAAACAAAGAAAATAGTGTTGAACTCTTGCGTAATATCAAGGCTCTTATATGACAGTGAACGCTGGACAATTTCTTCAAAGATGAAGATGAGACTTGAAGCAACAGAAATGTGGCTCAGAAAATGAGATTCAAAAAGATAGAAGATGGTATTTGATGTTGCATTTAATGTTTTGGAGAGTGCAGCTATCAGAAATACTAGTAAATGAAATGAGGTTCCACGAGCAATAAGTGGGAAAAAAACTGTTGGAGTGGAAATGGCAATTACATTTAATTATTTCAATGGTGGGACCTAGGTACCAATCAAGTAGATACAGTGATAATAACAGACAGAATTCACTTAAATTCACTTAGACGGGGTAGCAGGGAATAAAGCTCACCAAAGCAGTTACCATGAGAATAATTACAAAAAAAAAAAAAAAAGAAGTCCAGTCTTCTTCTTCTTTGTTTTTACAGAAATTGTTCTGTTTCTTAATACTTTACTCAACTTCTGGAATGCTTCCTTCGCCGTGCAAATTCACCTTCGGATTGCTGTGTCGCACCTTCCGTCTTTTGTTAAAACACTTCCCAGGCATTTAAAATTTTGTACCTGCTTGATTTTATTATCCCCGACCTGTATTTGGCATATTGAGCAGCCCTTTTTATTGATGACTATGCATTCGGTTTTCTTGAAGTTTTTTTGTAGTCCTTTCTTGTCACTCTCTTCAGTTACCATCTTTAGGAGGTCTTATAGTTTCCTTTCTGTGTCTGCTAAAAGCACTGTATCATCTAGGTCCCTTAGGTTGTTTAAATTGTGGCCTCCGAAGACAAATCCAGGCATAAATACGAGGGTCCTCAAAATATTCTCGCTCTACAAGTTGAACAGATCCGGTGAAAAGACACATCTTTGTCTTACGCTCTATTCTATCTTTGTATATCTTCTGAATTCATTACCTGACCGTATACAAGTGGTTTGCTGCCAGTAAAGATTCTTGATTACTCTCAAGTGTTTCCCAAATATGTCAAGGCTGCCGAGCATCTCCATCAATTCTTTGTGGCGTATTTTGTCAAACGCCTTCGCATAAGCTATAAAGCACGGGTATAAGTACTTCTTCATTTGTATTGTCCTCTCAGAGAGCATGCTAACCATAAATATGACATTCCTTGTTCCAGTGTCTTTGACGAAACCGCACTGTTCTTCTCCTATCTTTGCCTGATTCTGCTTCTCGCTCTATTCATCACGATTATGACGATTAGTTTTGTTATATGGCTCATTAAACTGATGGTTCTGTGGAGTTCTCGCTCGTTTGCTCCTGGCGTCATAGGTAGTGCTATGAAGATCGAGTTGCTGAGGTCATCTGGTATTAGATCACTATTATAAATTTCATTTATTATTTCTGTAATTTTCTCTATGCCAAATTCTTCCAGGGCTATCAGCAGTTCTATGGCTATAGCATCTGGTCCAGTTGCTGTTTCTATTCAGTTTGGCTATAGCAGATTCCACTTCAGACTTTAATATTTCATGTCCGTCCTCATCTTTGTGTACTATTGGTTGCTTTATCTTGTCGTGAAAAAGATCTTTTATGTATTCTTCCCATTACGTCAGTGAAAAAGCGAATGAAGACGCGATACTAAGTCAGCACCGATTACTTCAGAAGATTCTGTATTGCATTTTTAAAACCTTTTTCTCATAATGTACTCTAGAAATTGTAACTGTCTCTTTCTGGTTTTAAGTGTAAGTGTCTTAGTTTCCATTGCGTTTAACCCTCTAGGGCCATTCGTATCATATTTGATACAGTATTTCCCTATAAGGAAACATTTGGTATTTCCCTATAAGGAAACATTTGGTATTCATTGACTGAGCAGTCAGTACTGCTTTCATTTGAAATTTATAAAATATTTCTCTTAAAAAATTTTTCAGGAAAATATTTCTTTCAAGGCTTGTTTTCATTTTATTATATTATTAAGTAGTAATCAGTGGGGGATCAGTTTATTACTTCATGACAATAGAAAACCGATCACCCACTTTATGCCCAGGGGAAGCCTTAACCCTCTAGGGCCAATCGTATCATATTTGATACAGTATTTCCCTATAAGGAAATATTTGGTATTTCCCTATAAGGAAACATTTGGTATTCATTGACTGAGCAGTCAGTACTGCTTTCATTTGAAATTTATAAAATATTTCTCTTAAAAAATTTTTCAGGAAAATATTTCTTTCAAGGCTTGTTTTCATACTGTATCAAATATGATACGAATGGCCCTAGAGGGTTAAAACGTTCCTCATTGCTTACATTTTCTGTCTATGCTATTCTTTGCACTCGTTTTCAGAACCATATCTCTGTCGGTTCGATTCTCTTCTTCACCATTGTTGACTGTTTAGCACTTATTGTCATATCGGAAGATAAATATGACACAATATATCAACGTTCAAGGGCATTAAAAATCATTCGGTCACGGAAAACTAATACTTAGAAACTTCAAAAAATAACAGACTAACAACTTTGTTCTTGTTTTTTTTTATTTTGTATCCAGTGATACTTCAAGACGTGAGAGATCATATCTCTCCTCAACTTTCTGTCTTTTGAATAAGTATTAAAAAATAGAAACGAAAAGAACATTTCTATTCAGAATCCGAAAGAGATAGATGAAATTTATAAGACACAAAATAAGAAAGTTAACATTCATAAGATATATTGAGGGAAAACGTGACAGGGAGAAAGCTGATGAGCTTGGTGAATGAATGAATGAATGAATGAATGAATGAATGAAGACTGGATAGAAGGCTTAGCAAACTCACAAGTTGCTATGGTCTGCAAAGGATAGGAAATTATAGCGAGCTTATGTCTTGAAGGGGTGCAGGACTTCAGAAGAAGGGTAAAAATGAAAACTAAAAGTTAATATAGGGAGTCTACGTCTACATAAGACCAACCACCGAAAATATTCCAGCACTCTCGTCACTTCCCCTTCTGTGGACGCCTTAGGCGCCAGATAATGGCCGATCCACCTACCGAAGAAGTATTTTGCGCCCCTTCGTTCTAAAAGTTTTTAATTCGGCTAAGTCGGTAAAAGGCGATGTATTTTATTTGTTAATTTGTTTACAACATGTACGCATACCTGCCTCAAATTAGTTTTTTTCCAAATATCAGGCGTTAAATATTCAAATTAAAAAGTGCGTGTTTGAGTCATTTTTCATGAGGACAATAAAATTTAACGTTCAAACGTTTACTACTGGAGCCTTTTGCACAACTGTTTTCGCTGCATATGGCAACGCCAATTTGATCTACAGTTAACAAAACCTCAGATCTCACGACCTACCATCCTAAGTTCGACTCATTGAGCTATATTTTTTTAGTTGGTGATGGGGGTGGCTCTAGTGGTGGTAGTGTTTCATAAAAATATGTTGAGTATTAGTTATGCGAGTCGTCGTAATCTTGGTTGTGTTAGTGTCAGTTCGGGGCAGTCTGGGTCTCGAAGCGTACAGGTAAGGAAATGGGAAGAAGTCCAAAAGTAAACTCCGGTGACACCAAACATGAAATTACAAGGTCAACAAGTGAAATCCTCTACAAATAGATGGTTTGGTCCGTCAGTTTGTACGACGGAGACAAAGGAGCTAAGAGTGAGTCATTGGAATGAGTTGTTGTCGGCTGCTTTAAGAAAATTCTGCGCTGGAAGAGAGGAAATAAAATAAAATAAAAAAAACAAAAACAAAGTGAAGTGAAAGAAAAGAGAAGGAAATGGAGGTTTATGAAAGGCAGAAAGAAAGAGGAAAAGAAAGAAACTGAAAGCGAGAGAGAGAGAAAGGAAAGAAGAAAAAAATTAAATAAAGAAAAGCTAAGGAACGAACAAGTGGTGAAAAATAATTAGACGAAGAAAGAAAAAACAGGAGGGGAAGAGAAATGAAGAAATGAAAAAATGAAGAAAGAAGTAATGAAAGCCAGACAAACACAAAGAAGGGAAGAAAGAAACAAGAAAGAAAATGAATGAAAGAAAAACACAATAGAAAACAAGCAAGACTTAAGAATGAAAGAAAGAAATAAGTAAAAGAAAGAAAGCAGAAGGACACAAAGAAAGAAAGAAAATACTTTAAGGAAAAGTAGAAGGACAAAAATAAATAAATAAATAATGACAAAAAGAAAAAGAAAAAATAATGAATAATAAAAGAATGAATAAAAAAAAGAAGGAAGGAAGGAAGGAAAACGTGATAAAATAACGAGAATTAAAATAACCGAAAGGAAAACAAATAAACGATGAAGTAAAACATGAGAAAATGTCGGGAATGAAAAAATGAAATACTACAAAATAAAGAAATAAAAGTAAAAAAACAAAATAAAATAATGAGAAAGAAAGAACGAATGAAAGAAAAAGTGAGACAGAAAACACGGGATGATAGCAAAACAAAGAAATAAAGAAAAAGAAAGAAAGCCAGACGGACACAAGAAAGGAAGAAAGAAATATGAAAGAAAAGCACAACAGAAAACAAGCAAGAAAGAAAGAATGAAAGAAAGAAAAAAGTAAAATAAAGAAAAAGCAGAAGCGCAAAAAGAAAGAAAGAAAATACTTTAAGGAAATGCAGAAGGACAGAAATAAATAAATAATGAATGAATGAATGAATGAAATAAAGAAAGAAAACCAGGACAAAAAGAAAGAAAGAAAACCAGGACAAAAAGAAAGAATGAATGCATAAAAAAACGGAAGGAAGGAAGGAAGGAAGGAAGGGAGGAAGGAAGGAAGGAAGGAAGGAAAACGTTAAAAATAACGAAAATTAAAAAAACAGAAAGGAATATACATAAACACTGATGAGAAAATACCGGGAATGAAGAAATGAAATATTGCAAAATAAAGAAATAAAAATAGAAAAACAAAAGTAATGAGAAAGAAAGAAAGAAAGAAAGAAAGAAAGAAAGAAAGAAAGTGAGAGAGAAAACATGGGATGATAGCAAAACGAAAAAATGAAGTAAAAGGAAGAAAATAAAGTGAATTAAAGAAAGAATGAATGAGAAAGAAGGAAAGAGAGAAATAGAATTTATAAAAATAAAAACAAAGAAAGAAAGGAAACAAGAAAAAATAGCGTAACGAGAAAGAAAAACTTAAATAAAGTGTGAAAAAGAAATAATGAGAAAGACTGAAAACATGAATAAATAATGAGAAAGCACGAAAGAAAGGAAGAATACTAGAAAATAATGAGAAAGAAAATATGAGATAATGGTGAATAAGAAGGAATGTATGAGAAAGAAAAAATCATAAAAAAAAATTTGAGAAATTCATAGAAAAGAAAGATAAAACAAAACGTGGTTAAATATCAAAGAAAGACTACACAATAAAAAATGAAAAAGAAAGAATGAAAAAAGAAAAAGAAAGAATAACGAAAGTTAATTGAACAAAGGTAATTGGAAAGAAAAATAGTGGGAAGAATTAAAAAATAGAAAGGAAGAAGTTGAAAAGAACAATTCGCAGAAAGAACGAAAGGGAAGTCGAATTAAAGTGGGAATAAGGTAAAACAGCAGATATGTAAATATGGCTTGTCCAGCGGATTGTAACATCATCATCATTTATCTATCACACCCAATGGTTGTTAGCCCTCTGCACCCAACCCCCAAGCCTGGAGGACTGGTGGACCATTCTTGGTCCTTACGCTTACAGCACCTGGTATTCCCAAATGGCCACCCACCCTGGTAACCGCAATTTCAACTCCAACAGCTTCTTTTCTCGCGCTTCCCGCCTGAGGAATTCCCTTCCACATACTTGCTTCCCCGGCAGCTACAATCTCCAGGAGTTTAAATGTAAGGTCAGTAGACACCTCCTAACACACTAACTCGCATCCATTCTCTCAAACACTCTCTCCTTCAAACCCAACCCTCACCTAGGTATCATTACCCGTCTATCACCCTCCTTCTGACATTTACTATATCTAACCACTCTTTCTCATCACTTTCCCCTATGTAACCCCCCTGCGCAATAGTGGCAGTGGGATGCCTTGCTTGGGGTGAAATGATTTAAAAAAATAAAATAAAATAAATAAATGGAGTGTTTATATTGAATGAGTTACTAAATCTTCTGCTATGGATGTTGCTTCACTGTTTCGATCCAGATAACTGAACAAGCATCTTTACTTTATTTACTTTCCATCATCGAAGGTTTCCGACTATAAATATTTCTCTGGTTATTGCTTTTACAAACTGTTTTCATTAATACGTCAACCACATGAATTTAAACGAACTACTAGAGTGGTTATTATGTCTAATCATTTTATTATTAAAAGAGCTCCACGTAACCGTACGTTCCCTGCTAATACTTTTGCTTGTACTTTTTGCGTGAGGAAGTACCTTCTTGTTTGTGACATAAAATCTGAAAGATTCAAATGTAACGTCCATCGCCATGTTCTTTGTTTTTGAAACCTGTTATTTTATTGTCCTTTCTCATCACTAAGATCCTATTACATTTCCCTCCTAGTAACCCTTCGAGTCTTACTGGCATTATTATTGGTTGGGGTGAAATCATTTTTTTAAAATCTTGATTCTCTTTTCTGCAGACGATTGTGAGATAAGGCAATGAAGTAGTTTTAGTACTGGGCACTGGAATGTAAATATCTAAACTCCACAAAGTCATTATTGATAAGTAAAACCAAATTTTAAGTTGTTCGTTCTCTTTTCGGTTCCCACTTGTGATACTCGGTGGTTCTGCTCGTCGTCCTTTCTCTGTTTTCTCAGTTTAAGTCAATTTGTTCAT
The DNA here is from genome assembly GCA_037127315.1 of Ascarosepion bandense. NCBI lineage: Eukaryota > Metazoa > Mollusca > Cephalopoda > Sepiida > Sepiidae > Ascarosepion > Ascarosepion bandense. The sequence goes on from JBBBDQ010000293.1 coordinate 3,427,977, forward strand.
TACGGAGAAACTTTAAAATAATAATAATAATAGTAAAACTTGCCTATTAATTGATATGGCTTGTCCAGCGGATTGTAACATAGCAACCAAGGAATTCGAAAAACTGTCAAAATATAAAGATCTGGAAATTTAAAAAGAAAAAAATGTGGAAACTGAAAACAAGAATCGGCCAGTGATAGTAGGTGCACTTGGAATGATAAAAAGAGGAACAAAACAACACATTGAAAGAACCCTTAGAAACATCAGCTTAAGAGATATACAAAAAATTGTCTTGTTAAGTACAACCCACACAGTAAGGAGAACTTTGTCTATGTAACGCTAGGGATGATAGGAAAGATAGAAAAAACATGGAATGGAGCCATAACGACACACCACGACCTGCCTTAGGTCTTCCCGCAGACTTGGTAGGTAGAGCAACCATAGCAGAAATAAAAATTTGATGAAAAATGACAACATAATAATAATGACTATTAATGAGCAAAATAAATATGCAAGAAAATGAGAAGGAGTGAAAGGAAGAGAATGAAATGACGAGGAAGGCGCAGAAAGAAAAAAAACGACTATGTAAGTACAAAAATTATTTTTTAAACGAACAAGGAAAAAATGAAAGAAACAGAAACTGGATGGTAGGCAGTGAACAGAGTTGAGAGCAATAAGCAATTAATCGTAAATAACAAAAAAACTTTGTTCCTTTTTTTTTCTTTCTAAAAAAGAGCAAAATACAACCTGAAAAGACGTAAGTTCCCAATATCTTTCATTGAAATTCTTGAAAAAAACCGGATTTTACACGGAAAAAATGAGAAAAAAATAAAATATAATAAAGAGAGAGAGAGAGAGAGAGAGAGAGAGAGAGAGAGAGAGAAAACAAAGCAATAGCTCCGAATAAGGATAAAAAATGAAAGCCGAAAATCTAAACTTATTTATAAATGGATCTTTGTGTATGTGTGTGTGTGTGTGTGTGTCCGTTACCTATAGACTCCGAAACGGCTGAACCGATTTTCTTGAAAATTTACACAGTTGTACTATAAGCGTCTGCGAGTGTTCTTAGTTTAGTTTTGTGTCGATTTACCCCAGATAAATATCGAAAATCGATAATCGAAAAAATCGGGTTATAGAAGGAGTGGTCCGATTTTAATCAAATTTGGTACACTCACAGACAAAGACATAAGAAAAGATATTCAGAAGTTTCAAGGTTGCAGTTTTTACAATAGTGCAGAAAATCGATAATATCTATATATATATATATATATATATATATATATAAGGCAAGATGTTTGTGTGTGTGTCTGTTTATCTGCCTGTATGTCTGTATTTTTTTCAGCCCTTTTATTTTAGTTTTTGCTTCAGGTTTGGCTCTAAGTAGGTATAATTGTAGTTCTTAGTCTCAGCCATGATGCCATTTACTCAGAGGACTTATTTAACCTTCAAAATTCAGTTTACGACAAAAAAAACTTATTTGATATCGATACCAGGAAATGAAAATTTGTCTTACATCCATTCATTTTTCTTTCAGGCTACGGCTTCGCTTTAACTGAAACAACTATTGATTTTTAGTCTTTTGTGCCAACGTCCAAAGAGTCTGAGCTCCAGGACTATGGATTAGTTTTTAAGCTTTCATTACACCCGAGCAACGCCGGGCTATACTGCTAGTCAAATATAAGCGTAGGAATATATATATTGTGAGATAATAATATAGTCTGGTTTGGTTTGGTTTGTTTAAAGCTATATCAACTCTTTATGGATGAATTATGTCAAGATTTTATTTTCTTGTAGGATTTTGTTTTGTTTTTTTTTCAATAATGTTTTGAGGTTAATTTTTTATTTTTATTATTTTTATAACTATGAAAATGTATTGCTGGTAATTATACTGAAGCATTATTTTATTTTCATGTTTTGATTCTAGTTTGCGGGTTCCCTTTTTGCCTATATCTGGGACAGCAAAAATGCTACCGCACTAGGACGTAAATGCCATTACATTCTGCGGGAGACTGCTCGCCAACCAAGTCTATAGAAATTAATCTGCAATGTTATTTTACCTATAACTGGAGGGAAGATACGGATTAATATCTTCCCAAAGAATATTTCCGCGTATATAAATGCAAGGAATTCAACTGAAATTCCAACTCAGCTCTCCGATTTCTCGTTCAAAGCCGATATACACTACACCACAACTCACTGGGACCAACATCAATAAAGAGGTCGTTCACGCTCCGTCAAACTTCCTGACCAAAGACATTGCTTTCTGATGTAGTTTAGCGTCATGCATAGAACGATATTAGTCTGAAATTCCTATATGAAACAGGGTAACTATTAATACTTCGAAGCTTTTTACTATAAATTTTCTGCAGCTCATCGCACTTAACGTGTTTTTATTCAAAGATCATTAAAATAAATTGATTTCTTTGTTTTGTGCCCTTATGGGTCATTTAATGTCGATATTTTATTTTATTTTTTTTTTTTCAGCTTTATATATGTTATTCTGCTTTCACAACTGAATACATGGTAGAGGGTATTCAAGTTTTTAGTATATACATGATTGTGTGGACATAATTACTAGAAGCGGTGATATGTAAGTTTTATGCTGTAGTTTTTTATTATATTTTTAATGCAGTTAGATTTCTTTAAGAAATTGTAGGATTTCATATAAATCAAAGTCATAAAAGAGTTCTTTCATGTTGGCTATTTCATTAGTTGGTTGATTTTGTTTAACGCCATACCAACCTCTCTAAGTTATTTAATTCCAAATTGTAAATGCTTTGAACACGAGTTTATGTCTTCAACTAAATATATGTTGAATGAGATCGTGTGCCTTGAACTACAGATAAAATGTATTATTATTTTTTGTCATTTTTCTTTAAAATTTTAAATACATACTAGATTCATACAAACATGGAATAAAGCGTCGTAACATCCTAGTCTAACTCCTCCCTAACTTAAAAAAAACTTCGGTTGTTTAAAATTCCAGTCGCGCGTTTGTAAAATCCTTATTTGTACGTTGGAAAAACGGAAAAATCAGTTTTTATAAACCGCGTGAAGATACCGAAAAGTTAAAACCTAGGTTGAGAAAATAACTTATTTCCAAATGAAAAATATTCAAAAGTTCTACAATATAAATATATTGAAGATTTTTTATACAGCTGTGTACTGGTCTAATTTAATTATTACCATAACTAACTATCTAACTATATATATATATATATATATAATCTTTTAATGTATCTTCTTCTGGACGTATGGATCTTAACTCTACTTATTTCCCTTTTATATTATGCGTGAATTGTTCTGATTTTTTGGAAATATATTGAAGCAATGTTTTAAACAAATGATGTATTTCCTACTATTTTTTAATGTTTATTGACAAGTGAATAATTGTAAATGAAAATAGAATGGTTCTTTTGTTAATACTGCACAATAACATGTGCATCAAATGAATTTACAAATACGTAATAATTACCTATATTTCAGTTTCATAAAAATAACGACCTTTTGCCTTCACAACGGCTGCACAAACTCTGGGCATTCTTGCCGCAAGTTTGTAAAAATAATCCTTCTACTGTCCAACGTGATGTGCGTTGTTGTACAGTGGATATCGGCTCGAAACGGGGAGCCGAGTTCGAATTCCAGCTGAATCCATTGTATTCACTTACGCACAAATCCCCTTGGGAAAGGTATTAATCCGTCTCTTCCTTCCAGTTATGGATTAAATGGCAGGACAGATTGGGTTCTATAGCCTTGGTCGGCAACCGGTCTACAGCAGAAAGCAATGGCAACCTACTGCGGGATAATTTTCTGCCCAGTCAGTCATGTCTCTTTCGAGACATGATCGCCCAAGCGTGTATCACGTATGGCATTTTAACTGACTGACTCTCCAACTATCTCATGCAAGTTCAACTGGTGAGAGATCTGGTGGCTGAGGTGGCCAACACATAAATTTTAACACTCCAGCAGTTTCTTTTAAATTTAAATAATTTTGGCACAATTTAGAAATATGTTTTGGGTCGTTATCTCGCTGGAGGATTAAACTTTGACCAACAATACGCAATCCAGATGGAATTGCATATCTCTTTAAGATTGAATGATACTGTTTTTTCTCCGTAGTCTCCTTTACTTCAACCAAGTCACTTGAAGTTGTGCCCGTAAAACAGCCCCAAATCCTGCATGGTTTAATCGATGACTGTACACACTCATCTTTCACTCGGTCCCCAACCCTTCTCTACACATACATTCTCCTTTTACTCCCAAACAATTCGAACTTAGACTCATCAGTCCACAACACTTTTGACCACTATTCTGGTGTCCATTTTTGTGCTCCCTTCCCCGTGCTAATCTTTTCTTTTTATTGGCTGGTCGAAGCAAAAGAATTTTGACTGCCATTCATCCAAAGAACCATTCTGTTTTCATTTAGAATTATCCACTTAGCAATAAATACTAAAAATAGTATGAAATACATCATTTTTTTTAAAAAAAACTGGAGTGGCCTAATAATTATGTCCGGTAGTGTGTATATATATATATATATATATATATATATATATATATATATAGATAGATAGATAGATAGATAGATAGATAGATATGAGTAAACACTATTTAATATTTATGTGTGTACGTGCGTGTGTGCAGGCAGGTAAGGTGGCTTAGAATAGACCGTGTGATTGAAATACATTGATTAATATAACAATAGATTGTGATAGTCACTCAAACAGAATAAAGAGTAAGCTAACATTCAAGTGAATGAATTAAGCAGAATTAATTTAAATCAAGTTGATAGTATCGTTTTAATTCCATTCATTTTACAGATCATTTACGAAGCGTTTTCAATACAAAAACAACGTTTGTTTCCGGCATTCCCAGTCGCATAGCCAAAAATGCAGTCATTTACATATTTAAAGCCACAAAGGCTGCTTGTTCTCAACTGCAGTTAGCGCTCCATTTTATCTGTTTATTTTTGCGACTTGTATGTGTTGGCCGACTCGGATTAATCGTGCGTATATAAATTAACTTCTGTCGATATTTACCAGGACTCTCCTAGTGTATCAAAAGGCAACAATAGCGAATACATCTTCAGGACGCAGGCGATCATTACTCTCTATAACTTCCTTTTTTTTCTTTTCTAAATCATGTTTGTCACCTTACTATCTCTCCTGGAGAAGGTAAGATTTACTGTTTCAGGACGTAGGCGATCACTATTTTCCACAACTTTCTATCCTTTCTATCTTTAAATCATATTTGTACGCTTTGTATCTCTTCTAGAAAAAAAACAAAGTTTGCTTAGAGCTACAAAGAATAGGATTTTCTAGACATCCAGGATCACTTACGTCCTGAATCGGCACAATATATAAAAGATGATGAAATATATATATATTGAAATATATATGTATATTGCAGCTTGTCAGACCCAAATGGTACAAAAGTTGATCTAAAAATATCCCCACCTCTAAAAAAAAAAATGTAAGCGTCTATGTAAAATGATTTTTTAGGGGGATATTTTGAGGATAAACTGTTGTACCATTTTGGTCTGAAAAAGCGGTTAAATATGTATTAGACATTGTAATAAATGTAAAATCTTTTCTAAATCATATATATATATATATGTGTGTGTGTGTGTGTGTGTGTGTGTGTGTGTGTGTGTGTGTGTGTGTGTGTGTGGATAGTGATTTTGAACTTCAACTAATGTCCAGCAGTTCTGGCCTTGTGTCTGATTAATTTTTGCTTAGTAAATACCCATGTATCAATCAGGGAAGGTCGTTGTGCATTTTCCTTCTATCTCTTGCAACTTTAAGTCCGGTAAAAACCCGTATTTCGAATGTTGATTATCAAAGAAGAAAATTTCTGTTTAATAAGAAGAGATCAAAATAAAATGTTCCTCCCCACTTAGCAGTGGAATATACAAATATGGTTAATAGATTTATCAAATCTGTAATATACGCATATTACTATTAGTTTATAAAACATATGTTCCTTTTTCAATATCAGTCTATTTATCAGTGTTTCCTTGATTAAAAATATAATTATTACTTAATACAAGGCACAATAGCCAATCAAGGTAGAGCGTTAGTTTATAGTGTTTTATTAGTGTGAAGTTCATGGGGGTATGCTGGAAATAATTGAAGAGGCCTTGATTGTAGTGACTGGGAAATATCCTCTCGGGAATCTCTTCTACAAATTGGATACGAATCTCTTCTAACTCATTGGTTACGAGGGAAAGGGGGATAATTTATCGTTGTGCGCATGACATAGCGGATCCCAGTTGCAAAAGTCAGGGCTAACGGGACCAAAGGATGTAGCCCGTCAGAATACATACTACGGTAACATCGGTAGAATAGCGATAGTGTTGGGATATATCGTTTGTGGAAAACGGGGGGCAAGGTGACAAATATTTAATGAACCACAAAGCCGCGCAGAAGCTTTTGAACTCTATCGAGATAGACAAGTGGAAACTGGGAAGCTTCAGTCCATATATGGCAAAAATACTGTAGTTTTTGTTCTGACCCATCTCTTGTAATGCAAGTTGTAGCAGTGTCAGTTATATATTCACTGAAGTGGTACTATGAACCGACCATTTCCTAGCATCTTCAGCAATTGTATACATGAGATAAACTTGAGGTTTGTCGTGTGAGTGTGTCCTAATAGATGCTCATAGTATGAGCACTTCTAGAGAAAACACCTGTCCATCATGATCGGTGAACGTTACTAATTTAGTTTTGGTTGTTCTGAATTTTACAGGTCAGTTCTTCCTTATCTGAACTACCTGGGTTTGGTTAGATTATAAATTCGCTGCCAGGTTCTCGTATCCAGACTTAGAATCAGAAAGAGACAATTATAGTTTCTACGCCACATAATGAGGAAAAACGGCTTAGAAAATGTGATACTCGCAGAAGACAAGCGGACCGAAGGAACACAGTGATTAAACTACGTAACCACGATCTATAAATGAATATTAGAAGAGGAACTGGGAGGAATAGTGAAAATACTACTAAGAGATATAAAGAATTGAAGGTCGTAGAGAGCCATTATCGCAAAGTTGCTGAAGGAACACATCACAAAGAATTATATTGTTTCCGAATTTGGTTGAGAAGAAACAGATTGTCGGGGAACATTTTCATATCACATTTTACTTACGTACAAAGAATATGTTCATACTTAATTTTTAAAATTTCGTCGCCATAAACTGAAGAAACATATTGCCGTGCCGATGAAAGACAAAATAGGTTCTTTGTGGTTATTAAAAGATAGCAGTTTTATTTCTTGAAGGGGACCGAGTTTACAAGTTATTTTTTTGCTGCACTTAACAACGGACTAAATTCTCTAATCTTTCAAAGAAACATTTTTACGATTAAATCCTGTTGTAATGTTATCGTTGCTCTACGGAAGTAAATGAAATTAAAATTGGCCAGCATTCAAATGGAGACAATTTAGTGGTACTGCAGAATGTAAATATTATTGGTCTATTTGAAAACACTGTTTTTTTTCCGAGTTATATAATTCGTTTTAAAATGTTTATTCTATACGAGTTGACCGTGCCTTCAAAAATGACCGTAAAATATTTATATCGATATGCTGTCTAAAATGATGGCCACACATATATGGATGTACAAACTAAAAAAATATATTCATTAACCCAGAATTTACAAGAACCTTTAAGAAAAATTTAGGTTTAAAATGAAAAATATTATTTAAATCAAGAATTTCAAAGGCATCTCGATATAAAATAGGCAATATATATAAAAAATTTTCTCCTACCATCAAACTTATGTCACAGTGGAAATGGGATTTTAAAAGTTCAGTAAAAAGTATCAAACGCTCACGCGATGAAATTGGCCAGTGATGCGGCTGAAAGCGCTTGCATTAAGACGTAAAAAAAATCAAATCCCGTGAGCATGACAGGATATATATATATATATATATATATATATATATCGTCAAGTAGCCTGATGATAGCGCCAAGCATGAAACAGTCTGTCATCTCTGAGTACTGACTTCAATGTTCCTTGATATTTATTTATAGAGATATATGTATGTATAAATACACAACAGTCTTTATTATTGTATTAAAGAGGATATATATATATATATATATATATATATATATATATATTCTCTTCACTACTCGACGATATAATTATTGCAAAAAATAAATAATAATAATAAGCTACTGTTTAAGAGCAGTTGATGCTGGACTGATATTGTCTCTCTCTCTCTCTCTCTCTCTCTCTCTCTCTCTCTCTCTCTCTATTTCTCTCTCCATGACCGTGATAGCAGGTATATATATATATATATATATATATATGTGTGTGTGTGTGTGTGTGTGTGTGTTTATTAAAGTAAAGATTATTAATAATTCTGCTTTTTTCATTCTTAAGAACAAGACACGGTACCATGAATTAATAGAAAAATAAAAAAACCTGAAGTTGGTTTTGTCCTGATGGAAAACAACGTCCTTTAGACTATCCGGTTTGGAATGCTATCCATCAATTGCTGCATTTTGTTCATCCCAACGAGGAACAGTAGATGTGTGAATTCAACCTCTGATATTGAGGAAATAACTCGTAATACCAAACGCCCCTCCAATCCTATATGACACACAGTATTCTGTCAGTTAATTGCCATACGTGATACACGCTTGGGCGAGCATGACTTGAAAGTGACATAACTGACTAGGCAGAAGATTTTCCCACAGTAGGTGGCCATTACTTTCTGCGGTAGACTGGTTGCATACCAAGGATATCGAACTTAATCTATCCTGCTATTCAAGTCGAAGCTGGAGGGAGAAGAGATGAATTAATACCTTTCACAATGGTGCGTAAATGAATGAAACGAATTCCATTGGAATTAAAACTTGGCTCTAGTAGTTCTCATCCGAAGCCGATATCCACTACGAGACATCACAAGTATCTATTATACCACAATAATACCACAATTATACACATAATACGCACGTTCTTCAACTGCAGACTGGCTTTGTGGTGGTTAATAGCGGTTCATTTGTAGAAGTAGTGAAATGGTTAATGTTTAATAACTTGGCCATGTGTCATACATAACTGAACACACTACAGCTATGTTTAAATAGAAATTTATTTATAAAAAAGAATAATATGAATTATTAAAAGTTAATGTTCAATGATAAACAGTTAAGGGTACAAGAGTGAGTTTATGTGTACGTAGACAGGAACGTATGTATGTATATATGTATGAGCGTTTATTGCTGGATAGGAATTGTCTTTGAGGTTATCAGTCAGGGTGAATGGTGAAAAGGAAGGAGATGAGAGGTGAGAGAGAAAGATAAAGACAATAAAAGCGATCGCTTGACATTTGTCAAGGGACGTGTAAATTACGCTCGTCTCATTTCTCTCTGGCTACAGCCGATATTGCCCCGTCTTTTATGGGGCTCGAAAAATTCACTCCCGGATGTGATTCTGGCCTTTCTATTTTTTTCTTTTTTTTATATTTTTCCTAGTTTTCTATTTCGCACCGAGGTGTAAAATGTCGCGAGTTTTGTGTGTGTTAAGTAAAGTTCGCAAATTAGAGAAAATTTATTTATTTATAAAAAAGTCAATGAGTCAGTGTTTAATATTTGAATTTTTAAAATCAAGAACTTGTTTTGTTCATTGCGCATTTTACCTTTTCAAGACTTTTAGACTTCACATTTTTTAAGCAATCCATTTTTTAACGCTTGTGAGTGTTCCTTTCAAAACACGTGTTCATTTTTTTTAATCTTTGTGCAGAGAATCGCAAATGAAATTGCTCTGCATAATTTTTGTATATATTTATTTGTTTTTCCACACAGTGATTCAGGCATAAAACGCTTTTATGAAGTTTGGTGATTACTTCTACGAAGTTACATGTCGTGTAATCTGGAATATTTTTATCATCTTTTATAACCTGGTTAGGTTAAACAAATGCTAACATGCCGGAACATTATCAGCGAGCTAGTTCTAAATACCTGCTTATAAACCTAGTGAACCGCTTATGCTGGGTACTTTCAACTATGCCACCGTCTCTCTCTCTCTCTCTCTCTCTCTATATATATATATATATATATATATATATATATATATATATGAAACAAATGAACAGGGAATGAAGAAAATAATTGCAATGTTTAAAACATTAATTTAAAACAGTGCTCAATATAAAAATAGAGCAATGAATATTCATTATCAATTATAATTATAATTTAGAACATGTACAAACTACAAACTTACTACAAAATTGTACCTTTAATATTTAAACATGGATAAAGTTAATTTCGACATTTCGCTGAAAGATATTTCTATTCCAAACAAACAGAAGTACTTTCAAAAGGTTAGTTCTAAAGACTGAAAATTTAAGGTACAATTTTGTAGTAACTTGCAGTTTCTATATGTTCTAAAGTATAATTAATAATATATACAAACAGTATGGTTTCCGCTTCACCAGGTCTACTGCTGAGTATATCACTGAGTATATATATACCAGGCTCTCGACAAGAATGGCGAAGCTTGAACCGTTTCCTTGGATATTTCCAAAGCATTCGACAGAGTCTGGCATGCTGGCCTTCTACACAAACTTCGGAGCTATGATATAACTGGATATTTGTTTGACCTAATCCAGTCAATCATCTTTAATCGCACATTGAAGGTAGTATTGAACGGACATGCCTCCTAAAACTACCATACGAACGCGGGTGTCCCTCAAGGCTCTATCCTCTATCTTTCTGATCTACATTAACGATCTCCCTGATGCTATAAGATCCCAAGTAGGCATGTACGACGATGACACCACAGTTTACTCTCGCCTCGATAAAAAAATCCGGTATGGGCGATGAAGCGAATCTCACTGTTGAGCTTAAGAAGGACCTCCAACCCGTGGTGGACTGGGGTAAGAAATGGCTCGTAAATTTTAATGCTTCCAAAACGAAGCTGCTATCAATTAACCCTCATAAACAATAGCTCTAACCTATTTCATTAGCATGGAACAGGCCTGCCTCCCTGAGAGTAAAACAATACGCCTCTTTGGCTTCACACTCTCAGCGGACCTCAAGTGGAATAACTATATCGAATCCATTGCTAAATCCGCTGCTAGGAATGTCGGTTCTCTGTGCAGGACCCGGAATTTCTTCCCGCCTGTGTTCATCCTGAACATCTATAAACCTACCATCCACATGTGTATTGACTACATCTGGTCGGGTGCCCCTGCTATTCTCCTCGGGGTTCTTCACAAAATACAATGGCGAATCTGTAATGTGATCGATGCCGACTTGACAGTCCGGCTGCAGTCACTCTCTCACAGGCGTGATGTGGCTTCCCAGTGCCTCTTCTATAAATACTTTCACGGCTTCTGCTCTGATGAACTTAGTTCACTGGTGCCCTCTAGGTATGAATTTGCAAGAGATACTAGATTAGCAACTACGTCCCACTCTTTTACAGTGAAACAGATAAAATGTAACCGCGATTTCTACTCTAACAGCTTCTTTCTCGCATTTCCTCTGGAATTCCCTTCCATATACTTGCTTCCCCGACAACTACAATCTCCAGGAATTTAAATGTAAGGTTAATAGACATCTATCACACTAAATCGCATCCATTCTCTCAAACACTCTTCCCAACCCCATCCTCGGCATCCTCATCCGTCTACCACCCTCTTTCTGACATTTCCTATAACTAACCATTACTTTTCATCACTTTCCCCTATGTAATCCCCTGCGCAATAGTGGCAGTGGAATGCCTTGCTTGGGGTGAAATGATTAATATATATATATATATATATATATATATATATATATATTAGTCATCTACATACAAGCCTGTTTCGCTGTATCACAGCTCATCAGTGTGGCTAGACACATCCACTTGCTTCTGGCCGGGATCGAAACTCGACCGATTTGGTGTCAGTCGAAGTCGCTACTCCCATATATATATATATATATATATATATATATATATATATATTAATGTTTATAGAAAGACCAGCAGCTGAGTAAAAACGCATCTGATTTCCCTCCTGTTTCACTTTTGAAAATAAATACATATGAAATTCACAATGCACATACGAATCATATAGTATGATGCGTTGAAATACATAAAGGATAAATTTCAATCACATGTATAACGTAATCACATGCTCAAATGACATCTATTGAAACACCTTTGTTCTAGCCTACTACTTCCTTCTATATATACATATCTTTGTTCAGACTTGATGCTATTTAATTATCGAAGAACATTTTTGATACAACACAATAAGATGTAGAAAATTTGATTTGCACTGCAATTGAAAACATTCGAAGACGAGTCGAAAGATTTGAAATATGAATGTGTCTTCAGTATGCTATTCTTCGCGTTTAATTCCAGTTAGTTACGAAGCAAATATTCGAGAAAATAAAAATAGAAAATGTATTTATTAGAGTGCAATACTTTCCTCGAGATTGTTGAATAACAGCAAAACAAATTTCGCTCTGATTCTCTTGCTTAATTTACATATGCCTTATAGGTCAGTACTGGATGTTAAAAAGCAAAAATGCAAAGAAAGTAGTCCGTTTGCAATGAGCAAGGAAAAAAGGAGAGCTAATTAAGAGAAATTACACACCAGCAAACGGATTGATTAGAGGAGCGCTCCAAAGCAGAAGATCTTAATTGAAAAACCTTTTTAAAAACAATTAACTTTCCCAATTTTTCAATAAAAAAATCAAGAGCAATTACAAAAAACAAAAAAAACAAAACAAAACAAAAAGAATCCTTACAATTATGACTTTAAACGAAGAGAGTGGTAGTAAGAGAAAAACAGAAAAAAATGATAAAATAAGTTTTAAAGGGAAAAAAAAGTGTCTTGTATTTAGTACCACCACCATGTTTAGTATGAAATGAGTTACTATTTAAAAAAAGAAATATTTTTTGTCTTCATTTAAAGTTTTTATTTGACTTTTTTTCCATGTATTTGCGAATTAATTTCATTTTATATTTAATGGCTTGATAAAAAAACGAGAGCTATTGATTGTGCCCTTTTTATAATTTTTCTTAGTTTCATCTTTCCCTATCCGACTAAAAAATAGAACAAAACAAGCAAATGAAGCAACTAAACAAAATATGAAAACATAAAGCAAAAAAATATTTACAGTGACCACAACCGTGTTAATATTTTAAAGAATTTCTTTTAAAAAAATCGTTTTTAAAAAAATTTTTTTAACACCAAACCACAAAAGGTTTTTTGTATGAGCTAAACGTGCTTAATTGAAATTTAATTAAATTAAAAAGAAATCGTCATTTAATTTAGGTATCTGCTATCTATTAACCAGCCTCCATTAATTAGTTTGCAAAATCGACATGTTCTATATTCTATAAATATTACTCGTTTTCTCTATTTTTTGCACTGACGAGAAAAGCCCCTATGCGGTAATGCAATTTCATATGATAAGATAAAAAACGCGGACAGATTTATTTAGAAATTCAGTAATTTTTTATTTAAAAAAAAATTCTCTCCTGATGACCCCAAATTAATTCAAATATAAACTCGCGAGAAACAGATTAAAAGAAATTCAATGAAATCATATGCTCTGTGAAAATATATATTTTTTTTTAATCATATCACCCCGAGCAAGGCGGTAACACCACTGATGTGCAGGGGACTACGTAAGAGTGAAAAGATTTGGAAAAGAGAAAACCGGAAACCACATCCTAAACAGGGAACAAGGGATGAGCCTCTACACCTGTACAATAGACGTAGGTGGAGTGTGAACCGGGCGATAGTTTAGTCTATCTACTCCAATTGAAAAAAATAAATAAATAAATAAAAGAAAAGTGAAAAGATTTGGAAAAGAGAAAACCGGAAACCACATCCTAAATAGGGAACAAGGGATGAGCCTATACACCTGTACAATAGACGTGGGTGGAGTGTGAACCGGGCGATAGTTTAGTCTATCTACTCCAATTGAAAAAAATAAATAAATAAATAAAAGAAAAGTGAAAAGATTTGGAAAAGAGAAAACCGGAAACCACATCCTAAATAGGGAACAAGGGATGAGCCTCTACACCTGTACAATAGACGTGGGTGGAGTGTGAACCGTGCGATAGTTTAGTCTATCTACTCCGATTGAAAAAAAAAATAAATAAAAGAAAAGTGAAAAGATTGGAAAAGAGAAAACCGGAAACCACATCCTAAACAAGGAAAAAGTGATGAGCCTCTACACCTGTACAATAGACGTGGGTGGAGTGTGAACCGTGCGATAGTTTAGTCTATCTACTCCAATTGAAAAAAAAATAAATAAAAGAAAAGTGAAAAGATTGAAAAAAGAGAAAACCGGAAACCACATCCTAAACAAGGAAAAAGTGATGAGCCTCTACACCCGTACAATAGACGTTGGTGGAGTGTGAACCGTGCGATAGTTTAGTCTATCTACTCCAATTGAAAAAAAAATAAATAAAAGAAAAGTGAAAAGATTGGAAAAGAGAAAACCGGAAACCACATCCTAAACAAGGAAAAAATGATGAGCCTCTACACCTGTACAATAGACGTGGGTGGAGTGTGAACCGGGCGATAGTTTAGTCTATCTACTCCAATTGAAAAAAAAAATAAATAAAAGAAAAGTGAAAAGATTGGAAAAGAGAAAACCGGAAACCACATCCTAAACAAGGAAAAAGTGATGAGCCTCTACACCTGTACAATAGACGTGGGTGGAGTGTGAACCGGGCGATAGTTTAGTCTATCTACTCCAATTGAAAAAAAAATAAATAAAAGAAAATTGAAAAGATTGGAAAAGAGAAAACCGGAAACCACATCCTAAACAAGGAAAAAATGATGAGCCTCTACACCTGTACAATAGACGTGGGTGGAGTGTGAACCGGGCGATAGTTTAGTCTATCTACTCCAATTGAAAAAAAAAATGAATAAAAGAAAAGTGAAAAGATTGAAAAAAGAGAAAACCGGAAACCACATCCTAAACAAGGAAAAAGTGATGAGCCTCTACACCTGTACAATAGACGTGGGTGGAGTGTGAACCGGGCGATAGTTTAGTCTATCTACTCCAATTGAAAAAAAAATGAATAAAAGAAAAGTGAAAAGATTGGAAAAGAGAAAACCGGAAACCACATCCTAAACAAGGAAAAAGTGATGAGCATCTACACCTGTACAATAGACGTGGGTGATCAATTGCATCAGGATCATTACACATTCAGCTCGCTTCAGTTGAGTTTCAACTACTTCAAAGTAATTTCCTTCTTTGTTAATGTTCTTATGTCACTCCCCATAAGCAGTTAACACATGTACTGCAGCTAAAGTGACGGGTAGTTAGTTAGGGTGAGACATCTTGAAGAAACTTCTAGTCGATTTTGAGGTTTTCTAAAAGAGTTTTTCTTCTCTTAGGCTGGTTACTATCTCAAAACAATAATCCTAATCATCCCTGTGATTTAACTTACAGCAAGAAAGAAATGATGGTTTTATTTCTTTTCATAACGATATATGTGAGAAAGTGAATGCAAAAAATCCAGCTGGAATTAAAACTCGGCCTACGGATTTCTCTTTTCGAATAGACAACTGTTACACTACCCACACATAAAATATGCGCACAACATAACTCTAATAATTCCAATATTTAAATATTAGGCTTTATAAAGAAAACAGAAGAACCTTTAAGCTTGTAATCAATCTTTATGAAAAACGATTCCGCTACACAAATCTAAGGTGTGACTGTCACTTTTTATAGTAGGGAAGTTCAATGTGGAGACAGCTATCGTTGCCTTTATATTATGCATTTACGAGGGTCATTCAATAAATAAGGTGAATTTTTCGGTATAAGGAGTTCTAATACAGATAGAAGCTTACTTTTTAAAACATTTTTTCCTTTACTTCTTTTTCAAAGGGGTTTATTTTTTTTGCAAATTGAAAAAAAAACTTTGAGAGTTTTTAAGATTTACAAATATGGCAGATCAAGAAGCACACACCTAGATTGAACAGAGGTCAGTTATCAAGTTTTTGGTTGCTGAAGGGTGAAAACCAGTTGAAATTCATAAGAAAATGTCAACTGTGTATGGTGCTACATGTTTCAGTAAAAAATGTCTACAATGCGCTAAATTGTTTAAATAAGGACGGAGCAGTGTTGAGGATGAAGACAGACCTGGGAGGCCTACAGAAGTGAGATCTTCTGAGGTGACCTCATTCAGTCTCACAGAAGAGTGACAGTGGATGGCA
This sequence comes from Ascarosepion bandense, assembly GCA_037127315.1. Classification (NCBI taxonomy): domain Eukaryota; kingdom Metazoa; phylum Mollusca; class Cephalopoda; order Sepiida; family Sepiidae; genus Ascarosepion; species Ascarosepion bandense. The sequence continues at coordinate 3,444,138 of JBBBDQ010000293.1, forward strand.
TTGCAAAGACTTCGAGGTTATCTGCTGGGAAAGCACATAAAATTGTCCATGATGACCTTGCCTACTCATCAAGACAACTCAAGGTCTCACACAGCAGCCCAAACTTTACAGACCATCAACGAGCTGGGATGGGAACTGTTCACTCACCCCCTTACAGGCCAGACCTTGTTCCTTCAGACTCTCACTTGTTTGGTCCTTTGAAAGCGTTCACGAGTGGCACGAAGTTTGAAGGTGGCGATGAAGTCAAAAGTGCTGTGAGCTATTGGCTGAGACATCAGTCCAAAGATTTTTACGCTGAAGGAATACGGAAGCTTGTGCACAGAAGAGAAAAGTGTGTGACACTGCTGGGAGACTACGTTGAAAAAAAAGTAAGCTTCTATCTGTATTAGAAGTTCTTATACCTAAAAATTCACCTTATTTATTGAATGAGCCTCGTATAAAAATGTTTTGATCGTTAAAAGTGTAAAAGTCGACAACGTGTTTCTGAAGCTATAAACGGAATAAGTTTCTTTCTTAAGTACAATACGACCTCGTAGTACAGCCATCCTATTGCAATTTCTTTTGGGTAAATTGTGCCACGTTATTTAGAAAAATCTTAATGTTCACAATATTATGCATAGAAATGAAGCTGATCTTCAGCCATTATGTGTTTTGTCAAATTTCCATTTCAAAACTTATTTTTATCTAACATACTTTTCTGTTTATATGAATTTATTAGATTTCTATATATTTGTCAGTTAAGTGCCATACGTGATATATGCTTGGGCGATCATATCTCAAAAAGACATGACTGAACGGGCAGAAGATTTTCCCGCAGTAAATTGCCATTAATTTCAGCGGTAAACCAAGGATATATAGAACTAAATCCGTCCTGCTATTTAACCCATTGGGATGTACGTTGTTAGATGTCGACTCAGAACAAGAAATCGGAGAGCCGAGTTCGAATTCCAGTCAAATTACTTTCATTCACTTTCGCGCAAATACTCTTTGAAAAAGACTATGTGTTAAGTAGCAGGATAGATTGGGTTCTTTAGCCTTAGTTGGCAACCAGTCTACCACAGAAGGTAATGGCAACCAACTGCGAAAAAATATTCTACCTAGTCAGTCATGTCACTTTCGAGACATGATCGTCCAAGCGTGTATCACGTATGGCACATAACTGACTAAATTGACAACTAGGTCTCATCGTTTTACTTTAGAAATAACCGAATCCAACTTCTTTCTCACTTTCAAAGATGCCTCACAAGCTGCAAAAAGATATGTGCTGTGTCTAATGAAAATTCTTTAGCTAACACACCAACGCAGTGTGGCTTCCCTGTGTCTCTTCTACAAATACTTTCACGGCTACTGCTCCGATGAACTTCGCTCACTCGTACCCTCTATATATAAATTTCCCTGATCCACAAGATTAGCAGATAGGTATCGCCCTTTTACTGTGAAACCAATAAATTGTAAAAGCAAATTCTACTCCATCAGATTTTTTCTTGCACTTCCCGCCCGTGGAATTCCCTTCCGCTTACTTGCTTTCCCGACAACTACAATCTTCAAGAATTCAAATGTAAAATCAATAGTCATCTTCTGTCTCACTAACTTTTTTTTTTTTTTTTTTTTTATAATCGTTTCACCCCGAGCAAGGCATGTCACTGCCACTACTGTGCAGGGGGCTACGTAGAGTGGAGAAAGGCTGATTAAATATAGGAAATGACAGAGGGTGGGTGATAGGCGGGTAAGGATACCGAGAATGAGGGTTGGGTAGATGAGAGTGTTGTGAGAATAGTTGGGAGTTAGTGTGATAGGAGGTGTCTATTGACCCTACATTTAAACACCTGGAGATTGTAACTGTCGGGAAAGCAAACTTGCATCCTCTCTCTCATGCTCCTTTCTCCGTCCACCCCACCGTCATCAGTATTCTCATCCTTCTCTTACCCACTTCCTGACACCCCATATAAACCAGTCACTCTTTCTCATCACATTCCTCCTGGCAGTAAAATGCCTTACTTGGGGCGACACGATTATAAAAAAAAAAAAACTGTACGGAAGTGGTTCCCTAAGTTAAGTGCTAGTAGTTGTAGACTTATTGATGAAGAATTCTCAGGCAGACTCCTACTACCGAATATGCATTACATAACGCATGAAATGACACAAGCCTTATCAAAACCCACCACCTATAAGCTCTTAGTGTAGCTTACACTCAAATTCTACAAGGTTTGCGTACCACATGATCAGAGAGAAAATAATATTTTAGGTCGTATTTCTGTTTGTGATTTGCTGTATAAACGCATTAAAAATGCACCTTTTTTAAGCAAATTGTGATGGGTGATGAGAAATTCATCATTTATAACAATGTTCAGTAAAAAGATCCTGGACTAAACGATATGAGCCAAACTTTAGCCACTCAAAAAGCAGATCTTCATCCTAAGAAAGTTATGCTGAGTATCTAGACAGAAAGAAAGAAATCCTGTGCTGAGATCTTCAAGTAACGAATCAATTGCATATGAAACGTACTGCATTCAACTGGACAAATTAACGGGAGAAATTCAATAAAAACACGCAAAATCGGCGAATGGAAAAGGTGTTGTCTTCCATCAGGATGAGACCAGACCTCACCATTCTTTGTCGACCCGTCAAAAATTGTCGCAACTTGGGTGGGATGTGTTATCTCATCTATCATATTCACTAAATATTGTTCCTTTGAAGATTTTATTTCTTCAGGTTCATTTATTTTAATTCTTTGTCGAAAAAACACCAAAATATTGGAAAGACGGAATTGTTATGTTGAAGAAAGAGACGGAGAAAGATTGTGCAATAAAATGGTTCATATTTAGTTGAATAAATATTTAATTGCACAGTTATGTTTTGCGTTTTAATTTATCTTAAAAATCGGCATGAACTTGAATTTCTTTTTTTAAATCGGCTTGAACTATCCGGACTATCCAATAGTATGCATTAGATTGTTTTGTGACACTTGTGAAATGAAAACAACTCTGCAAAGATTTAAGTCACAGTAAAAACCCCGACAAGCCTTATGATCTTATAAGATTAACCAAGTGTGATTTAAAAAAAATATCATGAATGTTACAATCCAGTTTTGATTTTAAAAAAATCAATTTTCCTGACCAATCTCAATTGAAACTAGTAGTTTAAATATAAAAAGCTAAAAAAAAGCAACCGTTTATGAACCTTCTCAAATATCCGCTGGCATAAATTCAAAATTCCTCTCTCTCTCTCTCTCTCTCTCTCTCTCTCTCTCTCTATTTCTTTCTCTTTCTCACTCTCTCTCTCTCTCTCTTATATATATATATATATATATATATATATATCCTTCTCGCTCTCTCTCTCTATATATATATAGAGTGAGAGAGAAAGAGAGAGTGAGAGAGAAAGAGAGAGTGAGAGAGAAAGAGAGAGAGAGATTTTGAAACTATACTTCTTCTTCATGTGCCGCGTTCTTTCAGGACGTAGGCGATGATGGACATCTACTTGGCTCTGTCTCTTGTCGTTCTTAACATTCTTCTTCTTGGTAACTCTCCCAAACCCCGCTCTGCCATCCATTTGCTCAAGCCTATCAAGTAGGTCTCACGCTGTTTTTCTCAGTCTCTCTTTCCCTATATCCGTCCTGTGAGCATCGTTATTCTCCAGGCCCTCCTTCCTCATTATATCTCCAAGAAACCTCATGTGCTTCTTTCTTATATTTAGTATGAGTTTTCTCCTCGTTTCTATCCTCTCCAACACCTCGTTGTTAGCCACGTGCTTAGCCCATGCTATCCTCGGCATTCTTCTGTAAAACCACATTTCTGCTGCCTCAAGCCTCTCCATCCTTGAGAAGACAGTCCAACATTCACTAGCATACAGAAGGACTTCTTCTTCTTCTTCTTCTTCTTCTTCTTCTTCTTCGTTTATGTTTCTTGTCCTTTCAGGACGTAGGCGATCATGGCTATCCCCGTCTCCCTATTATTGATGGCTCTGAGCACACTTTCTCCTGTTACGGTACGCAATCCTCGTTCTGTCATCCACTTGCTCATATGTTATCCTTTGCTTTCCCCTGTCTCTTTTTCCCTCTATCTAGCCTGTTAGTATCAGGTTTTCCATGCCCTCCTTCCTTATTGCGTGTCCAAGGAACTTTAATTGTCTCTTCCTGATGCTCAATCTTAATTCCTTTTTTGTTTCCAACCTTTCCAAAACATCATTATTGCTCACATGCACAGTCCATGATATCCGCAGCATCCTTCTGTAAACCACATTTCAGCTGCTTCCAGTTCTTCCTTCATCTGTGATGATATTGTCCAGCATTCACTGCTATATTGAAAAACTGATATCACATAGCAATCTAGTACACTCTTCTCTGTTTCTAGTGAAAGTTTCCTGTCTCTTAATATTTTACTCGGCTTCTGGAACGCGTCCTTTACCATGCCAATTTGCCTTCGGATCTCTGTGTCACACTTTCCGTTTTCTTTTAGAACACTTCCCAGGTATTTAAATTTTTGTACCTGCTTGATTCTATTTTCTCCCAACTATATTTGTCATGTTTAGCTGCTCTTTTTGCTGATGACCATGCATTCGGTTTTCTTGCAGTTTATTTGTATTCCTTTTTTGTCACTCTCTTCAGCTATGTTCTGTAGAATGTCTTGTAGTTTCCTCTCCGCGTCTGCAATCAGCAATGTATCGTCTGCGTACCGTACAGTGCTGCAGACGATACTAGGACAGATATTGCATAGCCATCCAGCAATCTCTTCTTTGTTTCCAATGAGATTTTCCTGTCTTTCAGTACTCAGGTTAGCATTTGAAATGAGTCATTGGCCATGATATGACAATATGCGTTTGGCGTGTGTGTTTATACAGGGTAAATATTTATCATAATCATGTTCGTATCTAAATAGTGCGGCAATAATAAAAACGAAATTATGCCCTGTTGTGTTTGTGAGTATTACAATGTACTTTTTATCTAAAAATGCTTTATCCCCTATATTCAATACAGACACAACGACATACACACAAATAACATACACGCGCAGATTGCATATATATATATATATATATATATATATATATATATACAAAGATTATGAACACCTTTGAACTATGGTAGGAATTCAATATACATATATATGCAAAAGCACATGAATTTTAAAAAAATATAGATTTACTAAAAATATAGCATAAAGCCAAAACCATTGCGACTCTCAGTAGTCTTGTGCCAGACTAGACTAAGTTTATTTATTTCTTCTCTATTTCTCGTTTATTTTCTGTCATTCTTGTTGCTGTGTATGTGCATGCATTTTATACATATATAGACACACAACTTACCACTTTTTATGTAAACAGTGTTACAGACTCACGTCAGTTAAGTACCATACGTGTTACACGCTTTAACTGAGCAGAAGACTATCCCGCAGTAAGTTGCCATTACTTTCTGCAGTAGACTGGTTGCCAACCAAGGCTATAGAGCCCAATCTGCCATATTATTTAACCCATTACTAGAGGGAAGAGACGGATTAATACCTTACTCAATGGTATTTGTGCGTAAATGAATGCAAGGAATTCAACTGGAATTCGAACTCGGCTCCCCGATTTGTCGTTCCGAGTTGATATCCACTCCACCACAACGCACAGACTCACGTATGAAGAAATAAACACACACACAAACACACAAACACACACACAAATACACACACATATATATATATATATATATATATATATATATATATCAGTTTAATTTAATTTTGGTAGTTTAATCAGCGCAGATAATTATTCCCAAATTACCCAACTTGTTGAAAGATGGAGATGCAATTTTGATATGCAATTCAAAATTACATGGGAATAACAGAAACCACGTAAAATCCACATAATACGCAAATAATACACGATGAGAAAATTTAATATGATTTTGAATAAAACAAAAGTCTAACATTCGAAGTACAAAAATAAATAGCATTTTACTTAAGAAAAGCAAAATTTAGGTGGCCAATTAAAAATAAAACTTAAATAAATAAAATGCTGTCATAGCCATCAATATGAGCGCATGCGTCCCTGCTGATTCCTTTTCTCAGAAAATGAATGGGAATGAATTGTTCTTACTCCGATACCGATACCTTTAAATACAAGCGAGTGTATTTGCATTAGCTGGATTCGTTTTGTGTCTTAAATATAATGATCAGGGAGACTATGAGCGTTATTAAAGCAGTAATGAATTTGAAGGAAATTTCCAGAAGTCGAAAGTGATAGAAAACAACCGAAACATGAAACAGTGAAAAAAAGATGAAGTTATTTCAGAACTGGGAGAAAAGAATGAATTTCTTTTTAATGTAATCCAATGGTGAATTTAATACAAAATGATAATTAGGTGTATAATATCTAAATTCTCTCATTTCAGCTTTCATTAATTCCGGACCATTGACAACCTGTTTTTACTTTACGTACAATGAATTTCTGTAGTAAGAACATATAAATTGATAAATTTATTAATTTTATTTTATTAATAAAAGTCCATATATATATATATATATATATATATATATATATATATATATATATATATATATAACAGTAGCTACTCTGGCATATACGCATCGCTCATTCAGTAAAATGAATTAGAGCACTCTGGCTATTGGGCGCGTATAATGATAATATACGCGCTAAAGGGTCTGCCTTCTTCCACCGAACGCCCATGGCCCAGAGGTGGAGTCGCCGACTGACGCCATTTCGGTCGGGTTTCAATTCTGCGTTAAAAAGCAATCGGAGTCTAACCGTACTGATGAGCTGTGATACAGCGAAACAGATCTGTCTGGGGACGACAATATATATATATATATATATATATACTTAGTCCTAGAGTGTGATGATGTTTCGTGCCAAGATTGTTGTTTTTTCAGTGATTTAGTGATAAAAATATTTTTTTAGAAAGTAGGTATTTTTGGGGGTCGTAAATTTCTCGATATCCAGATTGATCGTTTATGGGGTTAATAGGATTAATGTAGAGAAACTTGTCACTTAATTGAGCAGACTCAGCCCAAAAGTATTGAAAAAAATCTGAGGAGTGAGAACATCATGGTGGTACCCTCACCAAGCTTCGAATTCGGCAAGAATCTGCTCAGTAAAGTGACAAATTTCTCCACAATAATCATATATATATATATATATATATATATATGCTACCAGCCATAATTATTAGGCCACCACAGTTTTTTTATAAATGATGTATTTCATACTATTTTTAGTATTTATTGCCAACTGGATAATTCTAAATGAAAACAGAATGATCCTTTTGTTAATACTGCACAATAACATGCGCATCAAATGAACCGTTTTGGTGTTCAGTTTTTGGGCTCTCCTCCCCATTCCAGTCTCTTTTTCTTATTGGCTGGCCGAAGCAAAGGCTTCCTGGCTGCCTTGAAAAAAATTTTGCAAAGTAATAACAAAATTTCCAGTGAAATCTTTGAGCTTCCAGAAAGACCCAGAAAACAAGACGATATATAAAGCATTGTAGGTTATATCGACAAAATAAGATATTTCACACGAACATCAAGAAATTATACAGGGAAATTGGAAAAGCAGTTATAGAAATCAAAAGCCATCAAAAACTTTTGGGGAAATATTTTGGGCTACACAAATCAATATAATCTCATTCAGAGTAGATCAAACGACATCACAAAAGGATAAAGGATAAAAATGTGCAAGAATAGAAACATATAATCAATAATAATGTTATGCATGCTCTAACAAAATACCTCAAATAAAAAATTCCAAGGAAATAACAAGGTACCCAACATTTGATTCTAACATTTGTCATCAATTCGTAAAACGGTTGCGCAAATTTGACAATGACAATAGATTAACCGTATCTATGAAGAATCGATTAAAACTAGGCCATCAAAAAAAAAAAAACACCTACAGTATTTACATTATTTATACTTCCTTGTTGCCAAAGATGAGGACAATAGTTTCGGTCGTTGTACGCTCCAGTCTTCTTCAAGTGCTAAGAATATGGAGGGAGAAAACGGATCGCCGCCCACTATGGGATGAAGTTGAAATAGATACAGAACGCCACTGGAAACTGCGTGAACTTAAGGTATCAGCACATATGCTAGGCTTCAAAAATCTCCTAAGCCGACAAAGCACAGAGACGAACACAATATGGGAACCAGTGATACGAGAAAATCATTAGTGTCAAAAATTGCAATATGAGCTCTGATAAACATCAAAAAATTGCAATATGACTTCAGTCACTTTCTCCCCAATGTGACCTGGCTGATCTCTGTCTTTTCGGCAAATATTTTCATGGCAACTGCTCTGACGCCCTTTTTTTCCCAGGGACCACAACCACATGTATTTAAGCTTGGTTGAAATCTAGGAACCACATTTTTACCATCGAAATTGTTAAATGCAACCGCTTCTTCTACTGCAACATTTTTTTCTGGCATTTCCTGCCTGTATAACTCCATTCATTTTTCTTGGTTCCCTTATAGCTAGAATCTCCCAAAATTTAAAAATCAATATCAGTTTCCATCTTTTATCTTTTGGAATCCCATCCATCTTTTATATTTTCGTTTACATCCCCTCTACCTAGCCTTTTCTCTCATTGTAATTCTATGGATGTGCGTTATGGTGCAGTTGATATCGGCTCGAAACGACAAATCGGGGAGCTGTGTTCGAATTCCAGTTGAATTCCTTGCATTCACTTACGCGCAAATACCCTTGGGAAAGGTATTAATATGTCTCTTCCCCCAGTTATGGGTTAAATAACAGGACAGATTGAGTTCTGTAGCCTAGGCTGGCAACCAGTCTACCACAGAAAGTGATGGCAACCTACTGCGGGATAATCATCTGCCCTGTCAGTCATTTCACTTTTGAGACATGATCGCCAAAGCGTGTATCACGTATGGCAGTTAAATGACTAACTGAATCCTCTGCGCACTAGTGGCGGTCCTGCTTTGCTTGGAGTGAAACGATTTAAAAAAAATAAACCGAAGGAAAAAAACAATAAAATTGCAGAATTACATATCTCTTACCAAAATCTGGTGAAATAGATTATCTAAAATGTTATAGGCCAATAACATGTCTGCTCACTAAATCATTTTATCACGTCTGTCCTGATGAAGTGTACTAACTGATTTTCAATGAAAACAATATTCTTTACCTTGAACATAATGAATGTTGAAGACGTTCATTTCACTTCTACACTTCCCACTTCTTTGATCTTTTAACTTCAAGACGACACTTTATATCTATTAGTTCTAGGAAAAAAGAGCTTGAGAGTGATTTGCGCAAAACGAATCTTGCCGAATACTGACAAATGACATTGTATTTTAAACACCATTATTTTTCTTCATTTGGTGCTCTTTTTCTGTGTAATTGTTTCATCCGCATTGTGTTTCTTTTTTGCATATTTTAATCATTTTACTACAAGCAAAACAATAAAGCCACTCAGGCTTACTGAGTGCCAGAGAAAATGATAAAAAAAGACACTATTAATAATCAGTCAGTCAGTTAAGTGACATGGTTGTCTGGGGAGAAGATTTTACCGCAGTCGGTTGCAATTACTTTCTGCGGTAGACTAGTTGTTAACCACGTCTATAAAACTCAATCTGCACTACTATTTAACCCATAGCTGGAGGGAGAAGTGACGGATTAACACTTTTCCCAAGGGTATTTGCGCGTAATTGAATGAAACGAATTCGACCAGAATCGAACTCGGTTCTCTAATTTCCCGTTCCCTGCCGATATCTACTTCACTGCAAAAACAATAGATAACGATTGACATTGCATTTAAATTTTTGAATATGAAAATTGAATAGGAAGTAAGAAACCGGAAAAGAATTCCCCAAGCAAGACGTGCGACAGAAGAAACTCTTAGCATAGAGCTTGTTTTTACCTATATCCATTTAGAATGTAAAGGTATGAAACCTTGTCGCTAATACGTCAGTCAGTTAAGTGTCATGCATTATACACGCTTCGGCGATCATGTCTCAAAAGGGACAAAACTGACAGGACAAAAGATTGCCATTACTTTCTGCGGTAGACTGGTGGCCAGCCAAGGCTATAGAACCCAATCTCTTCTGTTATTTAACCCATAAATGGAGGGAAGAGACGGATTAATAGCTTTTCTAAGCGTATTTGCGCGTAAGGAATTTGACTGGAATTCGAACTCAGCTCCTCGCTTTCTTGTTCCAAGCCAATATACGTATATCTAGTTGCCATCGAAGAAAGTTCATTAGAATTACCATACAAAGAAAGTAATGTGATTTTATGAGTCCGAGAGGTATTTTATCACTTTAAGCATTATTCTTAGTAGAATCTCCTACCTGAGTAAACGTGTCCTTTATTTCTTTTCGTTTTTCGGCGTAAATGTTCGAGAAATGTTATTAAATAAAAAAACTTCGGTAGGATTTGAACCTGCGACTTCTTGGGCGTCATTTTTTTCTTTATGTGCCGTGTCTTTTAAGAACGTAGGCGATAATTAACTTCCGCTTGCCTTGTCTAATCCCTTGTCATTCGAAACATTTTTTCTCGTGATATCTCTCACAAAACCCATTCTGCTGTTCACTTGGTCAAGCTCATTAAGTATGACAAGCGCTGGTTTCCTTTCTCCGTCCTTCTCCCCATCCACCTTGTGAGTATTAGATTCTCCAAGCCCTCCTTCTTCATTACGTGTCCCAGAAACCTCAGCTTTCTCTTCAGGATGCTAAGTATAATTTTTCTGTTCGTTTGCATCCTCTCTGTGTGACACTTCTCTGCCCGGCTGTTTGGTTCGCTGGTTCGGGAACAGAGCCTCCTGCGATGATGATGTCCAAACGGCACCAATTATGTCGACGCTTTCGGGCCGCTAGTCGTGATGATCTCGTCACAGTAGCTGGGCCTCAAGACGTCTATTACAACAACGAACTTACTGCCCACGCTGTGTTTTGATCTCAGAAAGTCACGTTGTGCAAACCCGGTAGCCGTATTTCTACCATATCCAGACCGGATGCTTGTGTACACTTGTGGTTAAAATAAAATAGTTACGGAAAAAAAAATTAAATAAAAGAATAAATTCGAAGACGCCTGGATGAATTACGAAAGAAAGTCTTTATAGTAATAGTAATAAAAATGATTAATTACAAGAGCAGAAAATACAATTGTCGAAATGCAAGTTTACAACAGAGAGAAGAGCTTTCAATATTTAAATAAAAATAAGTCCTTTCTACGTTCATTTAAAATTATCAGAGCTTTCAATTTTTAAAAATAATCAGTCTGTCAATTCGGCCTTTATCAACTTTTGTAGAGACAGCCAAATAACAGAGAGACGTGGCAGCGGACGGTATGTGGGGGTCGTTTGGTCTTTGTCACCTGAAAATCTCTCTCTAACTCTTAAAAATTCTCTTCAAAGCAGTGCAAAATTTTCGTTAAGAATAATCAGAATTTTCAATTTTCCAAATAACTTTTAAAACAATAACGTTCTTTCGGGGTTCTTATCGGAGGAGTATTATTCGACATTAATTCTTTAAGTTAATTGGCAGCAGGCTTTTCTACGTTTTTTTTTATTTTCAGCCATAAATTCTGTGGTAGGCGACCAGCCGTGGGTCGTGGCTCCCCAATTGAGAACATTTCCCCCTTAATCGTCACACTTCGACTGCAATTTCAAAAACTACTCAAAACAACTCTGAATTTTGCACTGAATTCGGATTTTTATAGCTGTACCCTGTATCGGGGGATCTACGCGACTCAAAGCTTTGACCAATGAGATTATTTTTCACCCACACGATTTACGGGGGTGGGGATCCATGGCTCGACAAATGAAATATCAACAGCTCACATGACGTAATGTCTTTCTGTCTTTTTCCTTTCAATTACATCATCTGTTTTTCGATTTTAGTATCTGTTCCCAGGAATAGTTTTTCGAGGATTTAATCTTACCTGACCTCATCAAAGAAATTCTGACATTTTGCTATGTCTAAGGCCGTTTTTTCAAACTTTAACTGGCCCAAAACAAATCGTTTTGAACACGAAAAAAGAAGAAACTATATTTTTCTCTTTTTCCCAATTATTAACCGATTTCTCTATGCCCCGAATTTTACAAGTACATAATAGTTTTAAAAATATATGTATATATATTTTTTTTACGTAAGCTCACATTGCGTATTAAAATAAAGCACAACTAACACTACCACTAATATCAATTTCTCTCACTCCGTTGTATTAAACCAATATATATATATATATATATATATATATATATATATATATATATATATATATACCGGGGTGGAAATAGTGTTACACTGAAACTTTATCGTTGATTACATGTTAAGTTTATGGCATCCTCAGTATCCTTCTGTAGAACCACATTTCTATTGCTTCGAATCACTTATTCATCTTTGAGAAAATTGCCCAGCATTTGCAGCCATACAGGAGGACAGATATCACATAACAACTGTTTCGAATGAAATCTTCCGGTATCTCAAATATCTATTCAGCTTCTGAAATGCATCCTTGACCCCATACCAATACGCCGTCGGATCTCAGTGTCGCACGTTTCGTCCTCCGTTAGAACGCTTCCTAGGTATTTAAATTTCTGTACCTGTTTGATTTCAGTATCCTTGATTTTAGTTGGCATTTTGGCCTTTTTAATGATGACCATGCATTCAGTTTTCTTGTAGTTTATGTTTAATCCTTTCTTTCCACTTTCTTTAGCTAGTTCTCTCGTCGGAGATATCTAAAAAAAATAACTAATAAATAAATGCAAGCATTCATCCACTGAAACTAACGTTTAAAGTGATAACAAAATCCAACAATTATCATGAAATGATTTATAGAAAAAAGAGGGGGAATATTAATCACAGAAGTGGGAAAGTGATTAAAGGCGAGATGCCAGGTCATGAGCAATAACATTGCATGTACTTCCTTGAATTTTTGTCTTTTTAAGAGCATTATCGTTTTAAGAATAACTTACGAAATAATTTATTTTTAATGACTGACAGCGTGCGTCTAAAATCACGGAAGGTGAAACCGTTAATAAGTACAAAAACGGAAAACCTCAGTTTATAATTAGTAAAATTGTCTTCGTTTTTTAAGTATGCAGTGACGTACTGCCTTTTGTTTTACATTCTGGTAAATAGGGCTTTATTTGGTTTTAATTTAAAAAACAAAAAACAAACAAAAAACACACATTTCATTTATTCTGGTTATTTTTTCGGTTTTAGTGTGTGGGGTAGGGGTTAATCCTTTCCAGCGAAATTCGATTCCTTAACCACAAACCACATTATCATATTATTTCTTCATTATCTGATGTCCATCAACGCTGACCAGCCGCCTTTGGGCGCGTGTCCTGCCAGTTTGTTCTCACGGCAGTAACGCCTCGACAACGTGCCTTGTCAAAAAAAAAAAAAAGAGGAAAAGAAAAAAACATGTAAAATTAATATAAAGTTCATAAAAGCAGTGGAAACTTCTGAATAAAAAAAGTGGTAGCGTGAGTGTTAGGAACAACTGACTAAAATATGATGAAGAAATTATGGGGAAAAAAAAGCAAAAAGAGGAAGAGAAAATAAATAAATAAAGTTTCAAGCAGATGTCCACGCTATACATATGTGACCAAGTTTCGTCAACGTTTACTTCCCCCGGGGAAAAAGATCAGTTTTTTAAACTATTCTGACCCGGTTAGCGTAGATATCGCTTTCGTTTTGTAACGAAGATAAAATCTTCGTTACATTAATAATTTATCATTTAAAAAAAAAATTGTGTGATTGTGACGGAGATTTTTTTACAACCGTGAATTCGAATCATAACATAATCGTTTTGTCAGGAAGATGACATATTGATAATATCAGCCAGGTGAGACGACCCCAATGTACAGTAGAGTTTACCCTGTTCAAGGTCTGAGGACAACTTGATGTAGAGGATTGCGTCAATTTCTAGTTTATATGGATAAATTGGGGAGATTAAAGTTAACTTTAGACTTCAACAGGTTAAGGTTGTAGTATTTGGAGAAACATCCTCTTGGGAGTCTGTTCTACAGGCAAATGGTTTCCGAGAGAATCTATTTGAGTGAATATATATAAATATATATCCATGAGCTTGTGAGTAGACGTGTAATGAGTTTATGGTCACTATCCAAGTGTGATGACCTCTTCTCGACCGGTCTAGAGATCTTCAAGTGAGATAACGCTAAGGTTTCTGTTTTAAATCATTTTACTTGTTTTCCATTTCATTTTAAAGAAATATTTATTCCGGGAAAATATTTATACCGAATGGAACAAATATAGTATGGTCTGATGAAATGAGCTAATTTAGCTCATAGAAATGAATTATAATCTAAATGATGTGTTGAGTTTTACTTTATAAATATCATATTGGTCTGGATAGCATCCATTCAGCTCTCTACATAGATATAACACTTATATTATGTACATCTTGTTGGATTGTATTCGCAGTTCACGGATATATATATATATATATATTCCAAATATTTTAAAGGTTTTGTTGATATAATTAAAACTGTGGAATATCTATATAGAATGCCCGTAATACTAAATTACAAACATCCTAGATATCTCATTATGCTTCCACTCCTTATGCTACCTTTAACCGTCTGAGAAAGGGTAACGAAATGTTTTTAAATTTCCATAAAAAGCATTCGTATCTTCAGTGAGTAACTATCGCCTGACAAAGTACAATTAATAGTACCGAAACATGACAGCTTTTGTGTAGCGATGTAAAATGTTTTTTATTGTAATTACTTAAAATAAAAATATTACAATAATCATATCGCTCTAATCTCTCTTAAACACTTTCAAAAAGCAAACGCTACAAACAGTGGATATTCACTCTAAAACTTTCCATGCGTCAGAGCACATTTCTTTTGAATAAAGTAGTGCAGGAAAATTCCCTGTAAATACACTTTGTTTGGCACAAAATCTGACATGTTTAACGCTATAAAAACAAAGGTGTTTACACTTCGGCGAAATGACATTCACTGAATTTAAAGTTTGCTTAGTGCATTTTCTTATAGATGCGTTACCATCTGAAACTACACTCACAGTTCTTGGAACCCCTCTTTTGGCAAACAGCTTAAACTTATTTAACTTCTTAATAATTTAAATATTCATGTTTATTGTTTTATTTTATTTATGTATATTAATATTTAAATCTTGTTTATTAATATTCAAATATTCATGTTTATTAACTTATAAAGAAGATTACTTCTTTGTAAGTCAATAAACATGAATATTTATTAATTTTCACTATTCATCTTTTGTATAATTTGTATATTTTATTCATTTTATTACAAGCAAAACAATAAAGCCACTATGGCTTACTGAGTGCCACAGAAAACTAGAAAAAAGACACTATTCATAATCAAGACAAGAAATATATTGTCATTTAATGAGTGAGTACAATTTTGGGCCACCCATATAAATCCTAAGTATTGAAAAGTAATTTTCTACGCGGAGCTTAGTTGCGGCACAAAACCGAGAGTATGAGCTCCCAGTGTGAATCAAATTCACCACCCAAATTTAATAAATTCTAGAGAGACAAGCTTGATAACCAGTGAAAATCGAACTCACTACTCAGTTGTAATAGATTCTGCTAATCATTACACCACGTCGAGGTGTCCCTAAGCATTGAAAATGGAATCAGTCAGTCAAAAGCCATACGTCATATACGCTTTGGGCGATCATGCCTCGAAAGTGACATCTGACTGAGTAGAAGATTATTCCGCAGTATGTTGTCTTTGTTTTCTGCGGTAGACTAGTTGCCAGCCAAGGCCATAGCACCCAATCTGTCCTATTATTTAACCCATAACTGAAGGGAAGAAACGGATTACTACCTTTCCCTACACAGAGAACCGACTTTCATAGCAGCGAATTTAGCAATGGATTCGATACAGTCATTCCACTTGAGGTCCACTGAGAGTGTGAGGCCAAGGAGGCGTAGTGTTTTACTCTCTGGGAGGCAAGCCTGTTCTATGCTAATAGGAGGTAGGTGCGATTGTCTATGATGGTTAATTGATAGCAGCTTCGTTTTGGATCTGTTAAAAAAATTCGAATGTACCTAAATAGTCGTTTTCAACAGGAAATATCGTAGCCTTTCTAGTTGATTCCATAGTTTCCTGAGACTGGCTAATATATGCAACTGGGAATATAAGTTCCTGTAAACTTGGATGTGCGAGCTATGTAATATATATATATAGAGGAATAGTTCGAAACTGCCTGATGGAGTTCATATTCCTTTGTATCCGAAATATTAAGCAGTGCGACAGTTTAAAAAATGATGTAACTTCATGTAATGAATGTATAGAATGGTATGGGTTGTTTATTTAATAATCCGACAGATATTTAATACTTAAAAGTAATATTTGGGTTCTCGTATTTCAGTAGACGCAACGTTTATTTATTAAACAGTACATTTATTTATTTCCGTCTATCGGCCTGAATATTCGAGAAATCTTATTAGAGATAAATATACGCTCTCGAATTCGTTGCATTCACTTACGCGTAAATGCCTTATATTCTCCCTCCAGCCATGGGTTAAGTAACTGAACAGATTGGGTTCTAGATCCTTGGTCGGCACCCAGTCTACCGCAGAAAGTAATGGCAACCTACTGAGGAAAAACCTTCTGCCCAGTCAGTCATGTCTCTTTCGAGACATGATCGCCTAAGCATTTATCAAGTATGCAACTTAACTGACTAATGCGCTCTCCACTATGTATGTTTTATATGTCATCAGTTTTGGTTGGTGAATACCAGTTATATTTTAAAGCCGTTGACTTGCATAATACGTCAGACATGTTCGTGCATGTGTGAGTGTGTGTGTGTGCTTGTGTGTTTGTGTGTGTGTGTGTGTGTGTGTGTGTGTTTATCGGGAGAGAGGTATTTGTGTAAAGTTGAAAAAGAGGTGATTCTTTTGTAATTGCTTCTTCTTTATATAGAATACGTAAAGAGTTTAACAAAAGACGAGAAAAACATGCCGAAGAAAATGGAAAAATACAATTATGAATTAAAAGAAAAAACAAAACAAAAGGAAAAACTTGTATTTTTAGGTTTCTTGATTAAATCAACAGAACCTACGCTGACGTCGTGACATCATCTGTTTTGTCCGATAGACAATTAAGAAATTAAAATATATCCACCGTCTTTGAATGAAGAGACCCTATCATGAATGGCACTTGACAGTCTTCAATGACAGTCAACCGACGAGGAAGTGCAGTTCAACACCTCCATTGCAACATTTTTCATTGTCTTGCACCTGCTGATCGGAACTGCAGATTCATCTTTCACGTTAAATGCATTTTCTCTCTTTTTTAAATAGATTCAATTGTAACAGGTCTCAGCGATCTGTTAGCTTTTGTGTTCATGCTCACGATAATGTATTATAAATTTTCTGAGGAAAAAGAACACTAACATTGTATGTGTCTATAGAAAACCCTAAATTTGTAAATATTTTCCTCCCTTTAAAAGAGGAAATCGGCGGCTGCTTTTTTTGCTGAAATCTTTCAAAAATGCGCATCCATAGCTGAATAAGTATTTAAATCCATATCTATACCTTTACGGCTTAAATCTTCAAAAATATGTACCGTTAAGCCAGCTTACCTAAAACCGAGAAATAAAAAAATTACTCGTGGATATATAGGATTTGGTTGTAAATATAGGTACATTCATATCTAATAGAGTGAAATAGAGTGAGACAGACAGAAGCAACATGTGTTATGTTTATGTATATGTCTGTGTATGTATGTACGCACATGCAGTGTCCGATAATACATGTCTTGATCTCGGTCACAATGACTTGTGACATCATACTAGCTCACCACTCCATGGCTTCAGAACTGATTTTTCTACACACTAACACTATAAGATACGGCAAACTGGGATATATTCATAGATACGATATTCTCAGAAAAAAAAATTTATATAAACCATTCGCAGAGAGGATTTTTCACAGCTCTTCAATGCGGCTAGATTAACTGTTTTGCCTCAAGCCAGGACTGAAACCCGACTGATTTGACACCCAACAAACCATCGGCTCAACGTCAAAAAAAGGCCGATTTCATAGCGTATAATATATTTTCGCCAACAACGAGAGTTTTCTATCTGATAACCGCTTCGAACAGACCTTCTAGACCGTAACTAGGTAACATAGCGCAAAACCGTAAATAACTGCTGTTTATGAAATTTTCCCCTTCTACATTGCTCAATCGCAAGTAAGAACATATATATATATATATATATATATATAGACATTAGTCATCCATATACAAGCCTGTTTCGCTGTATCCCAGATCATCAGTGTGGCTAGACACATCAACTTTCTTCTGGCCGGGATCGAAACCCGAGCGTTTTGGTGTCAATAGAATTCGATACCCCACTAAGTCAAAGGCGCATACAATCAGAGAATGGAAATTTTAACGCCCCAATCACCGAAAGAACTCTATTAATTTCTGAAGAGTAATATTTATATCGCAGAAGTCGAAACTGTTTTTAAAATTTTCTTCTCTAGAGATCTCAATCGTGATGAGAGCATAATATATTAGTCATCTACATACAAGCCTGTTTTGCTGTATCACAGCTCATCAGTGTGGCTAGACACATTCTCTTATGGCCGGGAACTCGACTGATTTGATGTCAGTCGGAGTCGCTACCCACCTAAGTCATAGGCTTACTTTCCCGCTATCTAACCTGTGAGCATCAGATTCTCCAAGGCCTCCTTCCACATTACATATACTAGGAACTTCAGCTCACTTCTCCTGATGTATTAGTTTTCTTTTCGTTTCCATCCTCTCCCAAACCTCATCGATGATCACATGTTCGGTTCATCGTATAATCAGCTTCCTTCTATAGAACCACATTTTGGTTGCTTCAAGTCTCTTCTTCATCTTTGAGGAAATTGTCCAACATTCATGACGATTTTGAAGAACAGACATTGCATAGCAATCTAGTACTGTGTTCTTTGCTTTAAGCGAAATTTTCCTGTCTCACAAAACTCTGTTCATCTTCTGGAATGCACCCTTGGCTATGCCAATTCTCTTTCGGATCTCAGTGTCTCACGTTCCAGTCTCTGTTAAAGAACTTTCCAGTGATTTAAATTTCTGTACCTGCTTGATTTTAGAATATCCCGCCTGTAGTTAGCATTTTGGGCTCCTCTTTTTACTAGTGACCATTCATTCAGTTTTCTTGTAGTTTATTTGTAGTCCTTTCTTTCCGCTTTTTCAGCAACCTTTTGTAGAAGGTCTTGTAGTTTCTTTTCCCTGCTATCGGTACTGTATCATCTGCATATCCTATATTGTTCAGATTATGGCCGCCAATGACGAATACTGCCATGATCTCTAGTGCTTTCAGAATTTTCTCACTGTATAATCCTTGTCTTGCACACTTTTTGTCATTGTATATCTGCTGATATGCGTTTTGGTGCAGTGGATATTGGAGAACCAAATTGGAATTCCAGTAAAATGCCCTGCATTCACTTACGCGCAAATACTCTTGGGAAAGGCATTAATCAGTCTCTTCCCTCCATTTATGGGTTAAATAACAGGACCAGTTGGGTTTTATAACCTTGGCTGGCAACCAGTTTACCGCAAAAAGTAATGGCAACTTGTTGCGGGATAATATTCTGCCTAGTCAGTCATGTCTCTTTCGAGACATGATAGCCAAAACGTGTATTAGGTATGGCAGCTGACAAATTGATATCTGCTGAACTCATTTCTTGTCCGTATAGAGGCAGTTTGATGCTAGTAATGCTAATAGATGTTCTTGATTTCTCTAATGTCTTTCCCATATAGGTCTAGTTTGCTGAGCATTTCTATCAAGAGTGGATTACTTTGTCATATGCCTTTGCGTAGTTTATAAAACAGAGGTAGAAGACCTTCTTGTTTTGTATTATTAGATTTTGATTTTTTATCTAACATATTTTGTCATGCCAATTGTTACTATTAGTGTCTGTTTGTCTCTTCCTTTCTTTAAACAATGTTTATTTCGTTTATCAGCTTGCATATTCGAGAGAGAATTCGGTTTATGAATACAAATTCATTAATTCTTTACCTGAGTACTTTTTGCACGTGTTAGCGGGTAGGAAATTATATAATATTGTTGGGACACCCGCGCCTTTCGGCTATAATGGACTATTCCATTACTATGTAAAGTAATGGTGGCATCTACGTAGGTAGTGTGTGCCAAGCAGCCGTACTCTCTACGACACTGTCGGCCTCTGCCTTCGGGTGGAGGGCGCTCTCTGCTTCCGAGCAGAGAGCTATAGCCCAGTCGTGGTTCCGCCGAAGGGTAGAGGCACGACTGGGCAAAGGTAGACAGACATTTTTTGGCCGGGAACATATAGCCCGGAAATCCCAGTTATAACTGACCATGTGTCACATGTTGCCCTTACTGGGAGGGACAACTAAATATATAGTGTGTGCCGAGCAGCCGATCGACAAGTCAGTCGTAGACTTCCGGTGACGACCCGGAAGTACCCATTGCTCATACTACGTCTTACGACGGTTGAGACGATTAAACTTTATTCTTGTATTGGATACTAATAACCTTTGTAAATACTATTTTCACGGAGTACAACGATTAACCTATTCCTGTTGCTGAGTTATTTATTCTTACTCACGACATAGCAAATATTTTTAGTCTTCAACTCGCATAGTTATAAACACGTAACAATTCTGTTCGATGCAAGCTGCGACAATATTTAGTGTGGTGAAAGAACCCTATACAAGCAGGGGTCATGTCACGGGGGAAAGCCCAAGAAAAACATAACGACACCCAGTCTGATAAGTGTATATCACGTAAATTCATCCTGAACAAATATGCAATATATACCGAGAGGTATTTAATAAAAACAACTTGCAAACATGGGATTATTATTATTATTATTTACATGAAAGGATAAAAACCAAATAGGAACCGTTTATAAGATTAACATGTTTCAATTTTATTAAATCTTCATCGGAGAATGCTCATGTAGATATTTTAACAGTATCTTTCTGATTCAAAGTAGAAATATTTCTTTGTTTCCATTTTTCTCATATGATACGTTTGTTATTATCAGCATAGTAAACATAGTATATATATATATATATATATATATATATATATATATATATATATACTACCGGCCATAATTATTAGGCCAGACCAGTTTTTTTTTAAAGAAATAATGTATTTCATACTATTTTTTAGTATTCATTCCCAAGTCGATAATTCTAAATGAAAATAGAATGCTGTTTTGTCATTATTTCTATGCAAACTTTTACAAGGCAAGAAAGTAAAGATAAATTCGTCCGGATCACTCTAAATTTCCTTAGTTTTTCATTGACGAAACTGCAATATAGGTAATAATTAAATATCTAAAAATTCATTAGATGAATATGTTGTTGTGCAGTATTAACAAAAGAACCATTCTATTTACATTTATAATTATTCACTTGGCAATAAATACTAAAAATAATATGAAATACATCATTTTTAAAACACTGGGTTGGCCTAATAATTATGGCCGGTATTATATATATATATATATATATATATATATATATATATATATATATATATATACACCGACTCTGCTAAATCCGTTGACTCTCAGAACGTAGTTTTTGTTTTTGCTACAAATCCCTTACACAGAACTCTCGACGCAATGATTTCTATAAGACATTAAACAGAAATATTTTAAAATTTATCTATTTTCTGTGGATCCCAATGCACCAAATTTCTCGTGGAACTCGATGGATTATCACCATATTCAAATCAGCTTGTAAATTCAATGACAAACCTGAGTACAATGTCACGTAATATATTCTGTCAGGTCTTTTCCATTCACCATCACTTGTTTTAGTTTGCTTTATCGATTTACAACATTGACTGTGTTCTATTAAAAAACATCTTCCCTGTTCTTTGAAATCAGTTTTACCATTACTTTTTTTATATATACCCCTACCTTCTTCTACCGCCATCTTTCGCACTATTTTTGTTTTGCATTTAGTTTTCATATTTGTTTACGGGTATGTTCTGTTTTTCTCCCGCCTAGCGGTCATTTAGACCCGCGAGGTGTTGTAAATATGGCTCCGTTGTTCAGTGCCAACAAATCGTTTCTCCATTCTTGGCAAATCGCAATCACTGTCATTGTTGCCAGTGTTCATTTTTCTCTTCCGGCGTTCTTATTTGTTGTCTCCAAGCGCATATCTAACCCCGACAGGTCAGTCAGGATGTCCGCTTCAGGTTCCGTACAATCACAAATCGCCCAAGTACCTTCCAATGTCTTGGTCGTACTTTTTTTTATCAATCTTTAAAACAAGAAGTTGTAGACTCCGACATTTTGCATTATTTTACATTGACATTGTTTTAATATTTATTACTGTTTTAAATTTATTTTCATTTTAAAAGAAATATGATTTGCTTTCTTCTTTCTTTAATCTTTTTGTTATTTTTCATTTATTTTTTCTTCCTTGCTTAATTTTTTATTCTTAATGCTCTTTTCTTCTTTCTGTATTACTTCTTCCTTCTGTTTAAATACTTTTCTTCTTCATTCTCCCTTCATTTTTTCTTTCTATCTTTATTTTAAATTCCTCTTATTTTTTTTAATTATATGATTTTTTTTCTTTCTTTTATTTTTGGTATGTAATTTTTTTCGTTCTTTTTTCATTTTCTTTCATTTCTTCATTCTTCAGAGTTCTTTTTTGCTCCTTTATCTTGTCATTTTTTCTCTGTCATTTCATTATTCTTTCATTAAATAACTTTCATTCTTTATTTATTTATTTATTTGCCTTCTTTATTTAAGTTTTAATTTAATATTAAAAATACAATTTATTTTCTTCTTACTTTTTGCTTTTTTTATTTTCCTTACTTCTTTCTTGTCTTTCTTTCTTAAATTTATTTTTTCCTTGATGCTTTTTCTTTTTTTGATCTTTCATTCATTTTGCTATCTTCCCCTATTTACAGGCATGGACTCTTTCTCCGTCAATAAATACTAACTTGAGTGACTTCCGGGGAGGCAGCTGTGTGACAGTCTATAGAGTCGTGAGGCAATCGATTCACCGCGTAACTATACGTTCGGACTTAAACTACTATTTGCTGACTACTAACACTCGTATTTGTATACATGTTCTATTATTCTAATACACTGGTTAAACCTACCTTCCTGTTTCCGTGTCTTTTCTTCCTGTCCCTAACAGGCCACAACAATTTGGGGACGAAGATTTCGCCACAACTTGACGAAGAAGATTCGCCACAACACATTTCAATGGCTTCATTTCTTTCTTTTTATATATAAACTATAAAACAAAGTTTATATCGACTTTCTGAATTAAATAATTAGTGAGCTCCATTCTTTCTTTAGATTACATAACTAAGGTAGAATGATGGAACTATTTAACCTATTAGTACGTAGAGTTCTATTTTAGTTTAGAGAGAGTAAAATTTAAAATCCACCTACACCAAAATAACCACCAGACAGTAAAGTAGATTAGAAATAAAGAGGTAAAAGTTTAAGTATTCTTATGCATTACTTGTATTTATTTCATTAATTTTATTATTATTATGTTGTCATTTTTCATCATAATTCGATTTCTGCTATGGTCGCACTACCTACCAAGTCTGCAGGAAGACCTAAGGCATCCCTAGCATTACATAGATAAAGTTCTTCTTAGTGTGTGGGCTGTACTTAGCAAGACAATTTTTTGTATATCTCTTAAACTGGGGGTTTCAGGGATTCTTTCAATGTGTTGTTTGTTCCTTTTTTTGCCATCCAAGTGCACCTACTATCACTGGCACGATTCTTGTTTTCAATTCCCCACATGTTTTCTATTTCAATTTCCAGGTCTTTGTATTTTGACAGTTTTTCGAATTCCTTGGATGCTATGTTACAATCTGCTGGACAAGACATATCAATTAATAGACAAGTTTTTTCTTTCTAGTTTTTAACAATAATGTCCGGCCTATTTGCTTCAATTTTTCTGTCTGTGTAGAAGGTGTAATCACATAGAATGGTGACATCTTCTATTTCTGTAACCGATGCTGGGTGAGGTTCATACCAGTGTTTGTTTACAGATTTTCCAGAGTGTTTACACATTGTCCAATGTAAATATTTCCCCACTCTATCGTGACGATTTTTATATTCATTTGGGGCAAGTACAGAACATCCTGAGATTAGATGGTCTATTGTCTCTTGGTGTTTATCACAGAACCATCATTTTGGATCAACATTATTATGTATAATATTTGCCTGAAAGTTGATAGTGAAAAGACTTTGGTCTTGCGCTGCAAGAATAAAGCCTTCCGTCTCAGACTTTTTGAACAATAGTTGGTTTTTGGTTTCTGTTTTGTTTTTTTTATATAGCATTTACTAAATGTAAATCTTGTTTGTATTTACTGCCTTCTTTTATTATTGAATATTTTTTCTTTCTTTCTTCATGTTGCTTGACTAATTGTATCATCCAGTCCTTTGTTTTTTCTATGTATGTTAGTAAGCCAATAGTTGTTGTCTTGTATGACGATTCTAGCTGAATATGACCTCTTCCACCTTCTTTACGGTGTATGTATATACGGTCTCCATCAACCTTTGGATGATACAGCTCATGGTTACAAAGAAGCTTTCTTGTTTTAGAATCCATTCACCTGATGTCGTTTAGAGTCCAGTTTAAGATGTTAAAACTATATTGGACAACTGGGATTGCAAGGCTATTAATGGCCATAATTCTGTTTTGAGAATTCAATTCAGTTTTTAATATCAATATTAGCCTTCTATAGTACTCTTTACGCACTATTTCTTTCATATTTTATGGTGACTTTTTTCACTCTCATTTACACCTAGGTATTTATAAGCTTCTTCTGGCTTGAATTCTTTTATTGTTACAGCAGGGTCTAAGCTAATTGAGGATGTTTGTTGTAGTGATCCACGTAAAACTGTAGCTTTAGCACATTTATTCAAACTGAATTTTATTTCAATGTCTTCGCTGGAGCATTTTACAGTTTGCCGAATACCTTCCAGCTCGTTATCATTCTTAGCATACAACTTTAAGCCATCCATGTAAAATACATGGCTTATTTTCTTTTGGGCTATTTTATAACCACATTGTGTCTTGTTAAGTTGGATGGTTAGTGCTATTAGTGATATGCAGAATAGTAAGGGAGACAAAGAGTCACCTTGAAGTATACCTCTTTTGATGTTTATTTTGCCAGACTTGTAGATTCCATTTATATGATTGAGGTAAAAGTTTGTTTTCCATATCGACATGCATTGTTTGATGAAATTGGTGATGACGTGTGATATCTTGTATATATTTAAAGTGTATGTATAATTTATATATTATTATTGTTTATGTATGTATAATTTATTATTATTATTATTATTATTATTATTATTATTATTATTGAAATGCTTAAAGGGTGTTTACTAGCATCCTGTGTAGTTTACCAAAAGTTGTTTGCAAATGTTTAGATGTCGTTGAGCCTAATTTTTGGTCGTTTAACGAGGAATTTTAGGACAGGGTCTGTACACACGGGCGAGTTTATGGAGAAGCCGGCGGATCGTGCCTTATGAAGGTTCTGGTAATGCCCACAATGTACGAGTATTTCTTATTTAACGATTTCAAACCAGGCCTTCCGAAATACAAGGTCTTCGTACACTAAGTTTGTTTTCGAGACTGGTGTCACCTTTCGTGTAACATTTGAAACAGTTCTGTTGCACACGTTTGTTGACTGTTCCTAGGCATTCCACATCATTAATTTTTTTCTACTGGACTTTCTTCTCCCAGGTGTCGTAAATGAGTCTAATTGCACATTTTCCCGCTCATTATCAACGCTGTAATATAAAAAATGAAAAATTAATGTTCATATGTGTTATATATCCCAGGAGGGGATAAACAGAGAAAGAATAGTGCAAGAAAAAACTCTTAACACTGAGGATATATAAATAAAGATTTATTATACCTCAGTACAATAAATTAAATACAAGTACACCAACGAACAGTTAACAAGAATAACATTTAAGAAGGCAATGTCTCTGTATAGGACGAATGCGTCCGTCTTGAGAAGAAGGCTTCCGTCTAGTGACGTCTAACTGTCGTCTAAGGCCGATGGCTCTCGACTAAAGTCGATGATTCTCATATAATCATGATCACTCTCGTATAATGCCGAAGACTCTCGTATAGTCCCGAACACTCTTGATCACTCTCGATCACTCTGTAGTTCGTTCCCGTATAGGTCTTTTATAACCCAGTCCATACCCATTCATGGATAAGACAGGATATTCCTTCGCAACACCACCCTACGAGCTAAATTCTTCATGGAATTTCGCTCAACCTTTCGTTCTTTTGGGGTCAGGGCATAGTTGTTTAGTCTTTTTCGGTTTGCCTCCTCGACACTTGAGAGTATGTTTTTGTTTAAGGACTTCTTCTTACCCCATTTCAGGGATATGTCAGGCAATCCAGTTTCATTTGGCTTGGTTAAGCACTTCTTTTCGCCTGGTTCCTTCACACATTTCGAGGGAGCTTTTATTTTCTTCTTTTTGTGTGGCCTATAAGTTCGCTTAAGTTTGCGTTTAACTGGTTTCATATTTTCGTTCATTTCAAATTTTACTTCCATTTGCCTAGACTTTCTTTCATTTGACGCGTTAGTTTTAGTGCAGAACATATTCATGTGTTTTTCCCACAAATTGAATAGCACAATTAAATCTATGCCAAAAAGATTGGTATTTCTTCCAAACATCACATAGATCTTCGACTTTTTTACTTTTCCGTCAAATGTTCCTTTAGCCATAAATTCTCCTTTGAATTTTAGCTTATTTCCAGAAATACCTCTTGCCATCTTTTTCGTTGTGTTTAACTCTGGTCGACCAATTTTATTCCAGCTATGCTCGTCTTTTGCAGAGATATCACTCCCGATTACGCTCTTCTCTTCAACGCACACATTGTCTTTCGTAATGTTTAGCAATTTCTGGCATTTTTTGTAACTTTTTGTGACGATATATATTCATTTTGACTTAACATTGTGAGTACTTTCGAGCGTACATCTTTGTCTTTCTGTGCTGTTAATCTTTGTACGAAGATTAGACATTTGAACATATCCTCTTTTATGTCTTTTATTTGAAACCTTTTGCACTGTGTATTAACCCTTCCGGCGTACGTAACGAAATCTTCCTGTTCTTCTTTTTCAATATTTAGACATTTATATCGCGTGAAGAACAAACTTTCTCTTTCTCCAAACATTTTCGTCAAAATCTGTATCGTTTCGTCAAATTTTCAAATCAATATGTTTATCCCCACAAAAAAGACACGAAAATATATATATTAGTCCTCCCCACCCACGAGGCAAATATACGTGCTAGAAAGGGTTCAAATAATTATTTACATAATAACAAAAATATATTCATTTTTCGTCATAATGATAACATAGAGATTTTTACTATATTTTGTTTTTAGCAAGTTTGTTGCATTTATCATCATGGGATACTCTTTTTTCCAGCGAATTAGTGGGAGTGTATATATGTATATATATAGGTAATGATGTCGAGTCCGTGAATGGCGAGGGTAATCTAACAAGATCTATTTAATATAAAATATTAAGTGCTAGATCAGTATAGAGAGCTGAATGGATGTTATCCAGAGCAACATGAACTAATGAAGTTAATTAATATAATTCTTAGAAATGAATTATAATTTGTAACCACTTTAAATGTGTTGAGTTTTCTTTATATATATATATATATATATATATATATATATATATATATATATATTCCATTTTTAAATGAGTTATTTCGCTACCCAGGTTTCTATCATGAGTGGTGTCTTCAGACGATTTTTAATAACTGATTTTACCTATTACCGTTTTTCTTTTTAAGAACGCTCTTGTAACGGTGCTTTATTTGAATGTTCACGTGGCAGAGAATTTATGAACGCGCATTGTTTAAATTCAGACGAATTAAGACATTTTCATCCATGGTTGTATGAACCTAAGAGGTATTTCTAGATTTTGATATGACAGTGGACACAAATAATAAAGTGGTACAATATTTAGATGTAGAACTTTATTTACAAACTGGAAATGTCTCGCCATACATGAAAGCAAACACTAAGTTATCATACATAAATACAAAGTCCAATCATCCAAATAATATAATTAAACACATTTACAAAGGCATAGAATACAGACTATCTAATAATTCGTCAAACAAATTAATATTTAATGAAAAGAAAAATATATATGAAGATGCACTAAGAAATTCTGGCCATAAAAACATTTTACAACATAATTCTCAACCAAACAGACAAATCTAAAACAAAAATAGAAAACGAAACATTATCTGGTTCAACCCACCATTTAATTTAGAAGTAAAGACCAAAATAGGACATAGATTTTTTAAACTAATAGATAAGCACTTTCCAAAAGAATCAGAATTAAACAAAATTTTCAACAGAAACACAATCAAACTAAGTTATAGTTGCACTAATAACTTAGATAGTTTAATAAAAAACAAACTCCAGAAACTTAAATAGCACCGTACAAAACAAAACCACGAACAAAGTATGCAACTGCAAAGACAAAAATAGATGTCCACTTCAAGGTCTCTGCAAAACAAAAGAAATAATTTAAAAGGCAGAGGTACATGACCCAGATAACCAAAACAAAATATATTTGGGCTCAACCAAAGACACCTTTAAGACCAGGTGGTTCAACCACAGATCTACATTTAAAATAGAAAAATTTAAAACAATACAAAATTGGCTAATCACGTCTGGAAATTGAAATCAAAATATGAAAAATTCCACACATAACGTGAAGCATATTAAAAACAGCCAAGCCTTACAACGGTGGACAAATATGTAGACTGTGATAAGAAGAAAAATTAGAAATTATGACATAACCAAATAAAGACGAATTGTTAAATGAAAGAACAAAAATTGACAAAATGCATCTACACTAAGAAATATGCGTTCATAAATTCTCTGCCACGTGAACGTTCAAATAAAACACCGTTACAAGAGCGTTCTTAAAAAGAAAAACGGCAAAAGGTAAAATCAGTTATTAAAAATCGCCTGAAAACACCACTCATGGTAGAAACCTGGGTAGCAAAACTCGTTTAAAAATTGAAAATATTCAATAGTTCTACAATATAATTGTATAGAACACTTTTTAATAAAAATGTGTACTGGTCTAACACTATTAGGACCAATAACTAAGTATTAAACAATATATATATTATGGACTCTCCCATCGATTTCGACGTATGAGTGTCTAACTCAGTTAGACTGCCACACAGAGAAATGCTTAGAGTGGTGAAGGCTTGTGTAGCACCATCCACACTTTTTGGAACTACTGATAACAAACAATCAGTGCAGAAGTTTGCCACGGATCGCATGGACAGCAGACCTTAGATATTTAACCCATAACTGGAAGGAAAGGAAGGATTAATACCTTTCCCAAGGGTACCAGTGCGTAAGTGAATGCAGCGTGTTCGACTGGAAATCGAACTCGGCTCCCTGATTTCCCTTTACAAGCTATATATATATATAGTCATCCGCAAACAGATCTGTTTCGTTGCATCACAGCTCATCAGTACGGTTAGACATCCGATTACCTTTAACCCAGGATTGAAACCCGACCGAATTGGCGTCATTCGGCGATTCTACCTCTGATCTCTATGCGCTTGTTTGAAGGAGGTATACTTTTAGCGCATGATGTATTATACGCCAGTATCGAGAGTGCTCTAATTCATTACTGAATGAGCGATAGAGTAGATGCTAGAGTAGCTACTGTTTTTCAAAGTCTATCATTCTTACAGAGTGCTCAATCAGGGTGTGAGAGCGTAAATAGTCATCCGCAGACAGATCTGTTTCACTGAATATATAGAGAGACTTAACCAAAATTGACATAATCGTGTATACATTAGGACCCTTTCATTATCAAAGGTGCTTGTTGGTATTATTATTAATAATAGACGGGACACAGAAAAACAATGAAATACTTACGGAAGGGAAAGTTGAAAGTCGTTTAAAAACAAATTTTAATCAAAAAATTAAAATGTGAGTGGGGTGTATACACACAGTTCCACAAGAGTGATAAATTCGAAAAAGAAAACTCACAATCCATCCAACAATCGTAAGGAGCGAATGAAATACTCTTTCTGTCTGCATAGACTTAGCTGATGGATCTTCAAATAAACAACCTCCAAAGCAGTTGCGAAGCGGTTTACATATGACCAAACAATCTGAGGTTGGAAACGAGTTTCGCAGCACGTAACCGCAAATGTACGTTCGGGTAGTCCTAGATGGTCTATAAGAATAACTCAGGCTGTTCAGGAATCGGTCATGAGACAACATTTGCTTCATAGTCAAGACAGGGCTTTTAGGTATGATGACACATGGTTTTCTGTCTTGCACAGCGCCCGCTCTGCCCATCATTTACGTGTTTTTGATTAAAGAATCCTAAGATCTACACGATGACGTCATTTTTGTTTAAGTTTATATGTTGTTTCTGTGGGTACAAGTCCCTGTTTATATATATATATATATATATATATATATATAAGAAAAACCAACACACACACAAACACACACACACACACACACATATATATATATATATATATATATATATATATATATATATATGGTGTAATTAAATCCCTAATGAATATTTTTTTAAACTCTGAATGTAAAAATAAAAAGATAAAGAGAAGAAAATATAACACAAAGCGAAAACTCATGAAGGTGAAACAACTGAAGAAGCAGACGACACTTAAACACGGCAGAATAACGATATGTGGGAAAGCGAAAATAAAATGAGAATTAAACCAAGAATAAAGGAAGATTAACTCTTCGAGGCAAACAAAAGTACCAAAGTGAATAGTTACTATTCTTGTTTTTGAAATACAATGTCTTATTGTCGGCTGCATGTAGCAAATTTGATTTCTTTTGTACTCGTATGGGTGAAGATATATTATAGCGGACGTACTAGAGGGAAAATTTGTGCGCATCGAAATCAAAATGCTCACGCATGCGCCTTTGGGTTAAGTAGTATTTTTAAAGCGCTCGACCTCCATTATCACTTCACAGACAAAGAAAAAGAAACGTATTTTCGCTTCTTTCTTGTTTACTTTTGTCGTCATTTTTATATTCTTGCATTTAAATTTATATTTTCTTTCCTCGATTTTAAAAAGTATTTTGCTGCTTTTTCAAGTTTGGAATTAGTATATATCCAGCCTTGGATGAAAGGTTGTAAATTTAAAAGTAGATTTCTAGGTGATATGGACATTGACGGTGACAGTAGAACAGTGTTATCGCAAAATTATAGAGAAAATTGGCTATTTTTCTACTCTTTAATGTTACGTTTTTTAACTACAAATTTAGGATTGTCCAGTCGCATGTTTTTAATCTCGTTCCCTAAATGTTATTTTCAATCATGTCATTGTCAGGATTTCAAATGCTATTTTTCAAGGCAAATACGTCCTCCGCTTAGTAAATGTCACAAGAAAAAAATGAGACAAGAAAAAATGAGACAATGAGACAAATGAGAAAAAAAAGAGACAAAGCGAATTCAGAAAGAAAGCAAAAATTTATATTAATAAAAATAAACCAATAAAAATAAAAAAGAAGTGATTGAACTTAAAAAGTACTTTTAGAAAAAACAATTGAACAGAGATAAGCAGTTTTTTGTTAGAGTGCGTTGTGGTGCAGCAGATATCAGCTCGAAGTCGACTCCATGATATCCGCAGCATTCTTCTGTAGAACCACATTTCAGTCAAGTTTTTCCTTTATCTTCGATGATATTGTCCAGTATTCACTGCCATATTGAAGAAATGACATCGCATAGCCATCCAGCACTCTTTTCTTTGTGGAAAACTTTGTCTATGTTGGTTAAAGGAGAGCAACTTTGATTTGGAAGAATTAAAAAACCATTTCCTGTTCCAGTTAACCATTCATTGGATATCTTTTTCAAGAACAGTTCCCCAGATTTACTTTGTCAGCCTTGGCAGATTTCCTATTGAGATGAGAGAAAATGGTGGTGTGTTGTGCTGTAGGTGTTGCACTGAAAGTTATAATCGGGCTATGTCGGTTGCTAATCGACTTAAAGCACCCAAAATGTTAGGAACTTTGTAATCTTCCACTGCAAGCTGACTCCTTAGTATTCGGTTAATTGCCGATTAATATCACCTGCCTAGTAGTTCTACTGAACTCTAATAGAACTCTAAAGAACTCTCTAGAACTTCTAAGAACCCCTATGAACTTCCCAAGCAATTTTCAATATTTACTGTATGAAAAATACAATTGTGGGACAAAGCCGATATGGGGTGGGGGAACAGTACCTATCTTATACCTAGTTAATCAGACTCACGATTCAAACATACTTTACAATTTTCTCATCCACCACAAGAACATGTCCATCATCATTCAATCCTTCATACACCAAAATACCTCAAATATACCAGGGACCTAAAAAAAAAACCAAAAGAGTATAAAACCTTTGTTGTGAATAATAGATACAAAAATATATTTAAAAATATATGATGAAATGATATGTGGTGAGGGGCATGACATAAATTCCCAAAACAAAAAACAAAAAAATTTAAACAAATGATACAAACAGAAATCAGGATGTTATTTGGAACCAACCAACCCACAAAACAAAGAGGACGCTATATTCTGCCCATAGGACAAAATCAAGAGGCACTTTTCTACAGGGAGTTGAGAGGAGAAAATAAAATTGATAGGGAGAATATAATCTTGACCCAGACGAGATAAAACGAGACAAAAAATAAAAACTGGGGAAATTGGGAATCTCGACTTAAATCATAACAAAAGACAATGCCGGGGACAGGCTAGGACTCACATTCATTCCCATTAACTAGGTACACAAAAAGAAACTACCTTAACCAGGAGAGGGTTTCAAAGGAATTCACCTCGATGTGACTAGTAGATCCAGAAGAGAAAATCAAGTCTAGACCCGCTCACGCGAACCAGGCTCACCACATTTACCCACCTTTGGCTAAAGCCTATCCGGGTCCCAAGAACTTCTCGTGTTAACTTCTTGTTAACTCTTATTAATATAGGAGGGAGATTCCATTATCTGAGGAATAGGTGTGTTTCACCATAACATGGTGGCATCTACATAAATGCCTCTTTTATAGAAAAAATCTTTGTAGAAAAGACAGAGGGAAGAATAGGTGAAAAAACTGCAATCGAGATGTCAAGTCAAGATCGATTACATTGCAGATTCTTCTTTGGAGTTTTTCAAGAATCTCGAGATAAATAGCAGTAGCACCGGGCCAGATGAATCAGCAGAATTCAATTCACGGACGAGTGGTAGATAATATTCCTGAACTTATACTGGGAGAAAGCCGCCAGCATACGGATGGAAAATTAATCCACAACTATAAAAAGAAACATATGAGAATGATGTGTCTTCACACCGGATTTATTCAACCTTTACACTGAGACGTCACTGACTGAATCAGAAGTTCTAACAGTATTTGTTTATGGCGGCCACGATCTTAACAACATAAAATATACACATGACACAATGTTGAAAGCAGATAGAAAGGAAACTACAGAAACATATGCAGAAGCTCGAAAAGAAAGGTTAGAAGTAAGAACTATGCATCAATTGTAAAACGAAATCATGTGTAGTTATCAGCAAATGAAAAAAACCCAAGATGCGATCTACAATTTGGAGACTACACCTTCAAGAAAATACAGGCATTTAAATATCTAGGAAGTGTTTTAACAGACTATGCAAATTGTGAAATTCGAAAGCTTCCTGGGATATCGAAAGGTGCCTTCCAGAAGCAAAGCGAAATATTAAGAATTGAGAAGAGATTTTGATGTTGTCGGCAAAAGAAAGTGAGTTACAAATTGGAGATACCAAAATCAACCAAGTACAACAATTTAAATATTTAGGAAGTGTTTTAACAGAGAGCGTAAATTACGACACTGAAATATGTAGGCGCATTGGGATAACGAATATTACTTTACAAAAGGTAGGCAAAGTATTAGTAAACAGGAAAATTTCATAAGAAACAAAGAAAAGTGTGCTGAAATGTCATGCAATATTGGCCATTCTATATGGCAGTGAATGCTGGACAATTTCATTAAAGATGAAGAATAGACTAGAGGCTACAACCCGGTTCACACTCCACCCATGTCTATTGAACAGGTTAAGAGGTTCATCCCTTGTTCCCTGTTTAGGATGTGGTTTCCGGCTTTCTCTTTTCCAATCTTCTCAGTTTGTTTTTTTTTTCAATTGGAGTAGATAGATCTATCTATCGTTTGGTTCACACTCCACCCACGTCTATTGGACAGGTTAAGAAGCTCATCCCTTGTTCCCTGTTTAGGATATGGTTTCTGGCTTTCTCTTTTCAAATCTTCTCACTTTGGTTTTTCTTTTTTTTCAATTGGAGTAGATAGATCTATCTATCGCCCGGTTCACACTCCACCCACGTCTATTGAACAGGTTAAGAGGCTCATCCCTTGTTCCCTGTTTAGGATGTGGTTTCCGGCTTTCTCTTTTCCAATCTTCTCACTTTATTTTTTTTTTTCAATTGGAGTAGATAGATCTATCTATCGCCCGGTTCACACTCCACCCATGTCTACTGAACAGGTTAAGAGGCTCATCCCTTGTTCCCTGTTTAGGATATGGTTTCCGGCTTTCTCTTTTCCGATCTTTTCACTATTACGTAACCCCCTGCACATCAGTGGCGTTACCGCCTTGCTCGGGGCGATACGAATAAAAAAATAAAAAATAAAAAATTTTTTCCTCATAAGGATTCTGAGAATTCCATGGATAAACATAAAAGTAATAAAGAAGTTTATAGAAAATGAAAAACAAAAAGGCACTTAACATTAGGGAGCGACAATTGAAATTACTATGGGACATAATGAGAAAAGAAGACTTGGGAAATTTAATACTTACAGGAGAGATTGAAGACAAAAAAAAAAAAAAGAAGAAAGCAAAGATTAAAATACCGAAGGATCTTTAGTAAATAGTTGGCAGGATTATGAATGATAGCAAAAAAAAAAAAATTACTTATTAAGAGCTATAGATGACAGAGGATTTTGGATAGCCATAATCGCTCACGTTCTGAAGAGAGATACGACACGTAAAAGAATTTATTTTATATTTATATTTGGATCTAAATCCTCTTAGATTTTATCAAACTAATTTAATGTAATTATATAACAGTACCACAGCGTTTGCTAATGGACGTTCTACAGGTTTGATTTTAGACAGTGCAGCTACACATACCACTGCTGTGCCTGTTTATGATGGCTATGTGCACACCCAAGGTAAGTAACAGGGAATTGGTTTTAATAGTAATTAGTACATGAAGGAAATTTAAAATAGCAAAAAAAAAAGGGTCTATTCTCAAATATTATATAAGGAGTTTTAGTATACTTCATCATATAATTAACTATTAACTTAATAGCTATTGAACAGGTGAAGAGGCTCATCCCTTGTTTCCTGTTTAGGATGCGGCTTCCGGTTTTCTCTTTTCCAATCTTTTCACTCTTTTCTTTATTTTTTTTTTTTTTCAATTGGAGTAGATAGACTAAACTATCGCCCGATTCACACTCCAACCACATCTATTGAACAGATGAAGAGGCTCATCCCTTGTTCCCTGTTTAGGATGTGGTTTCCGGCTTTCTCTTTTCCAATCTTTTTACTCTTACGTAGCCCCCTGCGCATCAGTGGCGTTATTGCCTTGCTTGGGGTGATATTATTAAAAAAAAAAACATATGCTGATATAAGACACACATTAAAATATAATCAAAAACCACATTCTGTTTAATCTGCTTGTATTTAATTAACGGGTCCGTCTTCCGAAGCATTAAACAGACAGCTTTGCTGTATTGCAATAACCGATAGCCACCAATAATACACTTGTAAATGGCTGTTATTTGGACCATCGAATACGACAACTTGGTTTCCTCTCTCTCCAGATATACAGTACTGTGCAAAAGTATTAGGACAAGAACTATTTTATCTTTAATGTGGCATATGAACAGAAAATAAACAATTTAATTAAAGTAATTTTAATTGATTTACTCAACAAATGCTTTTACAAGAAAAGATACTTGTTACAAAATAAATTTAATATTTACTATAATAGCCTTTTGCTTGATCACAGCCTTCATTCTGTCAGGCATTGACATTACAAGCTTCTTCAATGTATCTAATGGTATTTCCTGCCAAGCAGCTTGTATTTGTTCCCAAAGTGTGTCTTGCAAAGTAACATTAGATTTATCAATTTTTTCTTCCAAACAAAATAATTTAATAGAAAATAAGAAAAATTAAATATAACTACTTTTCAAAATAAATTTTTATCTTTTTAATAATAAATTATTTACCAAATTCAAAAAATAAAGAGCACTTGCATGAACTACTCGAGGTCAGACAGCTAGCTATTATCAAAATCAAGTTTAAAAAGGAACCTTTAATTTATGTTGACACTATATACAACTCAATTTGAGAAGGTGGAATGAGAAAAACTTCAGTCAAATCCAAGGATAATAGAATAGTGAGTAGTTTCAAAATAACTTGTTTAATAGAAACAGTTAGATATAACATCTTTTTAATACATTTCTTTTACACCTAGTTTTAAATAATCAATATTTATTTGCAATTTACTTAGCTTTCCATCCTGTATTTGAATTTCAGTGAGGTTTTTAGGAAAATCACCTCTGTCCTAATACTTTGCACACTACCGGTAGTGCGCAAAAGTGTTAGGACAGGGTTGATTTTAAAGTTTATTTTGATGCCGCATAAAAGTTAAAATAGATCTTGTTCTAATACTTTTGCACGGTACTGTACATTTCCAAGTCTATCATCACGTGCATGAAAGAAAAATACTTATAAATCGCTAAATATGATATACAACTTTTTCTCCCGACGCTTTCACCACCTATACGCAAATATGTCTTCAAGTCGTAAGCAAGTAGATAATTCAATAAGTGGCCATTACATAATTAAACGATTGAGTTTTCGGGCTGTCATTACTCTCTCCATAAGGTTATAGGCAAGTAAGTTTACGCCTGATGGATTATTGTCTGATTTATATTTACGTCATTTGTAGATTTGATGACAATTTTCGAAATAGCATTTGAAGCCAGCACTCATAGACGCTGGCTCGCTTATCAGCTTGTCAACGAAATCAGAAGGCGAGTATATGTTTTGAAATATCTACAGAATTGAATAATCTTTTAAGTAAATGAGAAAATCTGTCTTCAGGTAACCCTAGCAAATGATATAAACATTGCTGGTTCAGAAATTAAATAATGCTCTCCCGCTCTTTCTCTGACGATTTGTCTCCTTCTTTTTAAATTTGTTTATGATTTAAGCGCTTTTATTTAATAAGATAAAGTTTGAAAACGTAAGTTAGACTCGGAAATGAAAGAAAAAATAAAACTGAAGAATAAAGAATTTTAGCAATTCTGAAAATTTCAGTGGCGCCGCTAACAATTTTTATCAAATGTTCACCCAATGAATTCATTTAAACTATACCACGATACAAGTCTGTCTAAATGAATCTGATTAACAGGAATACTTTTACAAGGAATGTTAGTATATATATATATATAGATAGATAGATAGATAGATAGATTAGCAACGAGGTCCCACACTTTTAGTGTGAAACCAATAAAATGTAAACGCAAATTCTACTACATCAGCTTCATTTTTCGCATTTCCCACCTGTGGAATTCTCATTCCGTTTACTTGCTTCCCCGACAGCTACAATCTCCAAGAATTTAAATGTAAAGTCTATAGTCATCTCCTATCTAACGAACATACTTCCTCTCCATCATGCCCTTTCTCCGTCCACTCCACTATCATCAGTATTCTCATCTTTCTCTTACCCACTTCCTGACACCCCTATAACCTGTCACTCTTTCTCATAACTTTCCTCCTATGTAACTCCCTGCAAAACAGTGGCAGTAAAATGCCTTGCTTGGGGCGATATGGTTATTAAAAAATAAAAATAATAATTTTGAACGTTTTTTGCTAGTTCACCTCAAAATAAAAAAAAGATATATCATATGTACTAAAACTCACATCAAATGATGAGGTGCTGGAAAGAATAGAAACGAAAAGGAAATTAATATTGAGCATCAGGAACAGACAACCTAAGTTCCTGGGATATGCAATGAGGAAGGAGGGCTTGGAGAACCTGATACTTAAAGGCAAGATAGAGGAAAAACAGACAGAGAAAAGTAGCGGATAACATATTTGAAGGGCCTGAGCAGGTGGATGACAGAACGGGGGTTGTGAGATGTTACAGGAGAAAGCCTGCTAAGAACGACCAGTGATAGAGAAACGTGGAAGTCCATGATCGCCTACGTCCTGAAAAAACAATCCACATAGAAAAAGTGTATATCTTATGAAAACATCCGTTTATCGCTTTTGGTAATAGTTTTTGTTCCGATTAACGATTATGCGGTCTATATTTCTCATCTTTGTTGTTGCTATCACAACGTTTCGGTCGTGGTGTTCTCTGGCATTCCTTAAGTATATATATAGTCCATATTAATGGTTTTTTTACCAGAGCTCATATTGCAATTTTTGACACTAATGATTTTCTCTGGCACTCCGTATTACTGGTTCTCATATTGTGCTCATCTCTATGCTTGGTCGGCTTAGGAGATTTTTGAAGCCTAGTATATGTGCTGATTTCTTAAGTTTACGTAGTTTCTAGTAGCGTTCTCTATTATTTCAACTTCATCCCATGGGGGTGGTGATCACCTTTCTCGCTCCATATGTGGTCAGCTACGCATGTTATAATTTTTTCATTTGACATGTTTTGGAATTAAAAACTGAAGACAACAGAAATGAGGTTATACAGAAGGATACTGAGAATTCCTTAAATAGAGTGAGTAAGAAACGTGGAAGCTTTAAAGAAAATGGAAACAAAAATCACTTATGCTTAGAAACAGAAAGAGACAACTGAAATTCCTTGGACACATCATAAGGTAGGAAGGATTGGAAAACCCAACACTCACTGGACATACTGAGAGCAAGAGAGGGCTAGAGAGAGAGAGAGAGAGAGAGAGAGGGGGAGAGAGAGAGAGAGAGTAATCTAGTTAGTCTTATATTCCTATGCGTGTAGTAAGCGAATTGTGATTGCCATGTTCCTTCCTCTTTGTGGTAAGTCCGCGACAGAGTGAGAGAGAAGGTAAAACAAATCAAGAAATTGAGCTGAACACGACCTATTCTTGTTGTTGCTTTCTTTGGCGGTGTGGAGTGAAAGCGAAAAATAGAAATTTGGAAGCAGAGGTCGAATGAAACTGTGACGCGCCCCTACGATCGAGTGGCGTGGAGTGAAATTTATTTCGGTACATTACCACTAGGTCCGTCAGCTAACTACTCTTATGTTGGCCTGGACTGTCTTGACCGGTCACAGAATGTCCTTAAGTAGTGGAATTCAGTTATGTGAGCGGATCCTAGAAGCATTTTCTTCTTTAGCTGTGAAAAAACGTTTGACTGACGTGGTAATATGAATTTTCTATTTACTATCCAATCAGGATCCAGAATTTTGCTTTTCACACTGATTTATGAAATTTTTCTTAGTTGGGTTTTCCAAAATTTTTTTAGTCTTTTGAATCCGATTTTGCGGGTGTGCAATTTTAATTTTTGTGTTTTAGTTAGTTGATGGACGATATAGGATTTCTATTCTATTATCTTCTATGTGCCCTGTCCTTACAGGATGTAGGCAATCATGGCTTTCCACGTCTCCTTATCCCTGGTGGCTCTTAGTATGTTTTTTCCCGTTACACCACACAACCCCCGTTCTGTTATCCACCTGCTCAGGCCATTCAAATATGTTATTCTCTTCCTTCCTCTGTTTGTTTTACATTCTATCTGTCCTGTCAGTATCAGGTTCTCCAAGCCCTCCTTCATCATTGCATGTCCCAGAAACTTCAGTTGTCTCTTCCTGATGCTCACTATTATTTTTCTTTTCGTTGCCATTCTTTCCAAGACCTCATCATTTCTTACATGCTCAGTCCATGATATCCGCAGCATCCTTCTGTAGACCCACATTTCCGCTGCTTCAAGTTTTTTCATCTTCCATGATATAGTCCAGCATTCACTGCTGTATTAAAGAACTGACATCACATAGCAATCTAGCACTCTCTTCTTTGTTTCTAGTGAAATTTTCCTGTGTCTTAGTACTTTACTCAGCTTCTGGAACAAGTCCTTTGCCATGCCAATTCGTCTTCGGATCTCTGTGTCGCACTTTCTATCTCCTGTTAGAACATTTCCTAGGTATTTAAATTTTTGTACTTGCTTGGTTCTAGTATACCCCACCTGTATTTGGCATTTTGGGTTGTTGTTTTTGCTGATGACCATTAGGCAGCACTAAAGCATCGTGATTAGACTGAGTCTCTGGGGGAAGGAATAAGAGCATAACGTTGCCCAACTGACCATACTATGTTATGTCGTCGACAAAATAATAAACAAGGCACAGGCTCGGAATGAAAAATAGAAAATAACGACAAAATACACATCGCACCCTGTGTGTGCGCCTGCTGCCTTTAGGTCTTTCTCACTGATTGCATTCTCAAAATAGCAGTGTATAGAAGCTTTCCAGTTACCGAGTTATGTACTTCAAACTATCCGTATCAGTCTATCTCGCTAACTATGCCATACTCTTCATATCTATCTATCTATCTATCTATCTATCTATCTATCTATCTATCTATCTATCTTTTTGCATCTGTGATTGTGTCTAGTCAGTCTGCACATCTATCTATCTATCTATCTATCTATCTATCTATCTATCTATCTATCTATCTATCTATGCAATCTTTTTGCATCTGTGATTGTGTCTAGTCAGTCTGCACATCTATCTATCTATCTATCTATCTATCTATCTATCTATCTATCTATCTCCCTTCATTATCTATCTATCTATCTATCTATCTATATATATATATATATATATATATAAAATTCTGTAATGCCTTTATATCTATTCATAATCTATAAACATATATGTTTCCTAGTCATTGTCCTATTTATCTTGTAGACCAAACAGATTCCAAACATATTCATCAGCTTTCAGCTGTCAACTGAAAGTTGAGTATTGTTTTACATTTCTTAACGAGAAACAACAATGAGATTCTGCAGCATTCGACTGGAAATAATGCGATACCGGAAAGAAAGCATTGACGATGACATTTCAGTGAAGACATTTTCCGCTTACACCGCCGGTGGCCTAGATTTTAAAATGCAATTAATTTATTCATTTTCTATTAACGTTCTTTAAACTCATATGTGGATACGATCGTTTTCACTGATTTATTTTCAACAAAATTTTTGAAAGTTTGCAAGAATATCTTTGTCCAAAGAGAAGGAAAAAGGAAAACGCCGACAGGGAAACGGAAGTGTGATGTATTCCTTTAAGTAAACAAACTCAAATAAAGGTTGTGTTTGTGTGGCTCTGCAAACAGTTTTAAACATCAAACAGTATGCACGCGGTTGCATGCACGCACGCACGCACGCACGCATGTAAGCACGTAGATGCAGGTAGTATAGAACACCTAGTGAGGATCTAACTGACTACTCAGTAATTACTTTAGTGTGTTCGATCCTAACTGGATGCCCCATGCATTTGGCTTTAAAAATAATTATATATATATATATTGTAACAAAGTTATAGAACTCGTAGATTTTTTTATATGTGTGTGTGTATAAGAAGTAGAAACCTTTAAACAATTTTTATATAATTTAATTTATATGTGCATTTAGTTTCGAAAATATCTATCTATCTATCTATCTATCTTTATATATATATATATATATAAACATTTCAAAGCCGAATGAATGCCTGAGGAATCCAGTTAAGATCGAACACACGAAGTTATATATATATATTCGTTTAAAATGGAAATTATATATATATATATATATATATATATATATATATATATATGTGTGGGGGGTATATGGGCGTATATACAGAGTAATTGAAATGTAACTTCCGACTTTACTTAAAATTCATTCATTACCCATGACTTTCACAAGAAAAGGCATTGAGAAGAAACTGTTTAGGATGGAATTTTATATAAAATTTGATATATGCAGCATATTTCGCTACGAGTTTATCGAGCCGCCCAGGAATCGTGTCAAAGTTTTTAAGCAGGAACTCTTGTGGAATGGAAGGCATAACTTTTTGTATTTACTCTTCAATTTCTTCCTAAGTTCTGGTTTCTCATAATAGACTTTCTTCTTTGACCAACACCACAAAAAATAAAATAGAATAAAAATAATGACAGAGGGCTTTAATCAGGACTCCTGGCTTTTCAATCTCGCTTACACACACACACACACACACACACACACACACACACACACACACACACACACACACCATTAAAACTTTTATCTAAATTTATCTTAAAAAGTAAAAATTGTTATAATATGCTCAATATGTGATTAACACTTAATCACGCACATTGTCAAGGTAGGAATGCATACTGCAAAATTATTGCATAAAATAACTGCTTTATCATTTACGGACTTTTAAATGTACAGTACTGTGCAAAAGTATTAGGACAAGAACTATTTTATCTTTTATGAGGCAACAAAATAAAGTTTAAAATCAACCCTGTCCTAACACTTTTGCGCACAACCGGTAGTGTGCAAAAGTAATAAGACAGGGGTGATTTTCCTAAAAACCTCACTGAAATTCAAATACAGGGTGAAAAGTCAAGTAAATTGCAAATAAATATTGATTATTTAAAACTAGGTGTAAAAGAAATGTATTAAAAAGATATATCGAATTTTTTCTATTTTCTATTAAACAAGTTATTTTGAAACGACTCACTATTCTATTATCCTTGGATATGACTGGATTTTTTCTTATTCTCTCCTCTCATATTGAGCTGCAAAC
The DNA here is from genome assembly GCA_037127315.1 of Ascarosepion bandense. Lineage (NCBI taxonomy): Eukaryota > Metazoa > Mollusca > Cephalopoda > Sepiida > Sepiidae > Ascarosepion > Ascarosepion bandense. The sequence continues at coordinate 3,486,987 of JBBBDQ010000293.1, forward strand.
AGTGTCAACATAGTTGAAAGTTTTTCTTTAAAACTTTATTTCAATAATAGTTAGCTGTCAGATCTCGAGTAATTCATGCAAGTGAACTCTATTTTTTTAAATTTTGGCAATTGATTTTTAAAAAGATAATTTATTATTAAAAAAGATAATAATTTATTTTAAACAGAAGTTATAGTTAATTTTACTTATTTTCTATTAAACAAGTTATTTTGAAACTACTATAATGAACATCTATGGGATATTTTGGATAAAAAAAATTGATAAATCTAATGTTACTTTGCAAGACACACTTTGGAAATAAATACAAGCTGCGTGGCAGGAAATACCATTAGATACATTGAAGAAACTTGTGATGTCAATGCCTGACAGAATGAAGGCTGTGATCAAGCAAAAGGCTATTATAGTAAATATTACATTTATTTTGTAACAAGTATTTTTCTTGTTAAAGCGTTTTTTGAGTAAATCAAATAAAATTACTTTAATTAAATTGTTTTTTGTCAAAATGCTTCATTAAAGATAAAATAGTTCTTGTCCTAATACTTTTGCACAGTACTGTATACACGCAAACGCACTTAAACACACACGTGTGTGTCTGGTCGAACAAATTTGACAAGCTACATTAGTTTTGTTAATCTTTTTCAAGGAATCATGTATTAAAAACAGAGTGGTTGTTGCTCAACTACAAATATATGTGTTTAAGTATATATATATATATATATATATATATATATATATATATATAATATTTCCTTACATTTCAAATTAAGTTTAAATATAAGAATAAATATATATTAAATAAAAAATAAGGTTTAAATACAAAGATATTTGTAGCCTTATACTTCACTAATACAGATATATTTATTCACTAACAATTCCCATCTCTTCTTAGCCCATATTCTCCTCTTACCTCCCACCCCATATAGATTTTCTTAATAATTTTTTTTCTTTGTCAAATCCAGACTCAGTTAAGTGCCATACGTGATACACGTTTGGGCGATCATGTCTCGGAAGAGACATAACTGACTGGGCAGAAGATTATCCTGCAGCAGATTGCCATTGCTTTCTGCGGTAGACTGGTTGCCAGCCAAGTCTATAGAACCCAATCTGCCCTATTATTTAACCCATAATTGTAGGGAAGAAACGGTTTAATACCTTTCCCAATGGTATTTGTGCGTAAGTGAATACAAGAAATTCAACTGGAATTCGAACTCGGCATCCCGATTTGTGGTTCCGATTTATCGATATCCACTGCACCACAGCGCACATCCCAAAGGCCTGGTCATAAAAGGCTCTAAAGGATCATAACTTATCTTTTATTGTTAAACCTGTCTCTAAAATTTGAACCTGTCCATTAATCACTTGTCTTCTCCTTCCATCCATTTTCCTCTTTCCTCTTTTTGTTCAAATTCTAATTTAAAACTTACAATTCTGATTTCACATTTTTTCTACACCACCTACCCCACCTACCTCTTTGCCCCACTTACCTCTCGCACAAAATTTACTATTGTAAGGTACAGAATTTTCTATCTCCCTTCACACTACCTGATGAGACATTGTCCTTTCAATATCGAATCAAAATGTACACTTTGTAGTAGATGATAATTTGTACATGTTCAAAATTATAATTTATAATAAATATTTATAGCTTTATATTATATTGAGCACCGTTTTAAAGTAATGCTTTGAACTTTGTTAATATTTTCTTCGTTCCTTATTCACTTGGATATATATATATATATATATATATATATATATATATATTGGGAGATATAAAGAGAACGAGAGAGAGGGAAAAACGTGGAAAAGAACGATTAGCAGTGTAACGTAAACCTGGTGCTTCACACACACACACACACACACACACACACACAAATATATATATATATATATATATATATATATATATATATGTAACAGAGTAAATATATATTAAAAAAGGATTAATTCAAAGATGTTGAATGGCCATTTCGATATGAAGATCCCCACGGGGGACGACACATCACCTCAGCAACAGAAAAAACCTTTCAGAAACCTTTTCTGTTGCTGAGGTGATGTGTCGTCCCCCGTGGGGATCTTCATATCGAAATGGCCATTCAACATCTTTGAATTAATCCTTTTTTAATATATATTTGCTCTGTAATATTTTATTACATGGAGCTCTCTTCCTGTATCATTTTTTAATATTAAAATAAATTTTTAATATTAATTAGGATCGGGTTTTTTGGAATTTACCTTCCTGCTTTTTTCCCTTGGATTGAAGTATCTGAATTAAAAAATATATATATATATATATATATATATATATATATATATGAATAAGAACGAAAAAATAATTGCAAGTTTCCAAACATTAATTTCAGACAGTGCACACTATCAAAATTGAACTATTAATGTATATATATATATATATATATATATATATATATATATATATATATTGTGTATTTGGACAACTATCTCTCTTTTATATAGGTTTCATTAAAATGACAGGTAAGGTATTAACATGAAGTTTATTTTTAAATTGTTCATGTGTTCGTATTATATTTGTTTTTGGAGCTCAAATTATATAAGCTTTTATACTTTTGAGCGCTTTCAGCTATACTAAGCCCTTATCAAGAATTAATTTTGCTTTACCTGTAAGTAAATGCGTGTAAAGTTTATGCCTATAGAGTCTTGTGCATGTTAAGTTTCGAACACTTTAAGCACATTGTTACTGTGTTCATAACTGATGTTATTAAGTTTAGGATTTCTCATTTTATTAGTATTACCTCCATTATTTTTTATCTTCTTTTGCATGTTGATGATGCTATTATGTATGTCTTATGTACAAGGATATCACGGATAGTTCCTGGAAGATCTCGATATGTGTTTAAATGAGATCGGATGAAACTGTTATTGGAAAGGTGTAAGGTGAATCTTGTGTAATTGTTTACGGATTTAGATAGTTGAGTAGCACAGTTCTTCAAAGGACATAAATTTGTAAACGAGATTGGTTCTCTGCAGTTTAGATTTTGCAGGTGAATTATTATTATTGATAATAAGGTAGGCAGTTTTGATTTCTTTTTTAATAGATAATTAAATTAATTTTTTTGTTTGCATTGGTTGGTGTTACATAATTTCGGATGGTATTGCGAAGTGAAGATGCGTCTGTCTGTACTTATAGAATGTGTGTTCTGAAAAGAAAAAGATGTACGAACATTTGAACAATTATATAAAAAACCTTATGATAATACCTTGTGTGTCATTTGTAATGAAATACACACACACACACACACACACATACATATATATATATATATATATATATATATATATATATATATAACGGATATTGTATACGTCTAACAAAAACCTTCAACCACACAATTATTAGAGATCAATGTGTTCAAGGAAAACAAACTTTCGCAAATATAGTGCCTAATAATATAAAATAGACAAACAACTATTGATCGATTAAAAAAATAAAGGCAAATCTTCCGACTTGGTCGTTCACATGAACACCTGGTTTAGTAGATGTGTCTGTGACATTTACATTCGGAAAACTCATATGTCAATTTAAACATATATATATATATATATATATATATTGGGATGTGGATGACTATATATATATATATATATATATATATATATATTGGGATGTGGATGACTATATATATATATATATATATATATATATATAGGGATGTGGATGACTATATATATATTGGGATGTGGATGACTATATATATATATATATATATATATATTGGGATGTGGATGACTATATATATATATATATATATATATATTGGGATGTGGATGACTATATATATATATATATATATATATATATATATTGGGATGTGGATGACTATATATATATATATATATATATATTGGGATGTGGATGACTATCTATCTATATATATATATATATATATATATATATTGGGATGTGGATGACTATATATATATATATATATATATATATATATATTGGGATGTGGATGACTATATATATATATATATATATATATATATATATATATATATTGGGATGTGGATGACTATATATATATATATATATATTGGGATGTGGATGACTATATATATATATATATATATATATATATATTGGGAGATATAAAGAGAACTAGAGAGAGGAGAAAAACGTGGCAAAACCGGAAGAGAACGATTAGCACTGTAACGTAAACCGGGTGCTTCACAAAAATGCAGGAATTTTAGTACAGTTTATTTAATTTTTTGAATTCTTGTTTTAATTATTTGAAACAAAAGCAAAGATAGAAACTTAGTTGCTTAAAACATTCCGAAAAACACAAATCTTAGATGCTGTGTTTAAATTAAAAGACAAAATGTATTGTCGTTTTTTCATTTTTTTTTTTTATTGGATGCTCTTTTAAAAGAGTGTAATCACGTTTCGTTGAAAATTTTATGACAACGGTATTTTGGAACTATAAATGATTAAAAAAATTATGTTAGCTAATATTTTACTTTATTTATTTAGTAATATATATATATTTATATATATTAGTAATAATATATATATATATATTAGTAATATATATCTATCTATCTATCTATCTATCTATCTCTCTCTCTCTCTCTCTCTATATATATATATATATATATATATATAACTCATTTTATTTTTCTTTCTTTTTCATCATATAGTAAAGCGAAAATTTCCGATTTTTTTTTATTTTTATTTTGGCGGGGCGGTAATATGTACTGAGCATAAACCTCAAGAAAACAGTATTTATGGTCATCAGCAAAAAGAGGAGACCAATATGCCAAATGCAAGTCGGGGAATCTAAAATAAAACAAGTAAAAAAAATTAAATACCTAGGAAGTGTTTTGACAGAGGGTGGAAAGTGCGACATGGAGATCCAAAGACGCATTAGCATGGCCGAAGACGCACAGCAACTGGCTTCCTGGAAATCGGGCAATGTTGAAAAAATTTCGAAGAAATCGGTGACCAAACGCCGGACTAATCAGACGCGAGTCAGACGCCTATCCGACGACCTCGCGCCGCCGTGATCGGACACACAGCCGCCGGCTCCAAAGCTAACCAGAGTACTGAAAGACAGAAAAATCTCATAAGAAACAAACAAAAGAGTGCCGGATTGCTATGTGATATCTGTTCTTCTCTATAGGAAGTGAATGCTGGATGATCTCATCAAAGTTGAAGGAGAGGCTTGAGGCAGCAGAAATGTAGTTTCACAGAAGGATACTGAGGATACCATGGATGGAGCATGTGTGCAATGATGAGGTGTTGGAAAGGAGGCAAACGAGTATAAAACTGATACTAAATATCAGGAAGAGACAAATGAGGTTATTGGGACACCTAATGAGGAAAGGGAGCCTGAAGAACTTGATACTCACAGGTCGGATAAATGGAAGGAGTGACAGGGGAAAGCGGCGCGAGACGTACTTGTTAGGTCTGAGCAAATGGTTGACGGATCGGGGTTTAGAAGAGATACCAAGAAATAAATTAGTGAGAGCGACAAATGACAGAGTCAACTGGAAGTCTAGGATCGCCTACGTCCTACGGCACATGAAGTAGAAGAAGCCCCTGCATATCAAAACAGTATGGTGTCTAACAGATTTACTCCAAAAGCATGGTCGGATGATGTAATGCGTACATTTTTGTCAACAGTATTTATATCCATATACATTTTTCCACAATTCTAAGTACTTTTCCAGCATATAAATATATGTATATAAACGCCTACGCGTTTCATACTTTGATCGAAGGATGAAATGCGTAGGCGAGTAAAATTTTTTTTCTTGTCTATTTTAACCATACTGTTCTTAACCTCGGATTATAACTGAACATACATTTTAATTTCATTGTTTGAACATTATTTTGAAGTAGATACTCTGCTTTTTAGCATCAGTCATTTCGTAAAATTTCGTCATCATTAGACGTGCTGACTAAACCAACAACTACGTAGTTCTCAACCGACAAGATTACAACCAAAAATGAAAATCTTTCCTAGATGATACAACAAAATTAACTAAATGAGGAAAAAGTCCCACCGATTAAGAAAAAATCTCATAGATTCATTTAAAATGTACTCGAATTAATCACGGTGAACAAGGCAGATGTTGCTAGTTTAAAAATCAAGAAAATTGTCGGTGATTACCAACCAGGATATCTTTTTGGTAATGTAAAAACCCATAAACCAGATTTTCCTCTCAAATCCATCATCTCACAAATACTTGCACCGGTATACCAACTATCTAAAACCTTAAATCATATAATTTCTCCATACATACCTAACAATTACAGCATCGCAACAACTAACGAATTTATCCATATATTAAAAGCAACCAATCCCAAAGGTAACGTTTTAGCTTCGCTGGATGTTGAAAATCACTTTGCTAATATCCTAGTTGAACAAACATTGAATATAATTGGCGACTGCATTTACCATTACCAATCTATCCCTTCTTTAAACATCCAGCCAATAACTCTTCGGAAACTGCTCACCGCGTGCACCACACAAACTCTATTTTCGGACCATAATGGTAACATCGACATACTTACAAACACCGTCAGTATGGAAAATCCATTACGTCCTTCTTCTTCTTCTATGTGCCTTGTCCCTTCAGGACGTAGGCGATCATAGCTCTCCACGTCTCCCTATTCCTTGTGGCTCTTAGTATGTTTGCTCATGGCAACTCCCGTTCCGTCATCCACCTGATCAGGCCCTGCAAATATGTTATCCGCTGCCTTCCTCTGTTTCTCCTTCCTTCTATCTGTCCAGTCAGTATCAGGTTCTCCAGGCTCTCCTTCCTCATTGCATGTCCCAAGAACTTCAGTTGTCTCTTCCTGATGCTCAGCATCAATTTCCTTTTTGTTGCCATTCTTTCTAACACCTCGTCGTTGCTTGTATGTCCACGATATCCGTAGCATCCTTCTGTAGAACCACATTTCGGCCGCTTCCAGTTTTGTCCTCATTTTCGATGATATTGTCCAGCATTCACAGCCGTATTGAAGAACTGACATCACGTAGCAGTCCAGCACTCTTTTCTTCGTTTCTATTGAGATTGTCCTGTGTGTTAGTATTTTGCTGATCTTCTGGAACGCGTCCTTTGCCATGCCAATTCGCCTTCGGATCTTCGTGTCACACTTTCCATCTCCTGTTAGAAAACTTCCTTAAATTCTTGTACTTGTTTTACACGTCTCATATCGAAAACAAAGTGTTTAAAAAAACTGACAAACCGGAGGTTTAAACAAGTTACGTCGACGACATTTTTGTTTTTATGAAAAACTATGGACGAAATCGTTAATCGAAAATTAAATTTTGAAAATAACTCCTCGCTGAGATTTGCTTATGAACTCACTAGCAGTATAGCCCGGCGTTGCTCGTGTGAAATGAAAGCTTTAAAACTAATCCATGGTCCGAGAGCTCAGACTCTTTGGACGTTGGCACAAAAGACTAAAAAGCAATAGTTGTTTCCAGTTAAAGAGAAACCGTAGACTGAAAGAAAAATGAATGGATGTAAGTCAAATTTTGATTTCCTGGTGTCGATATCAAATAAGTTTTTTTCGTCGTAAACTGAATTTTGAAGGCTAAATAAGTCCTCTGATTTAATGGTATCATGGCTGAGACTAAGAACTACAATTATACCTACTTAGAGCCAATCCCGAAGCAAAAACTAAAATAAAAGGGCTGAAAAAATACAGACATACAGGAAGATAAACAGTCACACACAGACACACACAGACACACACATCTTGCCTTATATATATATATATATATATATATATATAATCGATTTTCTGCACTATTGTAAGAACTGCAACCTTGAAACTTCTGAATATAGTTTATTATGTCTTTGTTCATGAGTGTATCAAATTTGATTAAAATCGGACCACTCCTTCTATAACCCGATTTTTTCTATTATTGATTTTCGATATTTATCGGGTGTCAGTCAGCCAGTTAAGTGCCATACGTGATACACGCTTGGGCGATCATGTCTCGAAAGAGACATGACTGACTGGGCAGAAGATTATCCCGCAGTAGGTTGCCATTGCTTTCTGCGATAGACTGGTTGCCGACCAAGGCTATAGAACCCAATCTGTCCTGTTATTTAACCCATAACTGGAAGGAAGAGACGGATTAATACCTTTCCCAATGGTATTTGTGCGTAGTACCTCGAGATAAAACCTAGCTAATAACACTCGCAGGTGCTTATTGTACAACTGAGTAAATTTTCAAGAAAATCGGTTCTGCCGTTTCGGAGTCTATAGGTAACGGATACACATACACACAGACACACACCGACAAAGTTCCATTTATCAATAAGTTTAGATAGTCAGTCAGTTAAGTGCCATATGTGATACACGCAGAAGATTGCCATTGCTTTCTGCAGTAGATTGGTTGCCAGCCAAGGCTATAGAACCCAATCTGTCCTGTTTTTTAACCCATAACTGGAAGGAAGAGACGGATTAATACCTTTCCCAAGGGTATTTGCGCGTAAGCGAATGCAACGAATTCAACTGGAATTTGAACTCGGCTCTCAGATTTCTCGTTCCGAGCCGATATCCACTGCGCCACAACGCACATCCAAGTTAGATAGACAATAACAAAATCCCGTTTCTTGATATCAATATAGAGCTAAAAACCAATTAATTTATCAGTTATCTCTATAAAAAACACACCAGTAAGAATTTTTTTCTTCTTAACTTTTATTGCGAATTCCCCGAAAGATATAAAATAACAGTAATAATGAACTTTCTAAATAGAATACACCAAAATTTCTTTCTCCCAGAGATTATTTTTGAGCAAACTAAAACACATGAAACAAACATTAAGCAACAATAATTTCCCAACTACATCATTGATAAACAAAAAACTATATTCTTAAAAAAAATACATGACACTATTATTAAAAATAACACACAAGAAAACATCAATATATTGTACAGAGGCCAAATATGCATTAATTATGAACAGGGCGAATACACGAAAAATTATTAAACACCGTATTTCTGTCGTAATTCATAAAAAACATGCAAAATTTATTATATATGATAGAAAATGGAAGACAACAAACCTTATTGTTTCTAATAATAATAACCCAATCAAATCTAAACTAGCAATAACTAATATAGTGTATGAAGTTCAATGCCCTTTACAAGAATGTGTTTCTTGTCATAAATCAATTACCTATATTGGCTATACTGCTACTTCTTTGATTAGACGTCATGCCTTCTATCTAGTAATAATTGTGCAGTAAAAAACATTAATTAAACCACAACTTACTAAAAACTATAAGAAAAATGTTGTTTGAAAATACAAAAATACTATTTAAATCACTATATTAAAAGCACTTCACTATAAAAGAAGCATTATATATCTAAGAAATTTCTCCTCCCATCAAGTGGAAATGGAGATTTGAATTTTTTTTTAAAATAGCCGCTCACGCCAATTGGCCAATTTCCCTGACCAGTCGTTGGACAAAAGCGTGGTAGGTTGTTGGCTCTTGCTTAGATTTTCTGTCTTCGTTTGCTCTACTTTCGTATTGAGCGCTTTTGTGTTAGGGTTTTCGTCTTGGGTTTTTTTCTTTCTTATTGGTATTGTTGTTGCTATAGTTAATATTATTATTATTATATATATATATATATATATATATATATTGTTTTTTTGGTGAAGGATAGTTGGGTTATTATTTAACATGTATGTATATAGACAGCAAATTTTCTTTTAGACATGTCAGATTATATAACTCAAATATCCTTCACCAAGAAAACAGTAAAAGCAAACTACAGATTCTCGAGGCAATATTTATTAAAAAGCTCAAGCCGTCAATTAATGGAATCAGCTATGAATACTGTAGTAATGTAAAATATTTGTAAAAAGACCAGTTTTTTCTTGCTTTAACATGTGTATCTCCATGACATTACAACATATAAAAAAAATTCCATTTTGGATAATTTTCACGTTCTAATGAACGTTAAGCAATTTGTCAACCGTTATATTTGAAGCAGAAAAAATTACAGTAATTTTTAGCAACATAGTCTTGCGGTTATTTTTCGTTACCATAACTCACACTCCTGATGATGATCTCGGAAGGAGATTGGAAGTCCTTGGGTACATTGAGAAATTAATTATAATAACATCTGTCAACGTTATAGCTCATTTCTAACATCTTTCAATTGTGATACGCGAAAGATTATCTGTGAATATGAACAGATTTTATTAAAAATAAGCAGACACAATGTTTGCAATTTATTTAATCTGACATATATATATATATATATATATATATATATATATATATATATTGTCATCTGCTTGATGAATATATATATATATATATATATATATAGATATATATATATGTATATATATATATTCATCAAGTCTTCGTTTATGCATATAGTATTATGTATATTAGATAGATTATGTGTATGCACTCCAATTCATAATATATAAAATAGAAGATCACAAACCTTGATGTCACTTATAAAAATAACCTCATCAAACCTAAGCTAGCGATAATCAATATAGCGTATCAAATTAAATGTAGAGTACAAGACTGTATTTCTTGTCACAAATCAATTACCTAAATGATATATATTACCACCTCCTTTTGAAACACGTTACGTGTCACTTGTCAAACGAAAGTGCTATATAAACATTAAGTAATCAATAAAGTACAAGAACACTTAAAAGAATTCTGTATAAATCTGAATATCAAAAACATCTCGCTATTCAAGCGGCCCTATATATTAAACATTTCTCTCCTACAGTCAACCTTACACTATTTAATAATGGAAATGGTGTGCTGGATATTTCTTTCAATAGAATGATGCTTACGAGAATCCCAGTCGCACGCAGCACGTCAAGGCTTGGCGTGAAGGGTCCTTTTTCAAAACCAGCACAAGAAAAAATTACTACGTAACAGTCAGACATGAGAAAAACATGAGGAGTTGTTCCAACGAGAGAAGGTGATATAAATGAAAAAATGTGAGAAGACATGAATGTTTTGTTTAAAGTGTAGTTCTATTATTATTATTATTATTATTATTATTATTATTATTATTATTATTATTACTGGTTTTTGTATAATATATTAAGTGTCCATATCGGCTCGGAACGAGAAATCGGGGAGCCGAGTTCGAATTCCAACTGAATTCATTGCATTCACTTACGCGTAAACACCCTTGGCAAAAGTATTAATCCGCCTATTCCTTCCAGTTATGGGTTAAATAACAGGACAGATTGGGTTCTATAGCCTTGGTCAGCAACCAGTCTATCGCAGAAAGCAATAGCAACCTACTGCGGGATAATCTTCTGTCCAGTCAGTCATGTCTCTGTCGAGACATGATCGCCCAAGCGTTTATCACGTATGGCACTCAACTGACTGACTGTCCATAATGCTATTTTTGTCGCTACATGTGTTTCGAGTCCAAAGTTGACTCTCTTCATGCGAATATATTTGTTACCTTACATATCAAAATTCGTTTGTATCACACAGATGTCGATATATATATATATATATATATATATATATATATATATATATGTTTGTGTGTGTGTGGGTATGAGAGTGTGTGTGTGTGTATGAGAGTGTGTGTGTGTGCATATATAATTAACCAGTTTATTGCTAAGAGTCAATTTAGACTAGTAAATAATTGTATCAAATATCTATATATATAAAAATCAATCTGTCAGTCTGTGTGTGACTGTTCCCTATGCACGCCTACATTTTTTAAGCTACGCCATTCAAACTTTCTATGGACACAAATCTATAGGGAAGCCAGGTCGACACATACCTTTTGAGTTTAAGTTCAGCAATTTTTCTCTTTCGCATTTTTTGGCCAATGGACACGACTGCTTACATTTGTCCCGTAAAACATCTAAGATCTAAAATGGTTGCTGAATTACGTCACAGAAATCAAATCGCACGTGTCAAACGAAACTAAAATATTTTTTTATTAAAAAGAAAAAAAGTGGACCTTTATATTTATTTTTTCCGATGTTTTAAGAATTCATTTGTTCAACCAAAAAATGTGAATATTTTCCCCATAATTTTGAAACAAAAGAAATATTTACAAAAAAAGTTTTTTTTTTCAAACAAAAACAAAATATGTAAAATAAAAAGTGGCATCTTCTCCTACTACTAAAATGTTCTGAGTTGCACGGGCAACGCCGGGCTATGATGCTAGTAGTTAATATAAAACGCCTGAAGATACCGAAACGCTGAAATCCACGTAGATCTTCGGCTAATCTTCCTAATTGGAAGACACGTTACTCTTCAGTAATAAATTGAGTTCTCTGGGTGACTGGCGTGTATATACACCTCATATAAAACACTACAATTTCCCCTTTTTCATTCCATGCGCCCATGGCTTATGAAGAAGAAACTCCGAGTGACACCAAATAGGTCGAGTTTCGATCCCGTCTGGAAGCAAGTGGAATATGTCTATTCACACTGATGAGCTGTGATACAGCGAAACAGCATTGTATGTGGATGGCTAATATATTATGCTGTCATTACGAATGAGCACTCAAGAGAGGAAAATTTAAAACACTTCTGCGATTTATGCATTACTCTTTGGTAATGAATTGATTTCTCTCAGTGACTGGCGTGTGTAATAACAGCATATATATAACACGCTAAAATTTAGCCTCTCTCATTCCGTGCGCACATGGCTTAGGGAGAAGGAACTCCGATTGACACAAAATCGGTTGAGTGTGTTTTGATCCCGGCTGGAAGCAAGTGGAAGCAAGTGGATATGTCACACTGATGAGCTGTGATACAATGAAACAGGCGATGGAAGTGAATGACTAATATATATATATATATATATATATATATATATATAACATTGTCACTCGTTTGTGATGATGTCCGTCTGTTTGAGTGGCTATATAATACAATAAAAATAATATCGATTAAAATGTGCTGTGAATGGTACTATTAAAAAAGCTAAGGCACATATCAATTTAGCATTTAAATCCTTTACAAGTTGTGCCCGTCTGATGCCCCACATTTTATCGAACATCGTTTACCCTGATTTCAACATTCATAGAATTCCTATCTGGGGGCAGCGATGACTTACCTCGTTGCATTCTCTGGAGTTTCGAAAAGATATTCAAGTTTCTTTTCCTTTCAAGCGGGATTTCATTCCCGAAGAGAAAATTGTCGCGAGTGGCGATATCAGGGGAATATCCTGGCTGCCAGACCTGGGGAATAATGTTTTAACCAAAGTCTGCCATGATCACTGATGGAATCTTTGCGATGTGCTCAGATGACCACACTCTACACACTTTCCTTCCAGGCACTGCTATAAACAATGGTATTTATTGCTATAACGCTATAACGTATTGTGCATGCGGGATAGAGTTGAAGATCAATCCGTTCCAAAGCGGCTTTACTTTATCTCCTTTACAATATTTTCGTTAAATCTTTCAGGATCTTGTATATACCAATCCCTATTACAAAAGCCTGCCCAAGTCAATTATGTTAGTCATTATTCAACATCCGCAGAGCTAATCCGTAGTTTATAGCAAAGCTGTTTGGAGCAATCTTTTATCTGAATTAAAAGAAAGCGCATAATTTGGCATAATCAGCACGCCAGTTCACGCAGATCTTCTACCACGATGACTCGTGACACAATGCTTGGGCATGCGTTGATGGCTTCATTACAGTTTTCACTACGCAGTTTAGTTTACAAGCCTTGGGGTAAGCCTTGGGATAAACCGGGTATGTTTCAACGATGCCGCATCAATTCTTCAAAAGAACTTAAACCCATGACAAACTGATCATGGAGAGATTCAAATCCTCGTTTTATGGTCAGAATACTAAATATTTTTTTTTAATCGTATCACCCCGAGCAAGGCGGTAACGCCACTGAAGCGCAGGGGGCTACGTAAGAGTGAAAAGATTGGAAAAGAGAAAGCCGGGAACCACACCCTAAACAGGGAACAAGGGATAAGCCTCTTTACCTGTTCAATAGACGTGGGTGGAGTGTGAACCGGGCGATAGATTAATCTATCTACTCCAAATAAAAAAAATAAAAAAAATAAATAAATAAAAGAGTGAATAGACTGGAAAAGAGAAAGCCGGAAACCACATCCTAAACAGGGAACAAGGGATGAGCCTCTTCACCTGTTCAATAGATGTGGGTGGAGTGTGAACCGGGCGATAGTTTGATCTATCTACTCCAATTAAAAAGTTAAAGGTGGTGAGTTAACTAAGTTTTAACTTAGTTAAAGTCCAATCAAAGAAATTTCTTAAAAATAAATAAATACAAAATCATTACTTTTACTAAAATTTCAAATAAATTTAACCAACCTGACCACATATGCTTCATTGCCAGTTGACAAAAAAAGAAAAATGGTTATTTTATCTAGTGGCCAGAGGAATGGATTTGGGAGGTAGGTTAAAAATTCAACTAGCTAGCCGGAAGTGACTTGGCTAAAAAGAATATACGGAACAAGGAATTACTCTAATGAAGAGAGGGCAAAATCTAGGGAGGCCAGAACTCTCAAATTTCAGTCAGGCGGACTTGTGCATCCTGCTAGCATAACCATTGACGGCTTCCGAACTATTCTTTCTACCCATTTTCATTTACAGGGTATAGGTCAACATATATTGCGGTTTTCACGCACTTATCCACAAGGTGGATGTGCGTTGTGGTAGAGTGAATATCGGCTAGGAACGAGAAATCCGGGAACCGAGTTCGAATTCCAGTTGAATTCGTTGCATTCACTAACGCGCAAATATCATTGGGAAAGGTATTAATCCGTCTCTTCACTCCAGTTATGGGTAAAATAACAGGACAGATTGGGTTCTATAGCCTTGGCTGACAACCAGTCTACTACAGAATGTAATGGCAACCTACTGCTGGATAATCATCTGCCCAGTCAGTCATGTGTCTTTCGAGACATGACCTCCCAAGCGTGTATCACGTATGGCATTTAACTGACTGATCAACAGTGCCGTCCAGTGGGGACATGTCCCCACAACAATACCATCAAAAAATCACTCTCTTGAAAAATCGACTACAGGGAGATTCAAACCTGTGTCTCATGGTTGGAATACGAAATTTCTAAACACATAGATATTTTTATACATGTATATATATGTGTGCGTAATCGGCTAAAATCACAGCAAGATTATTTATGAAGAAAAATGTATGCGTCCCAGAATGAAAATAGTGACAGAGAGGAAGCATGTCAGCAAATGAGGACGAAAGAGATGCTTTGAGAATTCAACAAAAACAATATGAAAATGAAGATAAATATGTGGAAGAGGAGAAAAATATCACCTTTACATCCCGAAGACACAAAATTCCTTAGGGTAAATTATTGGAAAGGAAATACGAAAGTCTTCTTCTAAGCAGGTTCCATGCCCGAAAAGGAATTTTGGCCTGAGGGGCAAAAAACTTCCGCTGGCGAAGAATTATCACCTTATTTGAATTCCTTTTTCTTTCACTTTCTCACAGATTACGACTGAAAAGTACCTTCTCTTCTTTTTGGCATTGTAAAGCTGCGTCTTTTCCTCCATTTAACTGTTGGCTTATTTCGTCTTCTCATCACGGATTATTGATTAATACAATTGACGCAGGAACAAATTCGACACGTGAATAAAATACACACTCACCAACACCCCCCACACACACATATATGGATATATACATATCTGTGTGTGTGTGTGTCTGTGTTTATATATATATATATATATATATATATATATATATGTGTGTGTGTGTGTGTGTGTGTGTGTGTGTGTGTGTGTGTGTCACACGCTAAAAGTCTGTTTCATTCTACCGTACACCCATAGTAATTTACTTTTATGAAGAGTGCTCGATATTTAGTAGTGGTTTAAAAATTTTTGTAATAAATAATATCATTCTCTGTTTTTTGTCAGCTGGTGTTGAGAATGTATTTATTATGTTTGTAAGTGAAGACTCATCTTGCTTCTAGTTACTATACAGTTGCAAATTCTTTTATATATATATATATATATATATATATATATATATATATAAACAGAAATAGTGTTGTTTCAGCGATAGAAACTGGTATAGAATAAAAGCGTGAGAAGCCGTGAACGTTTTGTTTAAAATGTATATTTATTGTTGTAGGTTTTATACATGTTATGATACATTACGTGTCCATAATGGTTTTTGTCACGCTACACGTGTTTAGAGTCTAAAGTTGACTCTTTTCAGGTGAATAAACTTGTGACTTTTCATATTGAGTTCCTTTTGCTTCTGTTCGCCACGGTTTCGTTTATAAATAGATAAGTAAGTATTTTTTGAGGATTGATGGTTTTACAAATCAGCAGGTGGATTAACAGATAAATAAATAAATGAACAAAAGTTGAAATGGTTTTGGGGTTTGGTTTTACCCATAAGCATGTCAAGATTACCTATAGCCTTTTATATATATATATATATATATATATATATATATATATATATATATATATAATAAAATCGACTCTGTACGTATCCAAATCTTAAAATCTTACACAATTAATTTTTAAGGACCACGAATAACCGGCAGAATCTAACTCCGTTACTGTCCGCCGCTATAAAGCTTTGGACAATGAGGGGAAAAAAAAGAAAACTGCGGAGCACCGACAATACATACAGTACTTCACAGCGAAGAAAAAAAACCCTCAAACGGAACGAACCACAAAGAAAGAAAAGTGCTCGATACAAAACTAACCAAAAAGGATTAACCAAGAGGCAGTGACGTAGAGCAAAAACACACGAGAAAAAATCGCAAGATCGCCAAGACCTACCGCGGTTTCGCACAACGGCTCGTTGTGCGAAACCGCGGTAGGTCTTGGCGATCTAGCGATTTTTTCTCGTGTATATATATATATATATATATATATATATATATATATATATATTAATTGTGTCACCCCAAGCAAGGCATTCCACTGCCACTATAGCGCAGGGGGTTACATAGAGGGATTGGGTATGGGAAATGTCAGAAGGAGGGTGATAGACGACTTAGGATGTACATAGGGAGACAGTTGGAGAGAGTGCGTGTGGGTTAGTGTGTTAGGAGGTGTCTATTGACCTTACATTTAAACTCCTGGAGGTTGTAGCCGTCGGGGAAGCAAGCATGCGGTAGGGAATTCCACAGGCGGCAAGTGCGAGGAAAGAAGCTGTTGGAGTAGAAATTCCGGTTACATTTCTTCGGTTTCATTGTAAAAGGGTGGGACCTAGTTGCCAATCTATTATCTCGTGCAAATTCACGCCTAGGGGGCACCAGTGATTTAAGTTCGTCAGAGCAGAAGCCATGAAAGTATTTATAGAAGAGTCAAAGGGAAGCCACGTCACGCCGGTGAGAGAGATACTGCAGGCGGTCAGCCAAGTCGGTATCAATCACATTACAGATTCTTCGCTGTATTTTGTCAAGAACCCCGAGGAGAATAGAAGGGGCACCCGACCAGATGTGGCAGCAGTACTCAATACACGGGCGGATAGCTGCGGATTTAGCAATGGATTCGACGGTCATTCCACTTGAGGTCCGCTGAGAGTGTCAGGCCAAGCAGGCGTAGTGATTTACCCTCTGGGAGGCAAGCCTGTTCCATGCTAATGAGAGGGAGGTGCGGTTATCTGTGGTGGTTAATTGACAGCAGCTTCGTTTTGGAAGAATTGAATTTTACGAGCCATTTCTTACCCCAATCTACCACGGACTG
The DNA here is from genome assembly GCA_037127315.1 of Ascarosepion bandense. Classification (NCBI taxonomy): domain Eukaryota; kingdom Metazoa; phylum Mollusca; class Cephalopoda; order Sepiida; family Sepiidae; genus Ascarosepion; species Ascarosepion bandense. Next base: position 3,504,678 of record JBBBDQ010000293.1, read on the forward strand.
GAGGTCCTTCTCAAGCTCGGCAGCGAGTTTCGCCTTGTCACCAACAGCAGATTTTTGATCGAGGCGAGAATAAACTGTGGTATCATCGGCGTATATATATATATATATATATATATATATATATACTAGCAGTATAACCCGGCGCTGCTCGTGTGAAATGAAAGCTTTAAAACTAATCCATGGTCCTTGAGCTTAGGCTCTTTGGACGTTGGCACGAAATACTAAAAAGCAATAGCTGTTTCCAGTTAAAACGAATCCATAGACTGATAGAAAAATGAATGGATGTAAGTCAAATTTTGATTTCCTGATATCGATATAAAATAAGTTTTTTTCGTTTTAACTGCGTTTTGAAGGCAAAATAAATCCTCTGAGTAAATGGTATCATGGCTGAGACTAAGAACTACAATTATACCTACTTAGAGCCAAACACGAAGCAAAAACTAAAATAAAAGGGCTGAAAAACTGATTTTGATCAGACCCAGTATCTTGACTTTTATATATATATATATATATCAATTTTCTGCACTATTGTAAGAACTGCAACCTTGAAACTTCTGAATATCATTTCTTATGTCTTTGTCTATGAGTGTATCAAATTTGATTAAAATCCGACCACTCCTTCTATAACCCGATTTTTCCACTATCGATTTTCGATATTTATCTGGGCTACCTCGACACAAAACCTAGCTAAGAACACTCGCAGACGCTTATAGTACAACTGTGTAAATTTTCAAGGAAATCAGTTCAGCCGTTTTGGAGTCTATAGGTAACGGATACACACACTCACACACACAGACACACACACAGAGACAAAGTTCCATTCATAAATAAGTTTATATATATATATATATATATATATATATATAGGTTGTTCAGAAAGTTCATGCCGATTTTTAATGGAAATTAAAAGACAAAATTATTTCATTAAATATCTATTCCATTAAATATGAAGCATTTTGTTGTACATTCTTCTCTTTTCCTTCCGTCTTCCCAGAATTTCGGTGGTTTTACCGCAGAGAGCTCATTAATTTGTTTTTGTGCTTATCTCACCCAAAGAATCAAATATATTAACATCGAAATTATTTTACAAGGTTCTGAATAAATGAAAACTAAAGGAGCTATATCTGGAGAATATGATGGGTGACAGGTGTGGTAATAGATCCTTGCTAAGTCACAATAATTTTGGGCGGGTCAAAATTCACCTTATTTATTGAATAAACCTCGTATTAAATGCATTTATACAAAAAATAACAGAGAGAAATGGTATTCAAAATATTATTTTCGCTCAGATCATATAGAACCCAAACAACATAGCGACTTGAGTACTCAAGCTTCATTAACTGCTCGTGTTTCTGCCAATTCTCGCGTTGTATAATGCGGGTTATCCTCCATCAATGTCTCCATCTCCATCAATGTCTTGATTTGATGATATGAGGATCTGCCTAAGTGTTCTTAATCAATAAGTCTACAATCACTAACTCTAAATTTAGCGAACGACTTCCGCAAAATTCTACTAACTAAAGCATCTTCACCATACATAGTACATAAAGTTTTATTGCTTGCGGTAAAAAAATGAAGTGTCTAAAATGCGCTTTATAATCTACCATTTTCATAGAAACAAAAAAATTATATGAATTATTTCATAATTTTATATATATATATATATATATATATATATATATATATATATATATATATATATATTACGTTAGAAGTGAAAAAATATAAACTACTACGAAATGGTACATTGTGTTTCGATATTGTAAAAACAATGTCTCTTCAGTAAATAATGATGGTAATAAACGATTTTAATTTTTTTAACAACCTTGATTATTTGAAAACGTCACTTTGCTTTATATTTGAAAACAAAATTTTTCTCCGTACGTGGTAAAAAGATATTAAAAAATGGAAGAACGACGGAAGAAAAGAGATAAAAATAAGATGAGAAATAAAGAAAAGAAAGAGAAAGAGGAAAAAGAATGGTACAGAAGATATAGAAAGGGAAGATAAAAATGAGTGAGAAAATGTCTAAAGAGATGCTAAAAGAGAGAAGTTTTAAATTTGGGCCGGAAATGGATTTCAGACAGATATTAACATCGGTTACAATGTTGCGGTTCAAACCTTTAGGCATTTTTTAAAAAATAATTAATGAAACCCATACACAAACACAAATATTATTCATAAAACCTAGAATAAAAAATATTTCAAAAAACAATAAGAATATATAAATTTATTAGACCTAACATTATGAATTAAAGTAAAAATAAAATGTGTCAAAATAAAATAAAATAAATAAAGTAACAATAAAAATTATGCAAATATAATAAAATAATGATAGTAATAATAATAATAATAATAATAATAAAAATAATAATAATAATAATAATAATAATAACTGATATTAAATATAAAATACATAACAAAAATAAAATAATTAAAAAATAAAATAAAATAATGCATGCAATAAGCTAATACATAGCTAACCATATTAACAGTAATTAACGGGTGTAGTAAAATATCAAAAATTATCATAGAAAATAAAGGTATACATAACAGAAGAAAGATTATATAGTCGTAGGAAATCATTAAGATGGAAAGCTTAATACTACAATATATTTGCAATTGCTATAGTTTCATACCTTAGATTTAGTAATACTAGCAGGATAACACGTTTCCAATTTAATGTTTGATTCAGTAATATGTCACTTTTCATGTACTTTATAATTTCCACAAAAAGAAAACATGGTTCGTTCACCGAGGTAGAGATTCTAGCTTGTTTGAGAAAGTTACATTTAAATTAAGGCGTTTTGTTCTCTTCTTTTAACTTTCAAAAGTATTTAGAAAATGAAGTCATATTTCGTTTGTTGTTATTAGTAACGGATGAGAGATGATTGTAAAAACGATTTTTAAAATGGTTCATTGTAGTTCCAAAATAAACTCTAGTAACCTTTAGATTTTCTACTGATGAGATAGAGCAGCTATAAACAAGGGATTTAGAAAAGAAATGTTTGGTCAGGATATCTACAACTGCATAGGTTGTTACTATGAAGAAAATTAAGATCAGTAGCAGAATTATTGTTATTATAGTTATATAATTTCAAAACTTTATTGCTATGTAATTTAATTATTTTTCTAAATTATTAGTGGAACTATAACTACGTTTTAGAGTGTTCCGATTGAAAATTGTTATATTTTATAATTTAAAATTTTATTATAGTACTAATAAAGAAATGTGTTGTTTTCATGTAATAAATTAATTTTTAAATAAAAACATTACTTACCATCATTGATAACTACCTGATGAGACATTGTTCTTTCAATGTCGAAACAAAATGTATAATTTCGTAAAGGTTTGTAAATTTTCACAAAATCTAACCTAATAATAAATAATAAATGTTCATTACTCTATTTTTATATTGAGCACTGTTTTTAATTAATGTTTTGAACATTACAATTATTTTTTTCTTTCTTATTGATTCGGACATATATATATAGTCATCCGCAGACAGATCTGTTTCGCCGTATCACAGCTCATCAGCACGGTTAGACTCCGATTGCTTCTAACCCAGGATTGAAACCCGACCGAAGTGGCGTCAGCCGGCGATACTACCTCTGGGCTATGGGCGGACGGTAGAAGAAGGCAGACCTTTTAGGCAGACCTTATATAATTACTACACAAAAAGAAGAAAGTAGAAGTAGAAAAGTTTACCTAACTCTTGCTGAAAAGATAGATAGATAGATAGATAGATAGATAGATAGATAGATAGATAGATAGATGTGAGTATAATGAGATAGATAGATAGATAGATAGATAGATAGATAGATAGATGTAAACAAGAAATATACAGAAAAGGTGAAAAAGCTGAGGAACAAAAATTTTAAATAAGTCTTGCTGAAAAGAAAAAAATCAAGAAAATGAGTAATAAATAAACCAGAGAAAGTGGTAAAGAAGAAGGAGGTGTTTGGGCAATAATGGCTTTGCTGACATAGATAGATAGATAGATAGATAGATAGATAGATAGATAGATAGAGAGATAGATAGATAGAGAGATAGATAGATAGATAAAAAGAAAATGAAGGTTTCTGAGGTACAAAAGATTTATCTAAGATCAGCTTAAAAAAGAAGGAAAGTAACAAAAATGAAAAAAAAAGCGATAGAGTAATAAATATATAGGAGAAATATTTAGAGAGGAAGAAGTGGTGGCGGAACAAAAGGTTTAACACATGCTGAGTAGATAGATAGATAGATAGATAGATAGATAGATAGATAGATAGACAGATAGATAGATAGATAGATAGAAAGCGGAAAGCGTAGGCTTCCAATTTGTAATGAATCGAGAAAGGACACTTTTTAATGACGCTGTATTTGTGGCCCAGAACTTCCTGCGACGTTGTTTTTCCTTATCCAAGACATCATCAAAGGTCAAAGGTTACCAAATCCGCTGCACAGGGTTCACGATTATAAAACTGGTTCTGCGAGGATCCGACCAACTTGTCGGCCAATTACCCGAAATTATCTTCGTCGAGCGAAAGGAATGATGGCTCTGTTCTGAAACGTGTCAGTGAAAATAACCCCATCGTTTTTGTTCAAGAAGAATGAATGAATAATCAATAAATATTTTCGGGGTGATAATTTCAGGTATCAGCAGCAAGTAAGGTTTTCAATGAGACCGATAAACACATAGGAACATAATCTCATATATATATATATATATATATATATATATATATATATACACGACTATATATATATATATATATATATATATATATACACGACTATTTACGCTTTCACACCCTGATCGAGCACTCTGGAAGAATGATAGACTTTGAAGAACTGTAGCTACTCTGGCATCTACGCATCGTTCATTCAGCAATGAATTAGAACACTCTCAGCTACTGGACTTGTATAATGATAAAATACACGTTAAAAATCTGCCTTCTTTTACCTAGCGCCCATAGCTCAGAGGTAGAATCACCGACTGACGCCTGTTCGGTCGGGTTTCAATCCTGGGTAAAAGGCAATCGGCTGTCTAACCGTAGTGATGAGCTGTGATACAGCGAAACAGATCTGTCTACGGATGACTTTATATAAATACACACAAACACACAAAACGAATGGTGTGTTTTTCCTAATACATATTTTTCTAAGATTTCTCAAATATTCTGGCCGGTAGACGGAAACCATAAGAACAGAGCATCTACTCAAATATGAGTATCCACAAAGAATGAAAAATAAATAGAAATATAACTAAGATCAATAAATAATATTTGATTCCTAAAAATTATCTTTGTTTAGATTAGGATACGAAACTTAACAGATATGTATGTTTCGAGACTCGGGAAAGATTTCTGTTCAAAAGATCTATTCGGGCTTTACTTAATCTGAACATTGTCCATGGCCGTGAAGTAATAGCCCACCATATCTAATGAGTGTTACCCTTTAGAACGTGCATAATTTTCTAACAAGGTTTCTCTAATATTCAGGTCGGTAGACGGAAATAAATAAATAAATATAATGTTTAATAAAAAAAATAAAACAGGGCAAATACTAAAAAATGAGTATCCATTAAAATAACATTTAAACAAATAAACTATATATATATATATATGTGTGTGTGTGTGTGTGTGTGTGTGTGTGTGTGTGTGTGTCAGATTAAAGAAATTGCAATCGTTGTGTTTGCTTATTTTTAATAATATCCGTTCATATTCACGGTTAATCTTTCGCGTATTTTTTAATGAAATATGTCAGAAGTGAGCTGTAACGTTGACAGATCTTATTAACATTCATTTCTCAAGGTACCCAAGTACTTTCAATCCCTTTCCAAGATTAAAAATTGAAAAAGCAAAAAAAAAAAAAATTTTCACTAATTTTTAGCAACATAATTTTTCTGTTAGTTTTTGTTGCCATAACTCACCCCCCTGAAGATGATCTCAGAAAGAGATTGAAAGTACTTGGATACCTTGCGAAAGGAATGTTAATAACATCTATTAAAGTTACAGCTCATTTCTGACATCTTTCAATTATAATACGCGAAAGATTATCTGTGAGTATGATCGGATTTTATCAAAAATAAACACACACAACTTTTGCAATTTATTTAGTCTGACATGTCTAAAAGAAAAGTTGATGCCTAAACACACACACACACACACACACACACACACACACACACATATATATATATATATATATATATGAAGAAGTCAAGGATTTTTATTTCTTAACCCGACATATTTTTAATGCTATTAACTTTACTCATGTTCACATAAATGTTCCGTTATTTTTTCTTAAACAGTTTTCTGTTCACTGTACTGGCCTGACCATTACAGAAAACTTAATAAAGAACAATACTATTGCATTTGACTTTTAAAACACAGCATGTTTCTTGAGGCTTTGCAGTGGAATGCTCAAGGCCTGAATGAATAAAGTTTCAAAATTATACTCTTCCCGAGATAGCTGAGGAATCCTTACAAGAGAGATTCTCTTTCTGAGGAGGTGAAGATATTCATTTGAAGGTTATAGTAATGCTCATTTAAATGTACCGCTGGTTGTATTCATATTTGTTAAGATTTCTCGAATATTCAGGCCGTTAGACGTAATAAAATACTATTTAAAAATAAAAGAAGATTCTACTCAAATCTGGGTATCCACAAAATAATTGTTGAAAGTAATGTATATATATATAAGTCATTTCATACCAAGCAAGGCGGCACCGCCATTGATATGCACAGGGCTACATAAGAGAGTTAAAGTTTTAGACAGGAAAAAAGTGAAAACAAAGAGGAACCATCTATAGGGGAGAAAGAGAAAGGGCAAGAGATGGATATGTTCACAGACAAGAGAAGGTTATGAACTGTTGGAGATTCGCCCCTTTGTACATAATAATGGACTCAACTGAGAGTACATATAATCCTGCCTATAGAAAGAACGGCAGTAGTTGTAAAATGTTACCTTTTTCACTGTCAGCTCTCTGCCTTCAGGTAGAGGGCGCTCTCTGCTTCCGAGCAGAGAACACTAACCCAGTCGTGGTTCCGCTGAAGGGTAGAAGCACGACTGGGTAAAAATAGACTGACATTTTTTGGCCGGGCCATATAGCCCTGAAATCCCAGTCATAAACTAACCATGTGTCACATGTTGCCCTTAGTGGGAGGGACAACTAAATATAGTAGTTGTAAAGTAGCTATCTTTTTCACTGTCAGAGAGCAAGAACCCAGTCGTGGTTCGCCGAAGGGTAGAAGCACGACTGGGCAAAAATAGACAGATATTTTTTGGTCGGGCCATATAGCTCGGAAATCCCAGTTATAAACTGACCATGTGTCACATGTTGCCCTTACTGGGAGGGACAGCTAAATAATGTAGTTTTAAAGTAGTTGTAACGTAATTATAAAAGTGTTGTAAAGAAATTGCTTAGTTGGTCAGTTAGTTGGTGCAGAGTTAGTTGGAGTTGTTTGGATATAGACTCATTACCCGGACATACTATTTCACTGAAAGACTGTATATATTGATTTCTACTAATAGTATTACTGAATTGACTAACCTGTGTTCCAGTTTGTATATTTCGTTTAATATATCTTACATTTTCTATCTCTATAATCTGTTTTTTGTTATTTATTTTATGTGGGTTCTCACCCGGAATCCACAACATCAACACAGTAGTGAAGACACTTACGAAGTTGAGAGAAAGAAAAAGAACAAGATACACGGAGTGATGTGGAAAGAGCTGGAGTTAAGTGGATAAAAGATGGGAATCGACTTTGCATGTAAATTCTTGGAGGTTGTAGCCAACAGGAAAGCATGTATATGGAAGGGAATTCCACAGGCGGGAAGCGAGAGAAAAGAAGCTGATGGGGTAGAATTGCCGCCTGCATTTGGTTGATCTGACTGTAAAAGGGGTGGGACCTTGATGCCAGTCTGATTGCCCGAGTACATTCTTAAGGGGCATCAGAGACCTAAGTTCTTCGGAGCATAAGCCCTGAAAATATTTATAGAAGAGACAGAGAGAAGCCACATCCCGCCGATGAGAAAGTCGCTGGAGTTGAGCTGCTAGTTTGTTTTTTTTTTAAGTAAAGCTTAAATGGAGCAAAGGGAATAAGCTACTGTACAAAAATTAAAGAATGTTCTTGTTAATATTCGAAAAAAAACAATCTATTATGGAAATTTTTGTAACTTTGTATAATATTAATGCATTACACCCTGATCTTTATTCGGTAAAAATTTCATTACTAATCATGCATTACTTTTTAACTAATACACATATATAAATCTTTGTTGTTTCCGTTCCTTATATTATGGCCTCTACTATATATATATATATATCCGCAGATAGATCTGTTTCGCTGTATCACAGCTCATCAGTACGGTTAGACTCCGATTGCTTTTAATCGAGGATTGAAACCCAACCGAATTGGCTTCAGTCGGCGATTTTATCCACTGGGCTATGGGCGCTCGGTTGAAGAAGGACTTTTTAGCGTGTATATTATCATTAAACACGCCCAATATATATATATTCAATCTGCAGACAAGCCTGTTTCGCTGTATCACAGATCTTCAGTGCAGCCAGATTATCCGTTTCCTTCATGCCAAGATGGAAATTCAACTGATTTTTCGTCAGACAGATATCTTTTCCCTGTGCTATCGGCGTACAGCAGAAAAAGTTAAGGAAGAGAAGGAACAGGTAGATTAAACCCACTGTTCAAGTATTTATTTTGTAAAGAGTGCTTAATTAGATCCACAATAAAGAACAATGGATAAAAATAATTCTGTTAATCAATTTGACATTTCAGTGGATGCGTTAGACTCTGTGGAGTCTTCCGATCTCATTTGTTCATTTGTTCTATATAATCTTACCGTACATATTATAACATTAACACACTTGACAAGGGGTTATATAGAGATGATGGACTCATGATAGTACAAAATTCCGCACATTTTAAAACCAATAAAATTAGAAAAATAATCCAGAGGGAATTCAAAAGTATAAACCTAAAAGTAATAATCAACATTAATTTTGAGTTAGGAAACTTCCTTGATGTAACAATGGACTTAGTAAATGATACTTATCAACCATACATAAAATCAAACAAATATTCATTATACATCCACCTAAAGTCTAATCACGCCCAAGTATAATCAAGCATGTACCTTCCTCCATTGAATATAGAATTAGTAAAAACTCTTCAAGTAAATAAATATTTTATAAATATAGAGATTTTATAATAATACACTAATGAATAGTGGCGATAAAAACAATATCAAATACATAAAAACATGAATATAACAGGAAAAGTAAAAATAGAAAAATCATTTGGTATACACCCCCTTTTAACCAAATGGTTGTCACCAAGTTAAGGCTGAAGTTCCTCAAATTTATTGAGAAATATTTCTCTAACAATAACCCTTTAAGTAAAATTCTTAATAAAAATAACCTTTAAATTAGATTATAGTTGCACAATAATCTGAAAAAAAATTATTAAAAATCATAACAATAAAATCTTAAATCAGCATGTAAACCAAAGTAACAATAACTATCCAAATATGGAAAATAACAATAATACAATTGATGTAATTGTCGAAATCTTAACAAATACTTTTGTGTACAAATGTACTATACCATCAAATGAAAGTCTTCACTGGATCCCTAAGAACACTTTGAAGCATCGTTGGAATTTGCATTTAACTTCCTTGAAAAATAACACGTACCGAAACCAAACATCCTTTTCAGCGTATTTTTGGAAGTTAAAAGTTACGAAGAAAAACCCCAAAGTAAAATGGAAAATTCTGGAAAAAAAAAACAACTATCTGTAAGTCATTTTATATCTGCCCTCTGTGCCTCAATAAAACGCTGCAGATTTTAAGGTTCCCTAACAATTAAATACTACTGAACCATAGAAATTAATTAACGGTTTTATGTAAAGATCAAAAATATTTTTCTCTAAAATTTAATTAATTACAGTTGTTCATTTATAACTTATGCTCTAATATGGCTTAAAAATTAAAATTATTTAATTAAAATAAATGACCCACACAATACTTATTTAGTTTTAATAACTACAATATACCTTAGTATATCATAATTATTTAATTCTTATTCTAATCTAAATATTCTAGCCACTTTAACTCATGAGGTAGTACAAAATCAACTTAAAAACATTAGATCCAACCGTCTGTAAAAATTTATTGTATTCACATTTAAATATGTATGGTCCCAATATGTATTTTACCCAGACAAAATTAAAAAGTGTCATCAAGATACTACCTTACCTTCCGCGACGCAAATTTTCGACATATCACCTGATGAAGAACAGTACTGTTCTGAAATATGAAATCTTTTGTGTAGTGATGTAATGCTTTTATGCACTATTGTAATAACAAAATTACAATATATATACTAAAAAGTTATGAGTTTAAAAATGCATTTTTTGACAGTATTTATTTATTTCTATTATAGAAGTAAATAAATACTATCAAAAATACATTTTTAAACTTACAACGTTTTGGATGTTTTTCCTATACATATTATTAAGACAGTATACGTGGATCATCACTATGTTATATATATATATATATATATATATATATATATATATATATATATATATATATATTGCAATTTTGTTATTACAATAGTGCATAAAAGACATTATATATATATATATATATATATATATATATATATGTGTGTGTGTGTGTGTGTGTGTGTGTGTGTGTGTGTGTGTGTGTGTGTGTGTGTGTGTGTGTAGCATAAATGAATAACGCCTGTGCAAACGTACACACAAAACTCTTCACACACAAATTTATATGTAAATGTTTATCAGAAAAATTAAAACTTTGAAATTTCAATATCAGAATGTACTTCTGAATAAACCTTAAGAGATTATTAGTAAGTGTCGTCATAGAAATAAATATAAATTGCAATAATTAGCAGAATGTTTTTTTTTAATTTGGACAAGCAGTTACCGTTTCCCCTATCTACCACTGCTAACCCAATGGTCAGACCATATACCTCCAACTACCATAGAAAAAATTACTACAAAGATTCCGCTAGTTTAATCCTATAAACGCCAATCCTCCCTAACCCCTTCCTTTACTAGACCAAGGCTCCGTCATTTGAACTTTTCTTCATTATTTGTTTAAACGGGGTTGAAAATGCATGTCTTGAACTGGCATGTTGAAAATGGCTAAAAAGTGGTAAAATGGTAAAAGTATTTACACTTTAAATATCAACATATAGAAACTAAACTAAGAAAAACTTATCAAATATATAGTAGACATCGTTCTTAATCTTTATATAATTTGACTTTTTGCATTAAAATTCACCTAAATCTCAACGCTAAATTTAAGCATAAATGTCTGTAGGTCCACATGTTGTCAAAACAGCCAACAATTAACAAAATTAACTGCGATTCTAGAATAAGCATTCTAAAATGTAGCTAAATTATCAGAATTCACACTAACAAAGTCAGAACATTTCAAATTTCAAGCAATAATATCATTCTTAATTGAGAACGCAAATATTATATTGTGAAAACTGAAACAATTTCTGAAAATTGGAAAACACCTCACGGACTTTAAGTTCATGTAACTCCTCCATTGATTCTAGCTAATAATTGGAGCCTTCCTAAAGTTCGACTAACTTAACTATCAAGATATGGAAACCTATCTAAAATCATGGAAGACTTATTTTAAAATATGATAGATTTAAGTTCTGGTTTTAACAAATTCTTTTTTGAATGTAACTTTTCATAAAATCTGACAATGTTTTGGGGTCCCACTTTGCACATACTTTTGAGTTAGCAAGAAACCTTACTAAAATGCTAGCACTACTGTTTGCTATTTTTTTCACATTAAATCTTCTAACACCTGTTATAATAAATATATTATAACGTTTTTCTTTACTTCATTTACAGTAACAGCTGGCTTGCCACTGTGTGAACTGTCCCTAACAATAATGTCACCTTTCTCGCTAGGCTGGCAAGTAACACTGGAGATCCTTCCACTTATTGTCTTACATCAATTGTAAACATCGTTTATGAATTCAGTAAAATAATATGAAACCTGTGGTATTTATTCTTTCAAAATATTAAGATAATGTTTAACACTGTCTATGTTTGTCCCAAAGAGCTAACATTTAAGACACTTTATAATATAAAGTTAATAAAGAAGGGAAATTTACCAAATATTAGGTGTTGTATGACCTCCCTCTTATATATATATATATATATATATATATATATATATCTGGGAGTTATTTTCCGCCTAATATTTGGTAAAATTCATTTCGGTTAGGATATGAAACTGACCAGTTAAAGTGGCAGAATCTGTACCAATGCATTATAAAAGAGCTATAATTTATAACTTAATTTTAGTCCACCTCTGACTTTCGTGCACAATGCGACCGTCAGGCACTGATTGAAAATTGAGTCAATTTTCAATCTGCACCTGACGATTGCATTATGCATTAGACTTGTTCTACTGCTGAGGAAAAATGTGTATTTACTATTATTATTATTATTATTATTATTATTATTATTATTATTAAGATAGATAGATAGATAGATAGATAGATAGATAGATTGTTCTGGTAGAATAGTATGTTTTTGTTTCGTTTGCTCGTCAAAAGTAGACTTTTTTTTCCGTTTTGAAAACAAGTCATCTGTTCGACGCCAGAAGTTACCACACATAAAACAAACAAACAAAAAAATGACATCAAATAAAAAAATAAAAAAAAAACAGCTTAATGATTGTAAGGTTTGTAAGAGGTGGAAACACTTCTTTCTTTTCTTTTTCTTTCCGTCTTCCGAAAACATTCCGTTGGATCACTGATAAAAGATTTGAGAGGAGAAGTTTTCCGGAGACACCTCGTAATCAGCACCATCTGTGAAGCATATATTTGTCTGTGATATGCAGAGTTCGCAAAGCCATTTTTTAAGCAACTTAACATAACTACAGACATTGCACGGAGAATATAGATCAGGAACGAATTGTATAGTGTGATGCAACTGATATTTTTTTGTGTGTTTTCTTTTTTTCGTGACCATTTTTATTTTTTGCATCAGAAAAAGACGATAATTAAGGTACTGTTCAACGTTTGGTCATTGCAATATAGGTTTAGATGTTTAAGGCTACCTGTAGTTACCTGGGATATTCATTCATGATAATGTCTGTTTACATTTCATTGCGTTTTTACTTTGTTTTTCTCTTTCGCTTTCTCTCTCTCTCTCTCTCTCTCACTCACTCATTCTCTTTATCTATCTATCTATCTATCTATCTATCTATCTATCTATCTATCTATCTATCTCCCCGTTTGCTTGAATTTGCGTGTCTCTGGGTTTTGTCACCTTATAAGATATATATCGTAGCTGGAATGAAAACTATTTTAAAATCATTTCACTTCAAGCAAGGCAAAAAAGCCACTGAGTCGCAAGGGGTTAAAGAATGTTCTAGAATATGAGAAAAAGCACTATTTTTTTATCGTTTCACCCCCCAAGCAAGGCGCTACCGCCACTGATGTGCAGGAGGCTACATAAGTGTAAAAGTTTAAACAAGAGGAGAGTGAAGAGAATGACTGGCCAGTTACAGGGGGTGTTAGAGAAAGGACAAGAGAAGGATAGAAACACAGGTGTGAAGACAAGGTGATGTAGAAAGAACTAGAGTCAAGTGGATAAGGGTTGGGTATTGACATTGCATTTAAATTCCTGGAGGTTGTAGCCGTAAGGAAAAGCAAGTATACGGAAGGGAGTTCCACAGGTGGAAAGTGCGAGAAAAGAAGCTGATTGAATAGAATTGTCGCCTGCATTTGGTTGATCTAACTGTAAATGGGTGGGACCTTGCTACCAGTCTGGTTGCACGAGTAAATTCTAGTGGCGGGGGGACCAGTGATTAAGTTCGTCGGAGCAGAAGCTATGAATATATTTGTAGAATAAACAGAGGAAGCCACATCCAGTCGGTGAGAAAGGGGCTGGATTCGAGCTGCCAAGTCGAGACCTATCACATTACAGACTCTCCTTTGGAGCCTGTCGAGAACACTGAGATGAACAGCAGGGGCGTCTGACCATATATTACAGCGGCATTCTATGCATGAACGGATGGTTGAATAAAAGAACAAGAATTAAGACAGAAGATAACGATTGACTTTGCATTTAGAGTTTTGTTGACTGGGAAGCATGAAGCCGCTACCAGGAAGAAGAGCAAGAATAGAAACAGACTTACGTGAACTCTCTTCCGAATGTTTCATAGAAAAGATTTTAAATGAGTCATCATGTCATATGTTATTATTACTCTGCAAAATTTTACAAGACACCAGGGAAACCTTTGCTTCGGCCAGCCAATAAGAAGAAGAGACTAGTATGCGGAAGTGAGCACAAAAACTTAACACCAGAAAAGTTCATTTGATGCACATGTTATTGTGCAGTATTAACAAAAGAACCATTCTATTTTCATTTACAATTATCCACGTGGCAATATTTACTAAAGATAGTATAAAATACATCATTTGTTATTAAAAAAAAGTGTGCTTAATAATTATGGTAGGTAGTGTAGCAGAAAGACAAAAATTTACTAATTAATATAAATGAAAAGGAAATTTTGGATAACCATGATTGCTAACGTCCTGAAGTGACGTGATGCAAAGAAGAAGAAGAAGAAGAAGAAGAAGAAGAAGAAGAAGAAGGAAACAATCCATTCTTCACCAACCCATCTATAAGGCTATTCCCAGTGCTAGATTACTCGTTCATGAAGGAGCATTTACATGGCTATTATCCTTGAGACTGCAACAAATCTCAGGGAAGGAAAACGCATAATTAAAAACCAATCTGAAGAGGGATGGTTTCCGTCAGGTTATCTTACATATTGTACATCACAGCTACAAAGATTGAAGTATATGTAGTGTTTTCACGACCCTCATGGGTCAGATGAATCGCAGTGTGAACTTTTGTTTTAAACAGAAACATTAAGTTTAAGTTTTGTTTAACGGCATATAAACTTATGTGGATTATTTAGTGCCAAAAAGGTGGGGTTTTAAGTTATTTTTTTATGTTCGGTTATAGTGAGAAAGTTGATTTAGTCAGATTTTGATGAAATTTTTTACTTTTTTATTTTAGAAAACTGAAAACGTCTTCTAGTTATGTATTAAAAATGTATTGTTGGTAATATTTTTTCTTCAAAAATGTAGGTTTTTCTATAAAAGTTTATTTTTATGTATATATTTCTATAAAAGTTTATTTTTATACTTTCATAATATTTTGACCCCAGTTCGGAGTTAACTATTTGCCTATAGCTAGGACCCTAACAGGTGCTACCACTCCAGATTAGGATGGACCTGTGAAAAACAGCAATTAAGGTGATTACATGTTCCTTACAACCTCCCAATCAGAGGCCTTGCTGTTGGATGCGGTTTACCGTCATGCCCGGGCCCAACAGAAAGATTAATTTTAAATGAAAACATCGTTTGTTTGTTTTTTTTATTATGATAGACTCCACGAATATTTCATAACATATCGCAAGTTTCTTTGTGTCAGTGTGTGTGTTAAAATGATTGGATATTCCCCACTAGACTAATATATTTGACTCAAGGCTGAGTTTATAAGACTGGCTCTGCTTGGCGCCAAAAAGTAAACACACAAACAAACAAAAACGTAACTAGAGTAATATATAATCAAATCCCATTGGTTTCAGTTTTCGACCCTCGCGGATAAGAATTTAATGATAGAATAGCATTTATACAATAACTGTTACAGTTTTCTTTTCTTGTTATTTACTTATTTAAGGCAATCGAATAAGATGAGCGTGGTACTTTAGCCTAAAATATAGACAAAAAGAAAAAAAAATGAACCCTATGTCTTCCCGAATTCTGACATGCCAGTCTGGGAGTCGACAGTCATATTTTTATTACAATGTATATTTGGCATTTTCCCCACCCAGGACAGCTAAATTTCAAAAGAATAATTATTTGATTGATTTTTTTTTAAAATACACTACCACGCATTTAAATTCTGAAGGTAGTAGTTCGAAAACGATTTGCCTTAAAGTCTTCGTTTTCAATTATTTTCTTACTTTTTACAAGTAAAATTTATATACTTTGTTTTACTAGGTGTTTTAGTGAATATTCAAGAAAAAAAAATGAGGATATGAAGTTAGTTTTGCATGTTAGATATACATTTTTATTAATTATAACGCGTAAGTATATAGGTATTATATTTTAAATTACAACCAACTCAAAATCTGCAAGACAGACACACATATATATGTGTGTGTGTGTATGTGTGTGTGAGAGAGAGAAAGAGAGAGAAAGAAAAGAAGAGAAAAAGAATTCAAAAGGATGTAAATGAAATGCGAAAAGAAAGAATGAACGAACGAGAAATTCAAAAGTTTGTAAACAAAAATTGTAGCAAAAAAGTAAGAAAGAAAGAAAGAAAAAGAAAATTCAAAATGATGTAAATGACGTGTGAAAAAAAAGAAAGAAAGTAAGAACAAACGAGAAATTCAAAAGATTGTAAACAAAAACTGTAGTAAAGAAAAAAGAAAGAAAGAAAAAGAAAAAATCAAAGGGATGTAAATGACATGCAAAGAAAGAAAGAAATAACGAGAAATTCAAAAGATTTTAAACGAAAAATGTAGTGAAGAAAAAATAAATAAAGAAAGAAAGAAAGAAAGAAGGAAAGAAATAGAAAAAGAAAATTCAAAGGGATGTAAATGAAATGCGAAACTGTAGCGAAGAAAGAAAGAAAGAAAGAAAGAAAGAAAGAAAGAAAGAAAGAAAGAAAAGAAGAAAGAAAGAAAGAAAGAAAAAGAAAAAATCAACGGGATGTAAATGACATACGAAAAGAAAGAAAGAAAGAAAGAAAAAATGAAAGATAAAAAGAAAATTCAAAGGGATGTAAATGAAATGCGAAAAGAAAGAATGAACGAACGAGAAATTCAAAAGATTGTACACAAAAATTGTAGCAAAAAAGAAAGAAAGAAAGAAAACGAAAATTCAAAATGGTGTAAATGACGTGCGAAAAAAAAGAAAGAAAGTAAGAACAAACGAGAAATTCAAAAGATTGTAAACAAAAACTGTAGTAAAGAAAAAAGAAAGAAAGAAAAAGAAAAAATCAAAGGGATGTAAATGACATGCAAAGAAAGAAAGAAATAACGAGAAATTCAAAAGATTTTAAACGAAAAATGTAGTGAAGAAAAAATAAATAAAGAAAGAAAGAAAGAAAGAAGGAAAGAAATAGAAAAAGAAAATTCAAAGGGATGTAAATGAAATGCGAAACTGTAGCGAAGAAAGAAAGAAAAGAAGAAAGAAAGAAAGAAAGAAAAAGAAAAAATCAACGGGATGTAAATGACATACGAAAAGATAGAAAGAAAGAAAGAAAGAAGGAAAGAAAGAAAGAAAAAATGAAAGATAAAAAGAAAATTCAAAGGAATGTAAATGAAACGCGAAAAGAAAGAAAGAACGAAAAATGAAAAAGATTGTAAAGGAAAAATGTCACAAAGAAAGAAAGAAAGAAAGAAAGAAAGAAAGAAAGAAAGAAAAAGAAAAAATTCAACGGGATGTAAATGACATGCGAAAAGAAAGAAAAAATGAAAGAAAGACAGAAAGAAAGAATGAAAGAGAAAAAGAAAATTCAAAGTGATGTAGGTGGCATGCGAAAAGAAAGGAAGAAAGAATGAAAGAACGAGAAATTCAAAAGATTGTAAACAAAAGAAAGACAGAAAGAAAGAAAAAATGAATAACAATGTAAACGAAAGCGGTTGTGGCAAGAAGAAATAGAGAAAATAGAAGTCAAAGGAATTTAAATGAAAAACGGGAGAGGGGAAAAGAAAAAGGAAGAAAGAAAGAATTGTGAGTGTTTTTCCTTTCGGCATTCAATATAGTGCTGGCGACAAACTCTCGACACATTTGGCTTTTAAAATAGGAATAATTGAGAGTGTAATATTGCTAGGAGGGAAATACATTTTTTTAAAATAAAATAAGAAAGGGATATTTTCATCCGAAAACTATACAAGCCGAATTGTACGTAATAGGTTTTAAAATATCATAAACTTTTCAACAGCAAAAACATCGCGGCGATCAAAGGGTTTATGAGAGAATAAATAATAATCTCAAAATTGCGAAGTCAAGAGAGAAGAAGAGAAAACTGTAAAGCTTGAAAGTCAAATTTTCTCCCAAGATAATTGACGTATTTTGGACGGTGCCAAAACGCTTGAATCGAGATCAGAAGAATTAAAATTGTGTGATTGTTTTCTTTACGGTTTATCAACCTTTTGTAAGTTATTTAAACTGTAGGAGATTCGGATATGCTTGGTAAATTGGCTTTGTGCCAAAGACGTCCGAAGTCAACACAATTTAAAATATCAGAAGTTTGAAGGTTGGATGTTGAAATGTGAATGGATAAAACATTTCGTGCGTACATTAAAGCGAAGATTTAGTAACAGAATTATAAAATTGCGAGAAGAAAAATGTTCATTGAGAAAATGCATGTAGTTTTGTTGCTAATTGTTCAAAGAGAAATGTAAGTGTTTAAAATATCGACAGAAGTTTAGAGTTCATAATTGTGTAGTAGCAAAATGTAAAGTCTTATGTTCTTTCCTCTTTTTGGTAGGTTGGTGACAGGGTGAGAAAGAAGAAATAAAGAAATAATACTAATCGCAGAGAGAGAGAGAGAGAGGGAGAGAAGAGAGAGAAAGAGAGAGAGAGTGTGTGTGTGTGTGTGTGCCCATGTTGTTGTTGTTGCTCTCGTTAGCGGCGTGGAGTGAAAATGAAGAATAGGAAAATTGGAAGAACAGGTGAAATGAATCTGTGACGCACCCTTAATTCCGGGTCAATTTCTTAAAATTTCTTTTGTTACATTGCTACAAGGTCAGTCAGCTAACCGCTCCCATGCTAGACTGACATTTAACGCTCTCCGACTTAATTTAAATAGTGGAGCTTCTCAAATTGCAGGCCCCAACTGACTTGTGAAATTTAAATATTTCTATCGTCTTCTGGGTTTTTCCAAAATGTTTTTAGTCGCAGTCTGGGTTCTCCAAAATGTTTTTAGTCGTGGTCAAGGTTTTTCCAAAATGATTTTAGTCGTGATCTGAGCTTTTCCATAAAGTTTTTAGTCGGGTCTGAGTTTTTCCATAATGTTTTTAGTCGTGGTCTGAGTTTTTCCAAAATGATTTTAGTCGTGGTCTGGGTTTTTCCAAAATGTTTTTAGTCGTGGTCAGGGTTTTACCAAAATGTTTTTAGTTGTGGTCAGAGGTTTTGCAAAATGATTTAGTCGTGGTCTGAGCTTATCCATAAGGTTTTTAATCGTCGTCTGGATTTTTCTAAAGTGTTTTTAGTCGTGGTGTGAGCTTTTCCATAATGTTTTTAGTCGTGGTCTGGGTTTTTCCAAAATGTTTTTGGCGTGGTATGAGCTTTTCTGTAAAGATTTTTGGTCGTGGTCTGAGTTTTTCCGAAATGATTTTAGTCGTGATCAGGGTTTTTCCAAATTGATTTTAGTCGTGGTCTGGGTTTTTCCAAAATGTTTTTAGTCGTGGTTTAGGTTTTTCCAAAATATTTTTAGTCGTGATCTGGGTTTTTCCAAAATGATTTTAGTCGTGGTCTGGGTTTTTCCAAAATGATTTTAGTCGTGGTTTGTGTTTTCCAAAATGATTTTAGTTACGGCCTGATTTTTTCCAAAATGATTATAATCGTGGTTTGGGTTTTTCCAAAATGATTTTAGTCGTGGTGTGCGCTTTTCCCAAATTGTTTTTACTCGTGGTCTTGGTTTTCCAAAATGTTTTTAGTCGTGGTCTGAGTGTTTCCGTAATATTTTTAGTCGTGGTTTGAGTTTTTCCAAAATGTTTTTAGTCGTGGTCTGTGTTTTACCAAAATGTTTTTAGTCGTGGTCTGGGTTTTTTCAAAATATTTTTGTCGTGGTCTGGGTTTTTCTCAAATGTTTTTAGTCGTGATCTGGGTTTTCCAAAATGATTTTAGTCGTGGTCTGGGTTTTTCCAAAATTATTTTAGTCGTTTTCTGACTTTCCCAAAATGATTTTAGTCGTGGTCTGGGTTTTTCGAAAATGTTTTTAGTCGTGGTCTGGGTTTTTTCAAAATGTTTTCGTCGTTATCTGGGTTTTTCAAAATGATTTTAGTCTTAGTATGTGTTTTCCAAAATGCTTTTCGTCGTTTGAATCCGATTTTGCGGGTGTGTAATTTTACTTTGTGTGTTTTAGTTAGTTAATGGATGATATAGAATTTGTATTCTATAAAATCCAGAAAATAATTTTTGATTGTAAGAAGTTTAGGGAAATAATGACTATTTTTGGTACACGTCTTATTATTTAAGACATAGGTGGGGAAAAAATTAGAAGTCGATTCATATCATTAACAAACGTGTAACAAACTTGGAATATAAATATGATTCTTTAATCTTTAATTCCGACCCTTACCCATTGTATCACTCGCACATCCAAGACTATAGTAGCTGGTATTCTCAAGGGCTCACCCATTTCTCAAGGGTTCACCCATTTCTCAAGGGCTCACCCATTTCTCAAGGGCTCACCCATTTCAATACTGACCAGGCGCGAAGTTGATTAATATCTGTTATTCTACAAGAACCGGTGAGGAAATTTACAATTTTGAGAAACCATTGACAAAAATTATACAAAAGGATATATGCATAGATTATTGGTTGCGTTTGGCGTGCCGAATTCAAATAAAGGTCTACGCATTTGAATTCACTTTGGAAAGACACGAATTTCTCTGTTTTTGTAACAGCTATGAGTTAAATAGTTTGGCATACAGAAGATGGTGAAGTAACATCATATGCTTACATACAACACTGATCTTGGAAAGAACCGTGTGAGATGCTTTGATCTGTGACAGAAGTGTCGGTCCATAATTTAATATCTACCGAATATTTCCGCGTATAAAACGGACTTTAGATAAAAAAGGTTAAAAAATATAGAACATTTTCATGAATTTATATTATACCTGCAGCATAGGGCGATTGCTTATTCATTATTTAAAGATGATGTTTGTGAAAACGTTGTTACCGTATCCATAGAAAATCAAAATAAACGAAGGAAGACCATTGCTTCGTTTACGTTTCAGGACGTGATCTTTCGTGAATAGTGATTCTATTTGTTTTTCTATCTAAACAGTTACAAACAATCTGGTGTACTAATGGACATTTATTGTGCGTGCGTGTGTGAGGAAGAAAGAAAAAGAAGAATGAATGAAGAATTTAAATGAATGTAAATTAAAATGCGAAATGAAAGAATGAAAGAAAAAAGGAATAGACGAATTCAAAGAAATGTACGCGAAAGCTTACAATTTAATAATATACTCTGGCTTTAAATAACCTGCAAAATATTGATAGACCGTAGAAAATAAATCAACCACTAATCTAGCAATATACTGCGCCTCCTCGGCCTTACCCTATCTTCTGACTTCAAGTGGAATCATTGCATTGAGTCAAGAGCTAAATCCACTCCTAGGAAGGTTGTGTCAATTTGTCGCGCCAGGAAGCTTTTTGCACCTGAATCCATCTTGCACATATACAAATCAACCATTCGTCCGTGCATAAAATACGGCTATCATATATGGTCAGGCGCTCCTGCTGTTCATCTCAGTGTTCTCGAAAGGCTCCAAAGAAGAATCTGTAAAGTGATAGGTCCCGACTTGGCAGCTCGACTCCAATCACTTTATCACCGGCGGCATGTGGCTTCCCTCTGTCTATTCTACAAATATTTTATGGCTTCTAATCCGAAGAACTTATGTCACTAGTGCCGCCCACACTAGAATTTACTCGTCCAACCAGACTGGCAAGAAGGTCCCACCTATTTACAGTTAGATCAACCAAATGCAGGCGACAATTCTCCTCCATCAGCTTCTTTTCTCGCACTTCCTGCCTGTGGAATTCTCTTCTGTATACAACCTCCAGGAATTTAAATGCAATGTCAATACCCATCTCTTAACTCCAGCCCTCTCTACATCTACACTTAACCCCAGCCCTCTCTACATCACCCCCGTGTATCTTGTTCTTTTCCTTTCACTGTACCTTCGCAACTATCTTCACACCTATGTTTCCATCCTTTGTTGCAGATTAAAAAAACAAAACCATAATCCTCCCAATTTTAGTGCTAATCCAACACCTCATTCAAAATTATTTTACTGTCAGTGGTTCTTGAGTCATGTATTACATGAACATGAGTAAAAAGAAAAAAAATACTTAGAATCTATGCAGTTCCCTCTGGTTTTCTGACGCATCAGTTTCTTCTTTTCCCATATCGCGGAAAACAAAAATAGTCAAGAAATAACCAAGCAAATTGTAATATAAAGAAACACTTGGCAATAATTGACCAAGTAGTAAAAAGTTTTTTTTCAAATCCAGTATCTGTTATTATTGTTTTCAGTGGTGATACGAGGTTTTTTCCTAATTTTTTTTTATTTGAATCAGCATCTTGATTATCTAATATTTTTCCCTTCAATATATACGTGATAAATGGTTGCGGCTGCTGTGAGTATGCTTCAGATGATGTGGTTTTTGTTATTTGGTACAATTCTATCTGAATTTGTGGCATTATTCAATAATGTTCATTCACTCAAAGCTTTTTTCCCCAGAAAAAAACTGTTGTCTACCATTGATATTTTTTTTATAATCGTGTCGCCCCAAGCAAGGCATTTTACTGGTTCCATAGGAGGAATGTTGAGGAGTGAGAGGTTGCAGGAGGTGTCAAAAGAGAGAGGAGAGGGAAGAGATTACTGATGAGAGTGGTGAGGACGAGGAGGAATGTTATGAGGAGTGAGAGGTTGCAGGGGGTGTCAGGACGATAGTAGTAGAGGGAAGAGAGTACTGATGAGAGTGGGGTGGATATAGAAAAGCATGAGAAAGAGGATGTAAGTTAGTGAGACAGGAGATGACTATTGAATTTACATTTAAATTCTTGGAGACTGTAATTGGTAGGAAAGCAAGTATGCGGAAGTGAATTACACAGGCGGGAAGTGCGAGAAAAGAAGCTGGTGGAGTTGAATTTACGTTTACAATTTTTTGGTTTCACAGTAAAAGGGCGGGACCTATATGAAGGGGTTTGGTGACATGTACGACATCCATATAAAAGTCTCGATCTGATGAGGATCCTTTAGAACATGGGTTCCCATCCTTTTTGCTGCGATTACCCCAAAATACAATTTCACTATTCTCCATTACCATAAAATATACCCGTAATATAGGAAAAGAAGTAATTATATTTTCATACATCAAAAGCAGACAATGTTAATGGAAATTATTTAATACAACAGTACCAATCTATAATAATCAGAGGTATAGTAGCCGTAATCTAGCCAAAATTTGACTATGATCACAGTTCTATGATCTGGTGTTCAAAAAGTGGAGAATTTTTGATTTTTTCCCCCACAAAGCTTAAAAGAAAGATACTTTAAGAGAGATTGGGGTAGGGGGAATGCTGTATCGTTAATAATTTGGCACAGTGTGAAATTATAAGCTGATTACCTCTTCCCAACCAAACATCCATTAGCCCCAAAATATGGGCTCATTACCCCACTAGGGTAATTTACCCCGGGGTTGGGAACCATGGTTTTAGAGCATGACTCTACTTTTCACATTAATATTTTGTTTTCGTAGCAGTTAGCCGAGTTGGAAAAAAACCTCCGACGCAGCCTACGCTATGTTCAATTTCCTTTTCTTCTATGCTACTTTTGTTATAGCCGATCCATACGCCAAGGTATCTGAAGTATTTAGTATTTCTTCTTCTATGTGACCTGTCCTTTCAGGATGTAGGCAACCATGGCATTCCACGTGTCGTTATCCCTGGTGGCTCTTAGCACGCTTTCTTCTCTTACACCACACAAGCCCGTTCTGCCATCCATCTGCTAGGGCTCTTTCCGTTGCTTACCCCTGTTACTTTTCTCCTCTATCTGGCCTGTTAGTTTCAGGTTCTCCAAACCCTCCTTCCTCATTGCATGTCCCAGAAACTTTAGGTATCTCTTCCTGGTGCTCAGTATTAATTTCCTTTTCATTTTCATCCTTTCAAAAACCTCATCATTGCTCACATGCTCAGTCAATGAAATCCTCACCATCGTTCTGTAGAACCACATTTCAGCTGCTTCAAGTTATTTTCTTCATGATGACGTTGTTCAGCATTTACTGCCATATAGACGAACTGACATGACATAGCAATCCAGTATTCTCTTCTTTGTTTCTAGTAAAATTTTCCTCTCTCTTAATATTCTAATCAGCATCTGGAATGCGTCCTTTACCATGCCAATTCGCCTTCGTATCTCCGTGTCGCATTTTCCATCTTCTGTTATAACACTTCCCAGGTATTTAATTTTTTGTATCTGCTTCATTTTAATATCCCCCACCTGGGTAATGCATTTTGGGCTGCTCTTTTTGCTGATTACCATGCATTCGGTTTTTGGCAGTTTATTTGCAATCCTTTCTTGTCACTCTCTTCAGCTACCATCTGTATGAGGTCTTGTAAATACCTTTCCGTGTCTACTATCAGCACTGTATCATCTGCGTATCTTATGTTGTTCAAATTGAGGCCTCCGATGACAAATCCAGGCATAACATCTAGGGTCCTCAGAATAGTCTCGCTGTTTTGGATATTTATGATAAATGATTTATGATGGATTAAATGTATGTGCCATAACCGCTTTCATTCCAGTTCCAGATTATAGTTTTTGTTTTGGAATAGAATGACTGGATAAAGATTACACACACACAGGAGTTTTAGGGTCGTTATCCAGCGGGAGTTCTCTTCCTTTTTTCTCTCTCTTCTCTGCGTTCTTTCTGCGTTCGGTTTTCGGCCAGAAAACCCAATCCTCAAATTCCCACACATTTTTCCCTTCTCAGATTTTTGCTTAAATGGATGAGAAAAAATGGCCTTATCAATATTATTCGAGATGCTGTCAAGTATGGAACAGTCAGGAGATGAGGGGAGTGTTAGAGAAAGAAAAGATAGCTAACTGAGCTTAGTAGAGAGAGATGGAAACACATGTGAGAATGATCTAGAGATTCAAGAGAAATCACCCTAGCTAGAGAGAGATGTTCACTGACATAAACACAAAGTCCATGCATATGGACATTGGAGTCCTTCCTGAAGAGGACAAGGTAACCAGGGATGAAGAACAAACAAGTGGATAGAAGAGTCAAGGTTAGTTTCACAGGGGGCTAAGATGTCAGGTGACAGACACTGAGGGAATATGGAAGCTTGTGCACAGATTGGAAAAGTGTGTGACACTGCTGGGAGACTATGCTGAAAAATAAAAAAAAAGTAAGCTTCTATCTGTATTAGAAGTTCTTATACCAATAAATTCACCTTATTTAGAAAATAAATGACAGGAAAATCTGTCATTTATTTTTACCGGATATAGCTTTTCAAGCCGGCTGACTTTGATTTTGATCATAGCCCCGTTACCTATTGCCCGCGTTTTCGGCCTTTGATGCTAATCACACTTTTGTCAGACACTACTTGTATTTTCTGCCGTTGATATCAATCACACTCTTGTCGGCCATCGCTTGTGTTTTCTGCTTTTGCTGTCAGTCATATTTATGTCGGGTCACAGTAATATATTACAAAAGTTATTCAGTTCGATCTATGCATTCAGAGGCTTCGGAGCTTAGAAGAGGGTTTAATGAATAAGAAGAGGGAAAGAACTGCACAAAGTAACAGAAAGTACATCACTTTCAAAAGCAAGAACAAGTAGAGTGGAGAACAAATGTAGAGTGGGCACAACGGTAAACTGCATCCAACTCTGATTGGAAGATTGTGAGGAGCATGGAACCACCTCTAAATTACTGCTGTTCTCAGATCCACTCATTCTCAGAGTGGGAGCACTTGTTAGGGTCCCAGCTATGGGCAAATAGTTAACCCCCAAAACTGGGGTCAAAACACTATGAAAATATAAAAATACATTTTTACTGGAATATATGCATAAAAATAACGTTTATAGAAAAATATACATTTTTGAAGAAAAAATATTACCAACTATACATTCTTGAAGAAAAATTTATTACCATAACACATTTTTGAAAGCAGAAAATTATTTTCAGTAAAACATTCTTGGATACAAAACTAAAAGGCATTTTCAGTTTTCTAAAATAAAAAAATTAAAAACAAAAGATTTTCATTAAAATTTGACTAACTCAACCTTCTCACTATAACTCAACATTAAAAAATACATTAACGCCCCACTTTTTGGCATTAAATAACCCCCAGAGATTAATATGCCGTTAAACAAAACTCATTTTGACGTTTTACACTACTTCAAACAAAAGTTTAAGAAGAAAGTTTGTCCACATCAGTCCTGGAAAGAGCGATATCAGCTAGTGGATTCAGAAACGTATTTTCTTGCTTGTTTTCTTTTTGCAAGAGAAAGATTCTATGAATTTCAATTGAAATTTGCATTGACTGTTCGATCAATTATTGCCGAACATTTAATTTTAAGGAAACGGCTATTATTACCATCACCTTCATAATTATCTTTAGCTAAAAAAAGATATCTGTGAAATACTCAGAGAAGATCGAATTAGCTGACAAGATCGCCATACTTCCTGCTGGTTAGATTTTGACAGCAAAACAGTTTTCTGTTGATCCAATGACAGAAAGCTTCTCACAAGATTCTCACATCTGCGACAGTGCAGGGACTCCAAGCAAGCGATTACACCAAACAGTTATTTTGTGCGGCAGAATTTTAAAACTGATGAATGCTGAGTCAGCGTTCTTTTCAAAGACTTGATTTTCTCATCTTAACTTCGCTACGAAATAACAGCAAAACTTTTGGAGAAAAAAAATTAGCATAAAACCGTCTTAAATACTGGTGAAATATCGACTAAAGACCTTCGTTAAAAAAATTTAAAAATGTAAATAAATAAAAGAGAGAGCATATGCGCGTAAGAAAAGGAAAAAAAAAGATTTTAGACGGTGGATTCTTTCAAGCAAAAAGTAGTATTACTTACACGTCCCTGGTTAGCAAAAAAAAAAAAAAAAAAAGAAAGAAAGAAAGAAATTCACATAACAGATGAAGCAAGTAGAGAAAAAAATGAAACAAACGCTTAACAAACGAGAGAAAGAAAGAAATAAAAAAACTAGAAAAGAAAACTGAAAGAAAGAATGACTCAAAGGAAAAATGAATGAATCAAGTGAAATAATGAAAGAGTGGGAAACTAAACTGAAAATTTCTAAAGTGTCTTTTATAAAGATCTCCCTGTACGGAAAGCCTAAGGCTTTGTATATTTCAAGTGGAGAATGTATTCTTCCTGTCTGAAAACTTCTACTCTACACAGTTTATCAGGCATGAAAGATCGTTGCTGGAAAACGCAATATATTGTCGACAGAAGCACTATAAATATAACACTGAATTTTTTGCTATTTTTTCTTCAAAATCATTATATTACTGTCTTTGTTCTGATTCCACTCTCTCTTAAAAACAACAGGCATGCATACAAGATCAAACAAATATAGATATAAATATACAATATCTTGAATAAGCTTGTCAGATCAAGATTTTCAAACATGGATCTCATTTATGGCACCCCATAATTTTATGTCTAAAATGTCAATTGTATACAACTACTTTTACAGATGAATAGTTAAAAATGACTTTGGGCAAATGAACTCGGTATTTATCTGATCTTCTCTGCAAAAGCAGTATGTGGCACAAGGCCAAATTTAACGTTGGGATTTCCCAGCGCGTTTGCTCCGGCGAAAATTTTACCTAGACCCCACTTAGGTGGGGTCAGGCCCTCGTCTATTTACTCGAGACGAGGCTCTGCGCTTCGGCAGAACCTCCTCCGGGTTCTTCTCTGCTTGAAAGTAGCGTCCGACAATGACAGAGTTTTGGCAACGAATTCAGGCAAATGAACTCAGTAGATATTAGGGTGCATTGTGATGCTGTGGATATCGCCTCGGAACGAAAAATCGAAGAGTCGAGTTAGAATTCCAGTTGAATTCATTGCATTCACTTAAGCGCAAATAATCTTGGGGTAGGTACTAATCCGTTGCTTCTCCCTCCAGCTATGGGTCAAATAGTAGAACAGATTGGATTCTATAGTCTTGGTTGGCAATTAGTCTACCGTAGAAAGTAATGGGAACCTACTACGGAAAAAACTTCTGCTCACTCAGTCATGTTTCTTTAAAGGCATGATTACTTAAACGCGTATATGGCAATTCACTAACTGGCCTATTAGAATAAGAAGGACCTGCTTTAAACTTCGTGGACTGGTACTTGAGAATGAAAAAATAAATGTACCAAATAGAAGAAACCACATCAATTGGGTTGTTTCAACTGCAGCAAAAACTAATATAAATATAATATACTAGCAGTATAGCCCGGCGTTGCTCGGATGTAATGAAAGCTTTAAAACTAATCTATGGTCCTGGAGCACAGACTCTTTGGACGTTGGCACGAAAGACTAAAAAGCAATAGTTGTTTCCAGTTAAAGCGAAACCATAGACTAAAAGAAAAATGAATGGATGTAAGTCAGATTTTGATTTCCTGGTATCGATATCAAATAAGTTTTTTCCTCGAAATTTGAATTTTGAAGGCTAAATAAATCCTCTGAGTAAATGGTATCATGGTTGAGACTAAGAACTACAATTATACCTACTTAGAGCCAAACCCGAAGCAAAAACTAAAATTAAAGGGCTGAAAAAAATACAGACATGCAGGCAGATAAACAGACACACACAAACATCTTGCATTTTATATATATATATACTATCGATTTTCTGCACTATTGTAAGAACTGAAACCTTGAAACTTCTGAATATCGTTTCATATGTCTTTCTCTATGAGTGTATCAAATTTGATTAAAATCGAGCCAATCCTATAACCCGATTTTTTCGATTATCGATTTTCGATATTTATCGGTGGTACCTCGACACAAAACCTAGCTAAGAACACTGGCAGACGCTTATAGTACAACTGTGTAAATTTTCAAGAAAATTGGTTCAGCCGTTTGGGAGTCTATAGGTAACGGACACACACACGCAGACACACGCAGACACACACACACACACACACACATACACACACAGAGACAATATTCCATTTATAAATAAGTTTAGATTAGATAACACCAAGCTCAAGCTATACCAGAGCTGTGTTGTGTCTACTCTCCTCTACGGATCTGAGTGCTGAAAATGACTAAGGCGCATCTCGCTAAATATCGATCCTTTCACACCATATGTCTCAGACGAATACTTAAAATATTTAGGCCCGAGAAGATCTCCAATGAAGACCTATTGAAGAGATCCAAACAAGAGATCATGGGCACCATCATTACAAGAAGGCGGTGGAGATAGATTGGGCATGTGCTCCGGAAATATCTACTGTCAATCACAAAAACAGTACTGCACTGGACCCCAGATGGCAAAAGAAGAGCTGAAGACCAAGAACTACATGGAGAAGTACGGTGGAGAATAAGATGAAAGTCATGGAGTTCATTGACTAGTCTGACCCCAAATAGGCAGGGGTGGAGAAGCTTTGCTGCTACTGTACACACCATTGGGTGTAACGGATTATGAAAAAATATAATTGAAGAAAAAGTAATAACATAATCATGATAATAACGTTACACGTTTCTTTAAACATAAGCTTAGGAAGGCAACCACCATCGAACTTAGGAAGTGCAATAACAGTGAACTTGAAAAACCTGTTACCCGAGCATCCCCACAAAGGTGGGATGTAGCACAAGGCCAAATTTTACGTGTGGCTTCTCGAGCACGTACGTTCGGGTAAAAATCTGCGTAGACTCCGCATAAGCATAATCGGATCTTGTCTATTTACCCCAGATCACACTCTGCCCTTAGACATAGACTTGCCTGGGTTCTCTACCCGAAGCTGGGAGACCGACAAACTCTTTGTTGCAATCTAAACAATTGCGAGCTCAGTATTTAACCGAGCCTCTCCACAAAGGCGAGATATTTTAAGAGACATATTTTATCAAATTTAACCTATAGTAGTACTAGCTGCTTGGTCAATAAATGCCAAATATTTCCTTGTAAGGAAACGTTTAATAGTGCCATTACCGTTGTCTATGTGGATAGGAGAATTTTTCCACCATAAGATGGACGTGTTAGGGATATAAATTACAGAGCTTTGCCAGTTTTACACTATTTATATTGTTCAGACGGTTGTTCTTATTTTTATTGTCAAATTCACGACGTTTCAGTCGTTGTACGCTCCGGCCTTCTTCAGGAGATATACACTGGAATTTCGAACCGAACCCTTTATTTAGCCCACTGGATCATGTTGTTCTAGTTCCACGTGGCATGCATTTTCTAGATATCTCAATTTCAGTTATTTTTCTATAGTAACTTAACTCTGCAAGTTTTTGTTCCATTCTGCTGTGACCGCGTATTGAACTCCCAGCCCTTTGGGTCAAGTCAATACATTACTTCAACAATTGTTTTTATCCACTGGGATATATGTCGAGACGTCAAGATGAGGACAACATTCCGAATAATGTCGTGTAAATAGTTACAATATCTAAACTCAGAAATATAGATAGAGAGCTTTTTTCCGATACCCACTCATCGTGAGGTTATAGTGCCAAGTAGTAACGAAAAGACAGTTAGCAGTAATTCACTCTGTAGTGATATATGGAATCATATTTTCTTTATCGAATATGAACCTAAACAGATGAAAAAAAGGCCCAGCTATCATTAATATTTTAATATCGTTTTTTCCTTTCTACCTCGTTGTCAAGTATGACCATCGTAACTTACACAACCGACCATAATTATTAGGCCAGCCTATTTTTTAAAAGGAATTATGTATTTCATACTATTTTTAATTGGCTAATTCTAAATGAAAATAGAACGGTTCTTTTGTTATTGCTACTTTGCAAAATTTTACAAGGCGTAGAAGCAAAGATGAACTCGTCCAAATCACCCTAAATCTTCTTCTTTCGTTCATTGATGAAACTGTAATATAGGTAATTATTAAATATTTATAAATTCATTTGATGCACATGTTATTGTACAGAATTAACAAAAGAACCATTCTATGTTCATTCACTTGGTAATAAATACTAAATATAGTATGAAATACATCATTTTTTAAAACACTGGGGTGGTCTAATAATTATGGCCGGTAGTGTACGTTTTCAGCAATACCTCTGCAGGAAATTAAATTATAAATGGAGAACAATAGTGCACTTAGTCATTCCCATTCCCTATGAGAAAAAACAGTTTGTGATTAACCCCGAAAAAATAAAACAATCTTGTCAACATCATTAACTCATGTTAAAACGCTGGTTTCACATCATTGTTTCCTTTTGCTAGCAGGATGCATTGACGAAGGCAAAAGTGTCCAACATTCCCAGTGAGTTTATCCCGGACCTTGCCAAGAACCAAGATATTTTCCACGTCCCTACCCCTGTGTTAGATAATTGTTCATTCAATAAACAGATTCATCCACCCTTTGACAAATTCCGTTTTTTATTCTGCCTAGTGTCTACCGTCAAGCCTCAGTAGAAAAGCCTCGTTAGTGAATAGGTTTCTTCTTCTATGTGCCTTGTCCTTTCAGGATGGAGGCGATCATGACTTTCCATATCTCCCTTTCCCTGTTGATTCTTAGCACACTTTCTCCTGTTACACCACGTAATCCTCGTTCTGTCATCCACCTGCTCAGTCCCTTCAAATATGTTATCAGCTGCTTTCCCCTGTCTCTTTTTCCTTCTATCTGACCTGTTAGTATCAGGTGTTTCAAGCCCTTCTTTCTCACTGTATGTCCCAGTAACTTCAACTGTCTCTTCTTGATGCTCAGGATTAATTTCCTTTTCGTTTCCATCCTTTCCAAAACTTCATCAATGCTCGATCCATGATATCTGCAGCATTCTTCCGTAGAACCACATTTCCAATGCCTCAAGTTTTTTCTTCATCTTTGATGATATTGTCAAGCATTCGCTGCCATATTGAAAAACTGACATCACATAGTAATTCGGTATCCTTTTCTTTGTTTCTAGCAAAATTTTCCTGTCTCTTAATATTCTACTCAACTTCTGGAACGCGTCCTTTGCCATGCCATTTCGCCTTCGGATCTCTGTCTAATAGGTTTAGTCGTCGATAAGCTGACTATGCGGACTTTACAGGTAGTACCCAGTTGAATATGCAGGTTTTATCTCTTTCAAAGCACCCCGGATCCCATTGAGATCGACTTCACTATGTCGAGTAAAAAATGTCCCCGAAGGGATATTCTTATCATGACAGTGACGTTGGAAATCAGCTGGATCATCGGGGTTAGATATTTTTTATGATCTGAGAACAAAAATCTTAATCCACGTTTTTCTATGTCCCCACCTTTTTTTTTTTTTTGGCTCTACTCAGCAAAGTTTAACCAATCGATTTACGTTGCAATAGTAGACCTGAACTGAAGCTGTTTATGTTTTATAAAGTGTTTCTCTCGGAGATACAATCTTATAATTTTTACTTGCATTTTGCGTCCGTAAGGGTCTTAATCTGTTTCGATGTTCGGTTGGTGCCTTGGCAGACAACCCGTTGAATCCTCCTGCTCAACGGCGATGAAATTCTTTGAACTAACCTCTTGAAATTCCCATTGCTTATTCCTCATCGGTCCCGTTTCACCAGCGATAGTACGGTAACGGAAACCTTGCTATTGCAACTCGACAATTCTGCCACGTTCAAATTCTGTCAGCTTTTTGACCTTTGCCATGTTTTTAACTAATGTAAGGCAAATGACTAAATTTCGTTTCGTGTTTGCCAATTAAAACCTCGTTTGAAAATGCTCCTAAACTTTTGACAAACTATTATGTAGCCTAATTTCTCAGTATTCAAATTGTCCCGATTAAATGGTAAAAAGATTTTTTATTTTTATCTTGTCTTTCCTTATTTTCATTTTTCGAATCTCTTATGATAAGTGGCAGAGTCCAACAAGTCAAAATTTCTTAATTTTAATTATCCTTAAGTTTTGAATCACTAGTGTATATATATATATATATATATATATATATATATATATATATATATATAAACAAGATTATGATATTATTATCTTTTATTTTCTTAACTTTTAAGAAATCCAACCAGGAATTATGAAATTCTACATGGAACTGTGAGGGTCAAAATTCAGTCCTTAAAGAAATTTGATAGATGACGAAAAAATAACACAGATATACAAAGGTGCATTCGGATAATAAAAAGGTGCCTTCCAGAAATATAAAATACAAAGAATCTGCAATGTTATTGGTCTTGATATGGCATCTCCGATTCATTCCCTTTTCCTATCACTGTAACATAGATTTTCTGAGCTTTTTCGACAAATATTTTCTTGATAATTGTTCTGATGAACTTTTATCTATGGTAAGTAGACATTTTAAAGTTGAAATGGATAGATGTAACCACACCTTTTACTCAAACAATTTCTCTTAACGCAATTCTCGCTTGTGGCTTCTTGCTTCCCTGTCAATTTTGGCAAATTCTATGCTAACATTTTCTTTTACTCGCACTTCTTGATTGCGGAACTCTCTTCCGCCTCCATCTTTTATGTTCAAATATTTAAATCCAATGTTATTTCCTCTCTTCTAAATTAATTATTTTTTTATTTTTCTCTTACACTTAAAAGTGTTTTTATTATTATTACTCTTAGTGGTCTTATTGCCTTGCTTAGGGGTGAAATGATTAAAAAATATTCCTCTTTCCTCTTATGTTCTAGAAAGTTCAAATGTCTGTTTCTGATTCTACAGGCTACATTAGGTAAATTGTCGACATATTATATTTGAACTACGCGCATGCGCGTTGATGTTTTTGGTTTTGACGACGGTAGAGTATCATAGGGTCAGTTGGGCACAGCCTGTGAGAAAAAGAACGCTATGACGCAATGGCATATATATATATATATATATATATATATATATTAGCAATTTTAAATATTTATTAAAAATTCCAGTAAATAGACTTGAAAAGAACTGGGCGAAACCGATTGTCTAATTTTAATAGAATGTCATTGAAATACTCTATTTTCCTTGCTATTATAAAGTTTTGTTCGGTCAAGAACTTGTTTATATATATATATATATATATATATATATATATATATATATATATATAATGTAGAACACTTCGTATATTATTCAAGTAAATTCCGATAGAGACGATCTCAAAGAACTCAATGTTAGATTCATTTATTTAATTTAACAGAGTAATAAAATTTAGAAAAAATATTAGATATACTACAATTTCATGGGTAATAAATATTTCACCGCCAATGATGACCTTGTGGCTCAGCAGTTATTCTTCAAAATAGGTGTGTGTGTGTTTAGAGAGAGAAAGAGAGAGAGAGAGAGAGAGAGAGAGAGCGAGAGAGAGAAACAGAAAAAGTGAGAGGATGGGAATAGATTTTTATTATCTCGGAAATCTGACATTTTTCAAATATACTAGTTCACCGGTGTTGTAAAATAATGACAACTTACAGGTTTCATTATTAATTCTTGTTTGAAAGAATTTAAAAGTAAATTTAAGATAACAATAAAAAAGTTTTGCATTGTCGTCACGCTGTACATTGAAAGCATTTCTAATGAGAGAAATTAATTCTTACGAATCATGCCTTTATCTAAAAACCTAACTGCAACTATATATTTCCTTCAAGACATCATTTCTAGTACAAACAGATGTTGCATGTCTCTGATTCCACCAAAAGATTCTATTAGATAGGGTAACAGGCAAGCGTAGAAAATTGACTATCTCTCTGTAGTGGATCCATGTGATGACAAAGAGATGTGTCTCTCTCCCTCGGTCTTTCGGTTTATCTGTCTGTCTGCCTGTGTCACACATACAGAAAATTAGAGAAAATAAACCAAATTTACATTTTTTAATGAATGTCAGAAATAGAAAGTCTTGTATAGGTGTAAGAGTTATTTAGAATAAGAAATGTCCTCATATTTGTTATCATTTGTACGACGTTTAGGCCGTTGTACGCTCCGGCCATCTTTAGGTGCCAGGAATTTCGATCGAAACACTTTATTACGATCACTAGGGTATATCATCTCATTTCTGGTGCGAAGCTTCTTTTGGTAGTCATGAGTTATCTCCCTCTAACCGGACTCTTAAACTTACTTGTTCACCACTACTGTAGCTTGGTTTTGAACTCACAACTCTTTGGGTCAACTCAGTGGAACTAACCAACGTTTATATCTACTGGGCTATGTGCCCTTAACGACATTAGTTAGTTCCAGTGACTTGAACCAAAGAGTTGTGAGTGCAATACCAGGCGAGAGCAGTGGTGAACAAGTAACTTAGAGTATCCAGTTATATTTTATATATGTTGCTTAACTCGTGTATTTATATTACGAATCTGCCCATTTTTCTTTAATCACCTTAACCATGTCTTTGTGTCCTACACGAAAATACATTTTACGCCAGCGTTAATCTATCTATCTATCTATCTATCTATCTATCTATCTATCTATCTATCTCTCTCTCTATATATATATATATAATTTGTTCACATCTATCTATCTATCTATCTATCTATCTATCTATCTATCTATCTATCTATCTATCTATCTATCTATCTCATTCGGTTCTCATCTATATATCTATATCATTCCGTTCCCAGCTATCTATCTATATCATTCTGTTCTCATCTATCTATCTATCTATCTATCTATCTATCTATCTATCTATCTATCTATCTATCTATCTATCTATCTAACGACATAGCTAGTTCAATCTTTTTCATTCATTTACAGGCTTATTCCTTCCTCCACTTAGGGATCTGTCAATTTTCAGAGTAATTTTCGCATCTTCTAATCAAAGAGTATAAAGCAAATCATACATTCTGGTAACAGATTCAGGAACCCCATTGCCGCTTTAAAAAAATTTCCATACCGCCGTTCCCCTCCAAAGAAACGTTTAAATCAACATAATCAGTAGAAGAAGAAAAATAAAATAATAAAAAAACAGAACAATTCTATTCATTTCTATATTATTCTTCACACTTAAGGCGAGCCTTGATTGGATTACTCGCTTCGATGATTTTCCACCGCTCATTTAATCATCGCGTCTTCCCGACATTATTGTCTCCCTTTTGTTTAGCGTCTCCTAAATACGTGAATGCATGTACGGGGGCACGGGGGCGCTTTGGAAAAGCAGGCATGTGTGAATACATACATACATACAGACATATATATATATATATATAGATAGATAGATAGATAGATAGATAGATAGATAGATAGATAGATAGATAGATAGATAGATAGATATAAACATACTGAAGATAGATAGATAGATAGATATGAACAGACTGGGATAGATATATATAGACAGACTGAGATAGATAGATAGATAGATAGATAGATAGATAGATAGATAGATAGATAGATAGATAGAAACTACACTGTTAAAAAATAAAAAAAATAACAAACTAGAGAATAACAAAAAATAAATAAACAGTAAAATAAATTTGTATCTAAAAGTAAAAAATAAAGAGGTTTTTAAATGTTCGGAAATAAAAAGTCAGACGATTACATATACGGTGGGACGGGAAAATTATCGCTATTTAATATACACCATGGCACAAGTCGTTAATTTCGGCGACCACATCACTTCTGCATCTGACCACCTAACTCCTCAGACTGCAATTCTATTATGCTTGGGGCGCAGTTGAACGAGAGATCAACAAAACTGATTGTAACACCAAAGATGAACTGATGGCAATATTCACCAAATTAAACACAGTGACCGTCCAGAAGAAATGCAAAAGAATCCGAAATCGTTTGCTTGAAGCAAATTGTAAAGTTTACTCTTTAGTATTTCAAGATATTTGCTTATAGAATTTTGGCAAATTCCTGTTAAAAGGTGATGTCAGTGTTATTTTCATTGTTGTGTAATAACTTTTGCGTGATAATATCGTATATTTACTGATCGTTGTGTTGGTGTGGATATCGACTCGGAACGACAAATCAGAGTGCCGAGTTTTAATTCCACTTGAATTCCTTGCATTCACTTACGCACAAATACCCTTGGGAAAGGTTATTACTTCGTCTCTTTCCTCCAGTTATGGATTAAATAATAGAACAAATTAGGTTCTTTAGCTTTGGCTGGCAACCAGTCTACCGCAGAAAGTAATGGCAACCTACTACGGGATAATCTTCTGCGAAGTTAGTTATGTCTCTTTCAAGATATGACCGCTCAAAGCGGGTGTCACGTGTGGCACTTAACTGACTCCTAAAAGAAGCACATTTTTTTAAAATTTCAGAACTTTGTCCCGATGCTTAAATAAGTATTGATTTTTATGTACATATTTTTCAAAGACCTGCCACGTGCCACTAGATGAAACCTAACTAAACGCATGTATTTCGAATGCTGCTTTTCTAGGCAGGTGAGATTTAATTATTTAATCACCTGTTGTAAAACTGTCTTCTTTGCCGTAATTTTTCCATTTGTCTTAAGAACTTTGATGTGTTGTAATTGTTAACAATCTTGACTACTCTAAATCAATTGCGATTGAATAGTGAGGTAGTCTCTCTCTTTCTTCCTCTTAGTAACGATTCTACTATAGCTCATCAAATAAAGTAAGATAAAATAATTATATTGTCCGTAATTGATACAGTCCATAATATAGTATTAGGTCTAAATAGTTAAAGCCAATGACAACAGTAAACGCAA
The DNA here is from genome assembly GCA_037127315.1 of Ascarosepion bandense. Taxonomy (NCBI): domain Eukaryota; kingdom Metazoa; phylum Mollusca; class Cephalopoda; order Sepiida; family Sepiidae; genus Ascarosepion; species Ascarosepion bandense. The sequence continues at coordinate 3,542,295 of JBBBDQ010000293.1, forward strand.
TAATATTTATTTGCCATTTGTTGTAAATATCGTATACCATCACTTCTACGCTGAGATCTGAAGCGTATTGATATGACCAAATTTTTTTTTTAATCGTATCACCCCGAGCAAGGCGGTAATCACACTGATGTGCAGGGGGCTACATAAGATTAAAAATTTAAGTAGAAGAGAGTGAAGTGGAAGACGAACCAGTTAGAAAGGAGCAAGAGAAGGATGGGAATACAGGTGTGATGACAGTTGCAAAGTTGGAGAGAAAGGAAAGGATATACGCGGTGGTAAAAGAACTAGAGTCAAGTGGTTAATAGATGAGTATTGACATTGCATTTAAATTCCTGGACGTTCTAGCCGTCAGGAAAGCAAGAATATGGAAGCGATTTCCACAGGTGGGAATTGCGAGAGAAGAAGCTGCAGGAGTAGAATTGTCATCTGCATTTGGTTAATCTAACTGTGAATGGGTGGGACCCAGTTGCCAATCTGGTTGCACGAGTAAACGTTCCAAACGCTGTGTATCGTATTGAGAGATAGAAACATTTCGATGGAAACAAAGAGTAATGAACAGTTATGTGATATCTGTCCTCCTATATGGCAGCGAATGCTGGACAACCTCCTCAAAGAGGGAGAGAGCTGAAGCAACAGAAATGTGGTTATACAAAAGAATTCTGAGGATATCATGAAGCGACGATGAAGTTGTTAGACAATGAAAACGAAAGTAAACTTGTACTTAGCATGAGGAAGAAACAGCTGAAGTTTCCGGAACATGTAATGAGGAAGGAGGGCTTAGAGAATGTGATACTCTAAGGGCGGATAGAGGGAAAAGAGAGACTAGGGAAAACACGTAACATACTTGCAAATGAAAGGCCGATCTGATCTTGGGAAAAATAACAAGACAAAATGTATTGAAAGATACAAGAGACAGTAACATGTAGAGGGCTATGATCGCCGATGTCCTGAAGGAATACGGTATGTAACCGATGAAAAAAAGAAGTATTATGAGGAAATACGTTATATTACTTAGTCAATTATGAGGAAATACTTCAAATTTTCTCGTGTAATATTACTTCATGATAAAATAATAATACTTTATGGGCGTTACTATTTATGACTATAATATTCTAATTTATTTTCTCTTCTTAAATAGTTGAATCGAATTCTGAGCTTGTCTATGGAGTTCAATTGCGCAATAATGCTCTTGGGAAAGGTTTTGTTGAATAATCATTTCACCCAGAGCATGGCAGGACCCCTGCTGGTGCGCAGGAGAGCACAGTGAGAGAAAAAAAAAGGTTCAGGTGATGTCGAAGAAAGGATAAGAGATGGATGGGGATCAAGGAGATAAAAGATGGCAACTGGCGTTTCATTTAAACTTTTAGAGATTGTAGCTATCAGGGAAATAAGCAAGTCGGTACCTGTCACGTTGCTGATTCTCCTTTGAAGTCTGTCGAGAACACTGAGATGAACAGCAGGGGCGCCTGACCATATGTGACAGCAGCATTCCATGCACGGACGAATGGTTCATAGAATAATATTGACTATTTTCTGTAATAGATTTGGATCTTCTTCTTCTATGTGCCTTGTCCCTTCAGGTCGTAGGCGATGATGGCTTTTCACGTTTCCCTATCCCTGGTGGCTCTGAGCACGCCTTGTTCTGTTACACCGTGCAGTCCTGTTCTCCTAATTAGGTCCTTCAAATATGTTATCCGTTCCTTTCCCCTGTCTCTTTTTCTATATCTGGCCTGTTAGTATCAGGTTCTCTAGGTCCTCCTTCCTCATTGCATGTCCCCAAAACTTCAGCTGTCTCTTCCTGATGCTCAGTATTAATTTTCTTTTTGTTTCCATCATTTCGAAGACCTCATCATTGCTCTCATGCTCCATCCGTGATATTCGCAGCATCCTTCTGTAGAACCACATTTCTGTTGCTTCAAGTTTTTTGTTCATCTTTGAAGGTATTGTCCAGTATTCACTGCCATATTGAAGGACGGACATCATGTAGCAATCCAGTACTCTCTTCCTAGTTTCTAGCAAAATTGTCCTGTTTCTTAATACCTTACTCAACTTCTGGAATGCTTCCTTCGCCATGCCAATTCGCCTTCGGATCTCTGAGTTGCACTTTCCGTCTTCTGTTATAACGCTTCCAAGGTATTTAAATTTTTGTACCTGCTTGATTCTAGTATCCACGACCTGTATTTGGCATATTGGGCTGTCCTTTTTACTGATGACCATGCATTCAGTTTTCGTGCAGTTTATTTCTAGTCCTTTCTTGTTACTTTCTTCAGTGCTCGAATTCAATTTCCACCATCGTCGATAGCGTTCACTTTGGATTAAATGATACTGAGAAAGTTCTGAATTTCTTTTACTTTCTAACAATGAGTTTAGTAGCAAGTTAGACTAATATTCATAGCACTAGATGGCAAACAGTCGAAGAGAAGCGAAACTGGAAACTACTGCACTGTATCACAGAGGAAGACATGGTAATTAAGAGAAGATGAAGAAAATACTAATTTTTAAGGCAACGTTGAATTTTGTCACGAACCCCGAAGTGAATAGCCGGGGCACCCCACAAGATGTGGCAGTAGTATTCAATACACGGGCGGATGATTATTGTCATTTTTTATATAAATATGTGTTCCTAGTAATATTTTCTATAAAAATGTATTTTTATACTTTCATACTCTTTTGTCGATGGATTCACTATTTGCTTATAACCGGGACCCTGGTAGATGCTACCACCACCGAGTGAGGGTAGAAGTGGGAACAACAGCAATTAAGAGGCGGTTTCACGCTCTTCAAAACTTTCAATTTCCAGATCAGATATAGATTGATGTAAAAGATAGAAAAGTGCGAGAGAAACCGCAAGAGAAAAAAAGAAACAATGAATAAATATAAAAAAAGAAAGAAAAACGAAGGTATAAAACGAAAGGAAAGAGCAAAATGAAAAAGAAAAGTGAATGAGTTAAAAAACAGTAAAAAGAAAGGAATGAAAACGAAAGAAAAATAAAAGAAAGAAAGCAGAAAGGAAAAGAAAATAATGCAAAAGTAAACGTATAAGAAAGAAAGAAAGAAAGAAAGAAAGAAGGCAGATTAAAAATAAATAAAGTAAAAAGAAAAGGCACAAAGAAAGAAATAAAGAAGGAAAAAATGTAAAAATTAAGCTAAAAGGAAAATAAGGGAGAAAGTAAATGTATGAGAAATAAACAAAGAAAGAAAGAAAGAGAGAAAGAAAGAAAAAAGAAAGAAAAAGGAAAATGAGAGAAGAAAGACAGTAACAACATAACGTAAAAAAGAAAAAGGCACAAAGAAAGAAATAAAGAAGGAAAAAATGTAAAAATTAAGCTAAAAGGAAAATAAGGGAGAAAGTAAATGTATGAGAAATAAACAAAGAAAGAAAGAAAGAGAGAAAGAAAGAAAAAAGAAAGAAAAAGGAAAATGAGAGAAGAAAGACAGTAACAACATAACGTAAAAAAGAAAAAGGCACAAAGAAAGAAATAAAGAAGGAAAAAATGTAAAAATTAAGCTAAAAGGAAAATAAGGGAGAAAGTAAATGTATGAGAAATAAACAAATAAAGAAAGAAAGAAAGAAGGAAGGAAAGAAAGTAAAAAGAAAGAGAAAGGAAAATGAGAGAAAGACAGTAAAAACATAACGTAAAAAAGAAAAAGGCACAAAGAAAGAAATAAAGAAAGAAAAAATGGAAGAAAAAAGCAAAAATTAAGCGAAAAGAGAAATAAAAGAAAAAGAATAGAAAAAGAAAGTGAAAGAGAGAAAAATTAAAAGCAATAAGAAAACGAAAAACATAATAGGTGTGGTGATAAAATAAGAACATCCCATTACCCCCCTCGCTCATAACTATACACTATAATATAATAAATATTTTCAGCGTTAAATCTGAGTTAGTCAAATAATGCTTCATAAGCTTTTAACTTAGAGTTGTTGCTATGTTACAGAAATTATAACAGAAAAAAAACATAAGTAAAAAACAATACAAGAAAAAAAATGAAGCAAAAAAAAAAACAAGATGAATCAAATGAGAAACATAAATAAATAAAAATCAACTAAAGAAATTAATGAACCAAAGAAAGAACCAAAGAAAACAAACACAGAGAATGAAAGAAAATGGAAGAAAAAAAAGAGGAAAAATTAAGAAAATAAAGGGAAAAGAAAAATAGAAATAAAGTAAGAGAGAAAAAGTAATTATATAAAGACGAAAAGGAAAAAGAAAAACAGAGAATAACAGAAAGAAAGAAAACAAAAGGAAAGAAACAGAAAAATGTACAAAACAAAGAAACGAAAATAACAAAAGAGAGAAAGAAAGGAAATAAATAAAAATAACAAACATGTAAATGAAAGTAAGAAACAAAAAAAAAGAAATAACCAAACGAACAAATAAAAAAACAATAAAATAACATAAAAAAAACAAACAAAAGAAAGAAAGGACACATGAACATACAGTGACATACATTGGATTATGTTACGTGATTTTATTTAAACTAAGATGATTATTTTTTGTTCTTTCAATATTTTAACCATCTCAGTCATTACAAGCGACCATTTAAATGCTGTTATTGTTTTAGATCCAGTAATACGTACCTACACTACTATTGACTAAATAGATTCATTGTTATCTGCATCAAACTTCTAGAATTCTCGTTTGGTATTTACTTTTCCGTTCTACAATATTGCCTGACTAATCTTGCGACTCTGCAAGTTATTTCAGTCCCTATTAACCCCATACAAAGGGCAAAACCCCGAAAATGTTAATCCAAGTACTGAGAATGTCTGACATGTGAAACGTGACACCGGAACTAAACGGATATATGTCAAGTCATTACTGATGTCAAAACTGACATAAATTTCTTGTGTTTTAAATTATCAGTAAAATACTTACCTGGCTATGTCGTTTACGTCATTATGAGCTGGTGTGCGTTGACTTTAAAGAAACACTGGAGCCAGAACTCGAAATATTCACGCAAAAATAATTGCCTGGGTTCCTTGCTGAAAAACGATTAAATCTTTTGAGATTTAATGAAGAAAATAAGAAGTTACGTTATGAAGTTTGCCTTTTTCATATAATACTTCTTCTTCTTTGTCTATACGCCATGACGCTTCAAAACTTTGGCGATCATGTATTTCTACAACTTCTTTTCATTTATAGCTCTAAACAATGGCTTGTGACTGTGATTCCCAATCATTTTTTGTCATCACTTTACACAGGATCGTAAGGAAAGTTGTTTATTTTTTCCCGCTCTCTGGCCTTTAATATATCCTGCGAATATCAAATTATCCAAGCACTCTTTTCTCGTTATCTCTCCCAGAACCTTCAATTATCTCTTTCTACTTGCAAGTATAAGTATCATATTCATTATCGTATATTTCCGTATAGATATGATGAGATCTAGAGGTATAGCAAATTTTCACAAATTTATTATATACCTGTAGTATAAGACGACTTAGAAATTCCAAATAAACCTGATTCGATATCATGTTTTTCTTACATTAGTTAGTTAAACATAATACACGCTCAGGCGATTATGCCTTGAAAAAAACACGACTGACCGGACAGAAGATTTTCCCCGAGTCGTTTGCCATTACTTTCTGCAGTAAACGGCTTGCCAACCAAGATTATTGAACCCAATCTGTACTGCTATTTAACTCTTAGCGGATGAAAAAATAGATGGATTAATACATTTCCCAAGGATTTTTGCGCGTAAGTGAATGCAACGAATTCAACTGGAATTCAAACGCGGCTGTTGGTAACGTCTGTTATAGTTTATGGTTATAGAGTATCCTTTTGGCATCTGTTGACCATGTCCGTCATAGTTTATGATTATAGAGTATCCTCTTCGCGTCTGTTGACCATGTCCGTCATAGTTTATGATTATAGAGTATCCTCTTGGCATCTGTTGGCCATGTCCGTCATAGTTTATGATTATAGAGTATCCTTTTGGCATCTGTTGACCATGTCCGTCATAGTTTATGATTATAGAGTATCTTCTTGGCATCTGTTGACCATGTCCGTCATAGTTTATGCTTATAGAGTATCCTCTTGGCATATGTTGGCCATGTCCGTCATAGTTTATGATTATAGAGCACAGCGCAGCACATAATCTGTTCAATGAGACAACGTTAAAGATTAACACCCCCGAATCAGACACTATACTGAACCGGACAAGGTCGGCAATACTCGGAAAAATATGGCCGCCTTTTATACAGATCGCATTGAATATTTTGAGTTTCCTCATTGGTTAAGCTTTCTATTAGTGAACTATAAAATCCATTAGCCCATGGCTGTATGCACAGTATGCATGTATCCAAAAAAGTCCAACAGCGGCTCTCCAAATTCTCGTTCCAAGCCGATATCTACTGCCCCACAACGCATATCATTTTCTTAGATACGTTTCATTAACCTTTCAACTCGTGATCTCTTGCGAATTCTAATCCTTCTTCCTCTTCTTTTCCTATATCTTAACAGTTATAAACAGTCTGGTGTACTAATAGCCATTTACTTATACTTCATCGTCAATCATAAAATATCTCTTGTAACACTACGATAATGCACAATGCATTTACTTAGCTGATCTTGCAAGGATACAAGTTGATTTCATTGATATATAATTATTCTTCGAATAGGTGATCTATCTAAACTTATTTATAAATGGAACTTTGTCTGTGTGTGTGTGTGTGTGTGTGTGTCTGAATGTGTGTGTATCCGTTACCTATAGACTCCGAAACGGCTAAACCGATTTTCTTGAGAATTTACACAGTTGTACTATAAACGTCTGCGAGGGTTCTTAGCTAGGTTTTGTGTCGAGGTACCCCCGATAAATATCGAAAATCGATAATCGAAAAAAAGTGTTATAGAAGGAGTGGTTCGATTTTAATCAAATTTAATACTCATAGACATATACATAAGAAACGATATTCAGAAGTTTCAAGGTTGCAGTTCTTACAATAGTGTAGAAAATCGATAATATATATATATATATATATATATATATATATATATATATATATATATATATATAAAAGACAAGATGTTTGTGTGTGTGTCTTTTTATCTGTCTGTATGTATTTTATACAAATCCACAATTTTTATCCGATACTCACCAAACATCTCACAAATATTCTTTAGGCTTCTGGTCAGGTCATGGGCGACTTATTTTTTTCAATTTTTTCAATTTCTCCCCGATATTGGAACTCGATATCCCAATATCTAATGAGGTCTGATCAAGATCAGGATGTCAGCCCTTTTATTGTGGTTATTGCTGCAGAATCTGCTCTAACTTGGTAAAATTATAGTTTTTGGACTTAAATATTAGTAGATCTTCTCAGACAACTCATTTTCTCCGATATCGCAAATTGATACCTCCGATATTGCTTTTTAGTCTTTCGTGCCGACGTCCAAAGTGTCTGAGCTCCAGGACCATGGATTAGTTTTAAAGCTTTCATTACACCCGAGCAACGCCGGACTATACTGCTAGTACTTGTATAAAAGACAGAGAGCAGCTACATCATATCTGTAAGAAAATGATTGAAGGCGGCTGCCAACACAAGATCGATTATATTTCAGATACTCCTGATTGGAGTTTTTTCAAGAACCTCAGTATGAATGACAGGAGCACCCGACCAGATAGGGCAACAGTATTCAATGCACGGACGAATGTTAGATTTATAAATGTACATATGCATAAACATGCAGTTAGGGTCCGGTTACAAATACTTTCACGTCGGTTAATCTAGTCGGCTCAGATTGTATTCCATTGAGGATGTTTTCTTATATCCTTGCTTGTGTGCGTGTATATGTAGGGGGTGTATAGTCAGAGAATATAAAAAAGGAAGGATTTGAATAACAAGGTCGCGCAATAAAAAAACAATAAGCTGATAGAAGAATAATGAATTTAGTCGTTAATAATAAAAAAGTACCTAACAAAAAAAAAAAGGGAAAAAAAGAAAGGAAACCTCAGTGTCTGAAAAGAACAGACAGCAAATTAATTACTCTCTTCAATTCACGGTTTTGAGTTAGTTTTATTTTTTATTTATTTATCTATTTTTTTTTTCACCTGCTTTATTCAGCCGTGGAAGACTCTTCAGTGATACCCGGATGTTATTATTGTCTGCTGTATAAAACTTGACAATCCAACGATACGAGAACTACAGGACCATTCTATTTTTATCCCTGCTAGCAAACAAAGAGATTTATATTGAAAGCCTTCTTCCTGAGCACAATGAAAACAACTTACAAAATGCTTTACGTCAGATAGCAAAGGAATTAAGTGAGATTAAGAGAATGCAAATGTAATAGTTTAACATGGCACATGTCTTCCTGCAACTTTTCATATTCTTATTCTCTAAGAGGAATTGCTCTGCAATAATTCAGGTCTATTCTTTGTAATAAATGCCTGAGGCCACTTTCGAAGTGTTGTGACGTAGGTAAAAGTTTGTTGTGACATAGGCGTCGTGTGACGTATGAACTTCGGATAATTTCTGATGGAATTTCCACTTTTTCTGAGATAAATTATTCGTAATTTTTAAAAAATTCAATCCTATGTTAATCAACACAAAATACCTGTTGATTTTATCATTGGCCCTAAAGAACATACCCCCCCATATATATATATATATAAAGGTATAGGTGTCCAGTCCGTAGACGGTGAGGATAATCCAACAAGATTACCTTAATATAAAATATTAATTGTTAACCAGAGTGATCTGAAGGTTATAAAGGAAAACTCAACACGTCATTTCAATTGGTTATAAACTATAGCTCATTTCAATGAGTTTAATTGGCTCATTTCATCAGACCTTACAATATACCTTCCATCTGGTACAAACTTTTTGCCGGAATGAATCTTTTCTTAAAGAGAGAGATAACAATAAAAATAATAATAATTAACATAAAATTACATATACACAGACATACACACACATGAGATCAGCGTAGAACACAATTTCACCTACGCAATAGAACAAAACTAAACCGTACCATATAACGAAATCATGTTAATATACATACATCTAAAGATAAAAAATAATAACAATGTCCTACATTTTACTCACATCACAACAATAAAACCAAATCTGGAGGAATCATAGACATTTATTTAAGAGCTCTTAGAATCTGCAGGCCATAATTCCTATTCGAAGAATAGAAATGCATTGAAAATACATTCAGCTCCTCTAATACATGAATTAATTCTTGTACAACCCAAGCATAAAACTTAATAAAAACCACAAAGGAAACATGATAAAAGTACAAAAATCCACAAGTAATAATAATCCTGACAACCATAGCAAAATTAAACACATAATCCTACCTGCCAAATCTATAATAGCCACCATCGAAAAATACTTGTCTAACATAGAAATCTACACTACCTCTAAAACAATCGGTGCTAAAGTTAGCATAAAACAAGATGGAAACAACTACAAAACAGTGGCTGGAATTAAAAACTTGCGCAAAATGCCGAACGCAAAGCCTACAAAAATCTACGGAAGAAAGATACAAAAAATAAAAATAAAAACAAATAATAATAATCCCAACTATACCAAAATCAAGAACATAATCCTACCTACCATAACAAATCCCTCAATAATCCCCGTGCCTGACATATAGATGTCACTACTAATAAAAATCCATATGATTTTTTATGAAGTACTAACGTTCAAATGACACGTGAGAAAATTTGAGTTCAATCGGATTACTAGTTTACAAATTGATTTAAGTAAAGCAACGGTAGCAAAACTTCAAAACAATGGAAAATCTGAATTTCGTGTGTTGATAAAGCATTGCTTTCTGATGGCAAAATACTATTTAAGCAAAGCAATGGTTTGATAAGTGTTATTCGGACTCTGCTCTATCGAAAAACGGTTAAGAGATGGTATGTTGACGCCAAACGCGGTCGTACAGACAAAATTGATGCTGAACGCTCAAATCGCCCAAAATCGGCAATTGTCCCGGAAAACACCAAAAAAAATCCACAAGCTCGTTTTGGCCGTTAGTAAATTGAGTTGCGTAAGATAGCAGAGGAGTTGAACATAACAGAAGGCAGTGTATTCACCATTTTGCATGAACATTTGTCAATGAGAAAGCTGTGTTTAATATGGGTGCCGTGTTTGCTTACAATCGATCAAGAACAACGCATCGACGATTTAGAGGATTTTTTCTTACTGTTTCAACGCAACAAGAAAGAGCTTTTGCGTAAATATATGATAGTAGATAAAACAGGGACCCATCACTTCACTCAGGAGTCAAACTGGCAGTCAGCTGAGTGGGCAGCAGCCGCAGGTGAAAGCCGTCCAAAACGACCAAAGACGCAAACATCAGCAGGCAAGGTTTTGGCCCCCGTAGTTTTGGATGCGCAAGGTATTTTACTCATTGATTACCTTCAGAAAGAAAAAATCCTCAATACGAAATATTATATAGCCTTACTGGTGCGTTTGAAGAAAGAATCGCCAAAAAACAACTACAAATGAAGAAGAGAAAGTGATCATTCACCAAGACAAGGCACCGTATGGTAAGGCGATCGCAACGATGGCTAAACTACATGAATTGCACTTCGAAATGCTTCTGCATTCACCCTATTCTCCAGATCTGTCCCCCAGCAACTACTGGCTGCTTGCAATCTTTAAAAGAATGCTCCAGAGAAAAATATTTGGCTCTAATGAAGAAGTGATATCGGAAAATAAAGTGTATTTTGAGGCCAAAGTCGAATTGATCTAAAAAAAAAAAAAAAAAAAGGCATCGAGTTGTTATAGAAGCGTTGGAATCAGTGTATCACCCTATAAAGAAATGTGTTGATGAATGAAGTCGAATTTTCCTAAAAGTTGTTGTTTCATTAGTTAGGTCAAGGATTTATTGAGTCATGTGTTAATCCCCTATAACAGCCACCATCGAAAAATACTTGTCCGACCTTGACAGAAAATTTATTAAAGCCCACTCTAAAACAATAAAGGGATTGAATTAATTTCAAGCAAGAGAACAAAAACGAACAGAAAGAGGAATATACGAAATAGACTGTGCAAAATTTCCATTGATATTTTCTTCATGTGTCGTGTCTCATCAAGACGTAGGCGATCATTAACGCCTTTTATCGCTCTCAACACTTTTCATCTGGATATCACTCCCAAATCTTGCTCCGCAGATCCACTTGCTCAAATTCGCCAAGTACGTATCGCACTGCTTTCCTCTGTTTTTTCTCTCCTCTATTCGTTCTTTGAGTATAAGATTTTCCAAACCCTCTTTCCTCATTATGTTTTCCAGAAACTGCAGCTGTCTCATCCTGATGCTATGTTTCCATTTAGTTTGCATCATCTCCAACACCTTGTCTTTGCACAAAAGCTCAGTTTATACATCGGCGAATTATTCAGAAACCTCAAGAAAGATGATATGAACACCTCAGAGATATCCTTCATTATAACGCTATAAGTACATTAAGTGTGCACCCTAATTTATTTGACCACAGTTTTGATGTAAAAAATACCACTCTGATCAGGAGAGAGGAGAATTCAAGAAAAAGAGAATGAAATGGATACTGCGCTAATCTTGCAGTTTTCAAGAGTGAATCGAAAACCGGCCATACATTATTTCAGGGATCATCGCAAATACAGAGTGTCCATAAAGTCCGTGTGCACTTTAAAAAATTATAACTTCATTTGTATTTGTGATAGAAATAATCTGTAAAAAATGTTATAAATTTTAATGTACCTCGTTTTAAGTATAGTTATTGAATAATTCTTTATCACAAAATTTGCAACAATTTTTAGATAAGTAAAAAAAAACATGAACTGCAAAATCGTATTACCCTTTGTATTGCTAATGATGGAGAACATGTGTAAACTTAAATAAAATTTCAATAAAACTTTAAAAATATAGATTTACTTCTTTCTAATCCTTTTTACAAATTATTTCTAACTCAAATAGAAATATAGTTTTAAATTGCACACGAACTTTATGGACACTTTGTATTTTGGTAACATGTCCAAAAAAAGTCATGAAAAATTTCACTTGGGACAAATCAATGTTATAATTGTTTATATTCTGTGAAAAAAAAATCTTACATTATAAAATTTTATGGGTCACACTGGCCATGAGCTAAAAAATGTTGGGAACCCCTGTTATAGGTAGATAAAGAATCTGCTAAAATGCTCTCAATTCGGCTCACATCCCCGTCTGACCAAGTATCCTCTGGTCACAAGTAAGAAAATAAGAAAATTACTTTTTGTTAAAGCCGAGAATTTAACAGCACCTCTTATTTTATAAATTTTGGCATGTGTGCAGTTTCATTTTTTATGTATTATGTACCTCTGACCAACATTTTCCGCATACACTTATGTATATGTATATATGAATGTATATAAAGAAATATAGAATATATTTCATACATATTCATAATTATATTAGCAAAAAAACTACATTTGTACCCGTCGAACATAGACCACCCTGCATTGCTGTATCTATCAAATATCTCTGTCACCCAACTAGCCTGCCAGCCACGCACCAATTAATGATTCTTGGAAGAAAAAAAAATCAAGAGTAACATTTAAAAATAAATTTTCGAAAGGAGCTGGGTATTGGAAAAAGCGGAAAAACTAGTGATGAAACATCATCTCAAAGCTGGTGCCGAACTTGTAGCTTTACAAATTATGCAAGGGCAGCTTTGCCTCTATCGGCGAAAGAAGACGGGCAAATACAGTCCCGACAAGCAAATTATAGGGTGTTTCAGTACAGTGTTACCCACAAGTCGATCCTGTCGTAACACTCTGGCAAAAAACGGCAAAACAATGCGCAAGGCGGGAAAAGCAATAATCGAGAATAAAAGAAAGTAAAAACCAAGACCAGATTACTATCGAATAGTCTGCGAACTTTCACCTGCTTTTTGCTCTTTCTCTATAGAAGTATCACGTGGAAATACACACACACACACACACACACACACACACACACATATATATATATATATATATATATATATATCGTAACGTGAATTAATAAATATACATATGAGGTTGCACATACGTTTAGCATTATTATCCAGGTATCCAGGTGTTAATAAAACAGTGCTCAATATAGTATAAATAAAACCATTATATATATATATATATATATATATATATATATATATTAATAAATATACATATTGCCCTACATCGATGCCATGACTGTGAGTTTTATGCGTCATGCAATCATCAGGTGCATTTTTCCAAACTGCCTGTTTAATAGAATTAAATTTAACTCTACTCGATATTAATGTGAATTAAATCCTTTAAAGTGAAATTATTGCTTCTTTTCAATAATAAGAGTAAGAATTTAAACATTCTAAGATTCCATGTAAAAAAAATAATTTAAAGTTTAAATTTAAATATGTATAAAAATATTAAAAGTATGTATGTGATATTAGAATATTTAACTTTTCAGATTTTATTAATTATGCTCCTTTGATGTCATCTGCCTGTAATTAATATTTTTTAATATTCTTTAATGTAAATTTTAGATTGAAAATTAAATTTCTTATCTATATGGAATCTTAGAATATTTACATTTTACTCTTGTTATTAAAATAGCAATAACTTAACTTTATATGATTTAATTCCTATGAACATCGAGTAACATTAAATTTAAATCTATTAAAGAGTCAGTTTGAAAAATGCACCTTCTGATTGCCTAAAGCATGAAACACCGAGTCGTGCCATCAACGTATTTATACCTTTTCTTGCTTATGCTAATAGTAAAAGGAAACAATCAATATGGTGAATTAACAGGGGTATTTAATCGTATATTCTAGCTTCGTGTTCTTGTCCTTAGGGCTTTGAAATTACTTCAGGCTGAAACATTGGTTCCACTACGATTACAGAAGTTCAACAGCATTGATTCTGGTCATTATGTAGATGGATGACCGCCTGAGTACATCAGCTACTGTCAGCTTGGATATACGGGTGAATAATAGAACGGAATTTTTGACCGAATAGCCGAGTTCCTATTCCTATTGGGTTCTTTATTTTCACTTACGCGCAAATCACCATGGGAAAAGTGTGAATCAAATTCTTCTCCCTTTAATGTATGGGTTAATTAGTAGGATCTGTACTACTGAATGTTTATTATCTAAAAATTATTCTTACAATGTAAAAATATTTTATACCTACAAATAACTTACAAAAAATAAGCAGCCATCCTTCGAATCAGTCAGCAGTCAGTTAAGTGACACACTTGGGCTATCATGTCTCTATCTGTCCTTTTAATATCAAGTTCTCCAAGCCCTCCTTCCTCATTGCATGTTCAAGGAACTTCAGCTGTCACTTCCTGATGCTCAGCATTAATTTTCTTTTTGCTTCCATCATTTCTAAGACTTCAACATTGCACACATGCTCGATCCATGATATTCGCAGCATCCTTCTGTAAAACCACATTTCAGTTGCTTCAAGTTTTTCCTTCATCTTTGATGATATTGTCCAGCATTCATTGCCATACTGAAGAACGGACATCACACAGCAATCCAGTACTCTCTTCCTTGTTTATAACGATGTTGTCCTGTTTCTTAATACCTTACTCAACTTCTGGAATGCTTACTTTGCCATGCCAATTCGCTCTCGGATCTCTGTGTCGCACTTTCCGTCTTCTGTTATAATACTTCCCAGATATTTAAGTTTTTGGACCTGCTTGATTCTGGTATCCCTGACCAGTATTTGGGATATTGAGCTGCCCTTTTCACTGATGACCATGCATTCGGTTTTCTTGCAGTTTATTTGTAGTCCTTTCCTGTTGCTCTCATGTTCTTTTTTTCCTCTATCGCTCACTTTTTATCTTTCTTTATCTTGGATCAGATATTTTGTACTTTATTTTTGTTTAACTAATTCGTTCAAAGTAAGGCAATGATGCCACTAAGTCGCATGGACCATATGGGTCTGTAATAATATGAAAACACATTAGAGGGAGTTAGAAATTCAAACCGAAACAAAAAACAAAGGATAAACCTATATATCTAATCTATATATTCTTTCTTCTATGTGTCATGTCTCTTCAAGGTGTTGATGATCGTGGCTCTT
This sequence comes from Ascarosepion bandense, assembly GCA_037127315.1. NCBI lineage: Eukaryota > Metazoa > Mollusca > Cephalopoda > Sepiida > Sepiidae > Ascarosepion > Ascarosepion bandense. Next base: position 3,557,323 of record JBBBDQ010000293.1, read on the forward strand.
CACAACTTCCTACTTTATGTAGCTCTTAATAAATTTTGTTATCTCTCCGAAACTTTGTTTTTCCACAAACTTTCAGTACGAATTTCTTTTGTTTCTAGCGATATATTTATGTTTCTTCATACTTTGCTTGGCATTTGCAAGGCACCTTTCGCTATTACAATGTGATTTCAGATTTTTGTGTCACATTTTCGGTCCTTTGTTAAACACTTTTCAGATGTTTAACTTGTTGCAGTTGTTCGATATTTTCAGTTTGAAATTTGGTTATTTTTATATCCCCAATTTTTAATTTGCATTCTGGGTCGTTCCTAAAGGCCATGGATTTTATCTTTATACAGTTGATGTTTAGCGCTTTCCTTCACTAACTTCTGTTGGAGATCTTGAAGTTTCCATTCATTGTGTGCTGTCAACACTGTGTCATCTGCGTATCTTATGTTATTAACAAAATAGCCGCCAATAATGAAGACTAGGGGACTTCTAATTGTCTCACTCGCCCCACTGTACAGGTTGGATATGTCCGGTAAGAAGAAACATTCTTGTCTTAAACTCCTTTCTATTTTTGTATATTTACTGAATTCCTTTTCTATCTGTATATAGGCACTTTTCTGACAGTATATGTTCTGGATTACTGTAACATTCACAAATATATCAAGGTCACTGTTATGGTGATCTATCTAAATTGGAATGGACTGTTCCTTTTTCATATATATTAACCTGCAAGACTTCCTTGGGAGGCAGTCCAGACGCAGGGTAATTTGACATTTCGGACAGACATTTCTATCTGCTAACTAATAACACTCTTATTTTGTATATATATTCTGTTACCCAATACACTGATTCAACCCACCTTCTTGTTTTCGTGTCTTTCTTCCTGGCCTTAACAGGCCACAACATTTACCTAGCAGCTCAAACAGTTCTTTGTAATGGACTTTTTCAAACGCTTTTGCATAATCTATGAAACATAGATAACATTTTTTTTTTTTTGCATTTATATTAATGTTTTTCATATCATTCAGAGTATAAACATAGCATTCCTTGTTCCAGTGTCTTTAACGAATCCACACTGATCTTGTCCATTTCCGGCCTAATTCTGCTTGTCTAATTCTATTCATCAGAATTCGGATAATAACTTCTGTTAGATTACTTATTAGGCTGATTGTCCGAAGGTGTTCACTTTGTTTGCCCCATGGTTTCTTAGGCAGTGCTACGAAATTGCATCCTATTATTTGTATGCATGTGTGCGCTTGTATGTTCAAATATCACGGCCAAACAAAACGTCCTTGCAACAATGTTTTACCGTGTTTAGCTAGAAAACCTCTCGAAAAAAGTCTACTGGGGAGTCATTCGTGGCCACTAACGGTCATAAAAGAACATCACATATTTTTCAGGAAATGAAAAGAAATAATCTATCTAATCTAAATTTATTTATAAATAGAACTTTGTGTGTGTGTGTGTGTGTGTGTGTGTGTGTGTGTGTGTGTGTGCCCGTCCGTTACCTATAGACTCCGAAACGGCTAAATCAATTTTCTTGAAAATTTACACATAAGCGTCTGCGAGTGTTCGTAGCTAGGTTTTGTGTCGAGGTACCCCAGATAAATATCAAAAATCGATAATCGAAAAAATCGGGTTATAGAAGGAGTGGTCCGATAGGCAAAGACATAAGAAACGATATTCAGAAGTTTCAAAGTTGCAATTCTTACAATAGTGCAGAAAATCGATAATATATATATATATATATATATATATATATATAAAGCAAGATGTTTGTGTGTGTCTGTTTATCTGTCTGTATGTCCTTTATACAAATCCACAATTGTTATCCGATTCTTAACAAACTTCACACAAATATTCTTTAGGGTGAGTCTGAGCTCCAGGACCATGGATTAGTTTGAAAGCTTTCATTACATCCGAGCAACGCCGGGCTATACTGCTAGTATACAGCGGATTGATATACTGGTTGTTCGATAGATTTTGCTTAGCGACATATCAACCTTTATGGGTTATTTACTGCCAAAATCTAAATATTTGTATGTAATTTTATGCTTTCAGCTAGAATAATTTGTATAAAAGTTTATATTCTCAGTGTAAAGTTATGATTCCTTAGATATGTAGACCATAAAACGCATTGTTAGTAATATTTACTATAAAATGTATTTTTATATTTTTTTTAATTTGTATTGATTGTCATTTTTCTATATAATTGTATTGTTGCTCATTTTATCATAAAAATGTACTGTTTAATTTTATTTGGGGGTTTACTGTTTGCCCATATTTGGGAGCCTAACAGGTGCTACTACCACGTATTAGTTTGAACCTAGGAACAACATCATTTAAGAGGTGGTTACACGCTCGATAATCTCCCGATCAGAGTCCTTAGTGCCGGATATATACTTAATAGGCTTGAGCAAGTGGATGGCGGAGAGGTGTTTGGGAGATATACTAAAAGTTAAAATGTTAAGAGCTACAAGTGATAAGGGTAATTGGAAGTCTGTGATCGCCTACACCCTGAAAGGACACAGCACAAAAATAAGAAGATTGTCAAGCCGTTTTGCGGGGGTGGGGTGGGGGGTTTACTGAATACAGGGCCTAGTGCGCCATCACAAAAAGGTAAAACCTGAGCTAAAAACCTATTTTTCTTTGATTTGCCCTTCCAGGTCCTGCTAGATCATGATTTTTTTCCTGGTCTGCCTTAAAGGTATCCTTATTCCTAGGTCATGCAACGTCAGTCAGGAGCCTTTCATAGCTGATCTTGTGCAAATGTTGAATATCAGGGCAAACTACCCTCTGCTCCGCTATCCAAATCAAGATCGTCAGGTAGGTAACCCGCTGCCTCCTACTGCCCATCTTACTTTTTATTATCATGTGAGCGACAACTTCGACAACACTTACTTCCTCATTATATGCTTAGGGAATATCAATTAGCTCTTTCCGATTTATTAAATCACCTTTGTTTACGCTCTTCATTCAGAGACTTCCTCGCATCCTTCTGACGAACGGTTTTCCTGATACCCACTGTCTATTCTTGATCTGCGACGACGTTTTCTAACATTTTCAACATATAATGTAGAAGTTCAGAACTTTTCTTTTCTGCTAAAAACACTTTCTTCATTCTTGATTCTAGTATCCCCGACCTGTATTTGGCCTATTGGGTTGCCCTTTTTACTGATGACCATGCATCCTCTATCGCTCACTTTTTCTCTTTCTTTATCTTGAATCAGATATTTTTACCTTTTTGTTTTAATTAATTCGTCCGAAGCAAGGCGATGATGCCACTAAGACGCGTGGACACTATGGGAGTGTAATAATATGAAAACACGTTAGAGGGAGCTGGACATTCAAACCGAAACTGAAAACAAGGCATAAACCTCGACTTTTCCTCGCCTTTTATACTTCGCCTTTTCCTGCACAAACTCGTATTCGGATTCACGTGTCACATTTTCTATCTCCTGTTAAACTCCTTCCTATATATTTAAATGCCTGTACTTAATTGATTTTGACATCTCTAATTTGTAGTTCGCATCTCTGGCGTTTCTTTTTGCTGCCAATCATGCATTCTCTCCTACAACTGATGGGAAACTTGCGGACATATAGAATCGAAACATTGTTTCCCGTACCATCATTTAAGTAAAGCAGCGTCAGTATCTAGATGAATGACAGCTTGGAAATACCAGGTCCTGTAAGCTGGGATGTGCAGGTAGGGCAATGGATAATGGCTCGGAATTACTAATTGGAGAGCCAACTTCCAATTTTAACGGGGCTTGTTATACTTATTTACGGAGAAATACCCTTGGATGTGCGTTGTGGTGGAGCGGATATAGACTCGGAACGACAATTTCTTGCAATCACTTACATTCACTTACGCACAAAAAACCTTGGGAAAGGTATTAATCCGTCTCTTCCCTCTAGTTATGGGTTAAATAATAGAACAGATTGGGTTCTATAGCTTTGGCTGGCAACCATTCTACCGCAGAAAGCAATGGAAACCTACTGCGGGATAATGAGACATGATCGCCCAAAGCGTGTATCACGTATAGCACTTAACCGACTGACCCTTGATTAATGTAAAAGCCCACTTTTTTCTCCTCAGCTTGAAGTTAGACAGTAAGAATTTTGTCTCTAAATTGTTATTATCTTTAAAAAAAATTATTATCTCCAAAATAAAATCTTACGATCTAAAAATAATTTTTTGGCTTTAAATAACATTTAAGGGTTGATAAACCGTAAAAAAACGAATCAGTCAAATCAAATCAAGAATTCAAACTTTATATTTCCCGTTAATGGTAAATTTCGTTTCCGTCCTGTTTTCCTGAAATTTTCCCAAGTTTTTTTTTTTTTTTTTGCCTATTCTTTGATGTTTTTACTATTTGATCTTTCCTTCCTTTATTTACTGATATTTTTATCTTCTTATCACCTCAGCCTGAACAGCCGTCTTTCACTTTCAGACTTCTTCTTCTTCTTCTTCTTCTTCTATGTGCCTTGTTTTTTCAGGACGTAGGCGATCATGGCCTTCTGCGTCTCCCTAACCCTGGTAGCTCTTAGCACGCTTTCTCCTGTAACTTCTCGCAACCACCGTTCTGTCATCCACCTGCTCATGCCCTTCAAATATGTTATCCACTGTTTCCCCTGTCTCTTTTTCCCTCTATCCGGCTTGTTAGTATCAGGTTCTCCAAGCCCTCCTTCCTCATGCATGTCCCAGGAACTTCAGTTGTCTCTTCCTGATGCTCAATATTAATTTCCTTTTCGTTGCCATTCTTTCCAACACCTCATCATTGCTCACCAACACCTCATTCTTAATTTTAATCTTCTAAATTCGGCTTCGTTTCTGCCACTTTCTCATTCTTCTTCTTCATTCTTTCAACAAATTCTTCTATTTAACACCGTGATGTTTATTTACCAATCCTTTTTCATTGTTAGCTTTTACCCTGAACAACAACCACAACATCACCACCACCAACAACAACAGCAACAACAGCAACAAAAGAACCTACTATTGTGTTTTGTGATACGTCCTAAACCTCGCTGGATGCTATTCCTGGCATTTCTTTGAACACTCCGTTGTCATGTGGCGCCGAGATGTCTTAGGTCTTTTATAAACGATTTCAATGAAGCAGGCGTGCGTACGTACGACGCTGTTCACGTGCACAACGCGCTTGATCGCTCGAGCTATTTTTTTCTTGATTCGGCGCGAAATCTACAGGCGTAACCGGCATTCACTGCTATTCCTGTTGACAGGGGAGGGTCCCTCACGTATACGCCATAGCTAGCTACGTAACAAAATTTAACAAAACAAATATCTATCAAAAGAAAAGAAAAAGATAGACTACGAAATCAAATATAAATATATAAACAAATAATCAGAATTTACTTATATATAAAGACTAGCAATATAGCCCGGCTTTGCTCGAGTGTAATGAAAGCTTTAAAACTAATCCATGGTCCTGGAGCTCAGACTCTTTGGACGTTGTCACGAAAGACTAAAAAGCAATAGTTGTTTCCAGTTAAAGCGAAACCGTAGACTGAAAGAAAAATGAATGGATGTAAGTCAAATTTTGATTTCCTGGTATCGATATCAAATAAGTATTTTTCGTCGTAAACTGAATTTTGAAGAATAAATAAATCCTCTGAGTAAATGGTATCATGGCTGAGACTAAGAACTACAATTATACCTACTTAGAGCCAAACCCGAAGCAAAAACTAAAATAAAAGGGCTGAAAAAAAATACAGACATACAGGCAGATAAACAGACACACACACAAACAACTTGCCTTTTATATATATATATGTATATATATATATATATATATATATATATATATATTATCGATTTTCTGCACTATTGTAAGAACTGCAACCTTGAAACTTCTGAATATCGTTTCTTATGTCTTTGTCTATGAATGTGTCAAATTTGATTAAAATCGGACCACTACTTCTATAACCAGATTTATTCAATTATTGATTTTTGATATTTATCGGGGGTACCTCGACACAAAACCTAGCTAAGAATACTCGCAGATGCTTATAGTACAACTGAGTAAATTTTCAAGAAAATCGGTTCAGCCGTTTTGGAGTCTATAGGTAACGGAAACACACACGGACACACACACGGGCACACACACACATACACACACACAGACAAAGTTTCATTTATAAATAATTTAGATGAATGGAACCTCCTCTCGTAGAAACAATGTTTGCAATCTGTGTCGCAAATTTTTTCTTACTCATTGCTGCACAAACTACGGCATTCGCTATTAATGTATGATTAATCCATATGATTAAACAGCTTTTTCGATAATATTTTGTTCCAGTATTGTTTAATTAAAATAATATTAATCAGTACTATGTGCTTATACGAGCATTATAGCAGAACCATTCACTTCAAGTGTCGCAAGTCTGCGCAGTAGTTTATTTTTCTATAACAGTGATCTGAATGTATTTAAAAAGTTCTCGCGATGAATCATTACTCAAAATATTTAATCCTGGTCCAAGCCTGTCACGCTTTGTGAGTTTCTTCCTGATATGCCCAACCGTCTTGTTTAACTACGAGCTTTGTCACAATTCACCCGGAAAACGAAACTGAGTTTGTACCAAAATTAACAATTTGGACGCCCTCATCTGATCAGGTTAAACACTGATCTTGCATATTTAATGATTTAAGTTGTTACTGGGCGAATTCTGACTTAATATAACCTTCTTTAACCTGGCTGACTCACTGAATCTAAAAACGATTGATGTCGCGTACTTTATTTTTGCGATGAGTTTGACTAGACATGAAGTAATACTGAGAACACAATTACTACAGTAGCAAGTTCAAACCACACTCTCTGTGTTACACTTTGTAAATTATCGATGCTCGGGTTAGCAGGTCGAAGAGAGAGACCGGTATGCCATTTTCAAATTAAGGCCAATTTCGTTGCATTCATTTTAAGATAAATACAATGAGGAAACGTATGGATTCATCTCTGCTACCTCTGCACTTTCTATGGGTTAAATAATATAAACGACTGTGCTCTCTAGCAGGTGTTATCAACCAATCTCGAATAACAACTGAGAATTAAAATCTGAAGTACATTCTACGGTCGCGGAAAATATAAAGTGAGTAATGTACGTACGCCCCATAGAAGTAGATAAGTTCCCCTAAACACACGGTTCACCCTCCCCCCCCGTTCATTTGAAGTGTTTTAAAGAGTTATTCCTTGCTTTTATATAAAAAAATTAGGTTCTTGGTTCCTTCTTAAATCTGCTTTAATTTTATACTTTTATCTAACTGCCTAAACTCTGAAATTTTATTCATAATTTTTTTTTCTTTTTCCTCAGTCTGAGTTGACAGGTCCGCCTATCGTCCGGTTTAAGCATCTACTCGGTCTTGTAAAAGAGAAGATTGAGGAATACATTTTTTTTTCATATGTTTAGGTTTTATCATATTTCTAATCCTCATTTTTTGAAACAATAAACAATGCCGAGGAGTGAAGGTCGTTAATGGGAAAACCTCTCCTTTTGACACTGCGTTTTTGGCGGACTTGAAGCTCTAAGTTTGAATTTCTTTAAAACTTATTCGTTTTTCACGTATTCTCAGTATCCGTCTAAAACCTACATTTCTGCTGCTTCGAGTCTCTTCTTCATCTGTGAAGAAATTGTCAAACGTTCTCGAGTATACAGACCGTTAGATAAGGCAGACATTTAGCACTATTTTTCTTTGATTCAAATGAAATATTACTATATCTTCATACATTGCTTAGTTTTTGAAAATATTCTTTCACTAACCTTTGTTTCGAATATTTCTGTCGCATTTTTCGTTGTCTGTTATTACACTACTCTGATAGTCTGTACGCACTTGATTTTAAAGTCTGCAATCCGTAGCTCACAGGGTCCTGGGTATGACCTTAAACTGCATCCGGCAGCAAGGCCTCTCATTGGGAGGTTGTGAGGAGCATGGAGCCACCTCTTAATTGCTGTTGTTCCCAGATCCACCCTGACCCAGAGTGGTATCACCTGTTAGGGTCCCAGCTATGGGTAAATAGTTAACCCCTAAACTGGGGTCAAAATGCTATGAAAGTATTTACCAACAAAACTTTTTTGAATGACAAATATTACCAACAATTTTTTTTTTAATGAAAGATATTACCAACAAAATCTTTTTTGAATGAAAAATGTTACCATCAATACCTTTTTTGAAAAAAAAATATAAACAAACAAAAACAATAAAACAAATAAACTAAATAAAACAACTCAAAACGATCTTCAGCATTAAATGACATAATGAAGGTTGATATGCTGGTTAAATGAACCAACCGACCAACCAACCAACCGTAGCTCACGCCTCTAGCTGCCTTTCTTATTTTAATTTTTCTATTTAATAGTTAGTTTGTTTTTTTTTAATCATTTCACCCCAAGCAAGGCATTCCACTGCCACTATTGCGCATGGGGTTATATAGGGGAAGGTAAAGAGAAAGAGTGGTTAGATATAAGAAATGTCGGAAGATTGGGTAAGGATACCGAGGCTGAGGGTTGGGTAGATTGGAAGAGTGTTTGAAGGAATGGATGAGAGTTAGTGTTTGAGGGGGTGTCTATTGACCTTACGTTTAAACTCCTGGAGATTGTAGCCGTCGGGGAAGCAATCATGTGGAAGGGAATTCCACAGTCTGGAAGTGTGAGAAAAGAAGCTGTTGGAGTAGAAATTGCGGTTACATCTAATATCTAGTATCTCGTGCAAATTCGTACCTAGAGGGCACCAATGATCTAAGTTCATCTTCTTTTTTTCTGTTTTTTCTTTGTCAGCTTTTCTCGAAGTATTTGATGCAAAATGTAGAAATTTTAAATGCGTACATTTTTTGCCTCGTCGTTATCATCAACTGTTCTTTGTGCTGATATCAGTCTATTAAGGTAGAGGATCTTCTAGCGCTCGCAATAACACTCCCGTGCGAGGTCTAAGAAGATATTGGACTGTCCATACATTATGATTTCCCTTTCGGCATTACTGGCAAGAAATGATTTACTGATATGGGAGTTTCGCAGTTGAAGTAGAAAACAGAAGATGACTCGATACTTCAAAAAATATGTTATAATTTCCTGTTTAGATTTTTTTTGTGTGTCTGTGGGGGGAGGTTCTTCTCTTCTGACCTCACTTCTTTCCTAGATATCAACAAAATACTGCAGGCTTTTAATTTCGAGCGGCTCTTCTGCTAAAATAACCGCCACCCCACAAAAGACTGTAGTTTGCTTTACTATTTAATTTGTTGCTGAACGAAAAGAGATTAATGCCTTTTCTGAGGGCATTAGGGCAAAGTTAACAAAAGTGTACCGTTTAGAATTACAACTTTGCACGCTGATAATTGTTATTCTACGGGCGCATCAATATATTCTACTCTAGATATTAATAAACGATTCCATTATTGCTCTGAAAAACGTTCCGTTGATATTTAATATTTATAATTAAAATGTCATTTTTTAAAAGAAACAATATTATCTTGATATTTAAGACAAATATTATTTAAAACAATAAGCATTTTGTATTCATTAACGTTAATAACCAATTTTTCTAAATTACGAATGATCCTTATCAGGCAAGGAAAACATTCTTCAACTCTAAATGCGACTTTTTACTTAACAGAGGCGGAAGTGACGTACGGCGTTTCTGATCAGACGCTTGCTATTTCATAACTGGCAGTGACAATTATAAATCGTGTGTTATGCGCTTCACGATTACAGAATGGCCTACTGGAATAGCATTGTTTCGGTAAGGTCTCTTTGAGTGAACAATTATGATCTTGAAAGACCCCAAACTTGTCATGATTCCAAGGCGTAACATCACTGATGAGGCGATCCTGATGCACTCGTAGAAGTAAGTACATGACAAATAATATATTGCTGGCTGAGTTCTAAAATCTTAAATTAAATTAACCATGAGTCTTTTCTATTTAAGGGTCTTATCCACTGAATTTATGAAAAAAATGAATCATTTTCATTAAAAAAAATGATATTATCCACATCACTACTGTTAAATATCCTCACTTTATTGTCATTATAATGCTTTTAATATATCGAAAACATTCGAGTATAATACCTATTTTTCTTGATTTTACGCCTACAATGTAGTGAGGTGTATTATACATGAAAATTAAGTATTAAATTTTCTTTCTGACACGTGCATCACTATATTCGTGATCGTCAGTCAATTAAGTGCCATGACAAGTCGGTTAAGTGTCATACATGATACACGCTTTACCGATCATGCCTGACTGGACAATAGTGATGCATGTTAAATATATACAAAGTACAAATCACACGGATAAGCTGTTTGGTGTACTGAATAAATGGTCGGTATAAGAAATCGGAGAGGCAATTTCGAATTCCAGAATGGGGTTCATTATAATCCCTCATGATGGCTCAATATTATGACTGATATAATAATGTTTGGTTGGTTGTTTTGTTTTTATGGCATATCAACCTCGGCGGGTCTTTTAATGCCAACTAAATTTTTTTTATTTATTGCTGGTAATACCTTTTTATATTTCAACAATTTATTGTTTTTTTTTTGTTTTTTTTTAAAATCGTATCACCCCAAGCAAGGCGGTAACGCCACTGATGTGCATCAGACTACGTAATAGTGAAAAGATTGGAAAAGAAAAAGCCGGAAACCACATCCTAAACAGGGAACAAGGGATGAGCCTCTTGTTCAATAGACGTGGGCGGAGTGTGAACCGGGCGATAGAAGTTTTTGTGTCTAGTAATACTTGTTCTTTTCGCGTATCAAGATTCACTGGGATTTGTTTTTAAGGGCAGTGTCCCCAAGTCCTACCCAGTTATTTAACACATAACTGTAGGGAAGGGACAGATTATTACCTTTCCCAAGGGTACCAGTGCTTAAGTGAATGCAGGGTATTCAACTGGAACTCGGCTCACAGATTTCTCTTTCCAAGCCGATATCCACTGCATCACAACGCACATCCGTCACCAAACGCTTACTGAACCTGGTATTCCCAAGCGGTCACTCATCTAAGTACTGACCAGGATCAACGTTGCTTAACTTCGGTGATCAAGCGAGAACCGGTGTATTCAACATTATATGGCTGTAAGCCTGCAAATAATGTAAACCAGTGCATAGAACGAACAGAAAAATATAAATGGCCGTAATTTGTTTTTAATCATTTCACCCCAAGCAAAGCGAGAATGCCACTCTGGGTTGCAAGGGGTGAAATTGTGAGAAAAGACAAATACAGGGAGAATTGAGAAAATCAGAAAAGATGAATGGGATTCAAGAAAATAGAAGTTGGCGATTGACTTTTCATTTAAACTCTTTATAATTGTGATTAACTTCTTCTTCTCTGTGCCTTGTCCTTTCGGGACATCGGCGATCAAGGGCTTTCCACGTCTCTCTATATAGAACGCTTTCTACTGTTACACAACGCAACCCTTGTTCTGTCATCCATCTGCTCAGGCCCTTCAAATATGTTATCCGCTGCTTTCCCCTGTCTCTTTTCCCCTCCATCTGTCCTGTTAGTATCAGGTTATCCAAGCCCTTCTCCCTGACTGCTTGACCCAGGAACCAGAAACTCTTGAAGTAGAAGTGAAAGTTTCATTTAGGTATTTTAATAGTAAAAGTGTTGGTCCTAGATGCCAATCCAGTCTTCTCCTACATTTTTACTTGCCGTGTCTTTTCAAAATGTACACTAACGGCAATAATTATTAGGACACGCCATTTTTTAAATGAAATTATGTATTTCATAGTATTTCTATTATTCATTGCCAAATGAAAACGGAATGGTTCTTTTGTTATTATTAATTTGATTCGTCTGAATCACCCTAAATTTTCTTCATTCTTACATTCGTGAAACTGCAATACAGGTAATTATTAAATATTTATAAATTCATTTGACGCACATGTTATTGTGCTGTATTAACAAAAGAACCATTCTATTTTCATTTGCAATTATTCACTTGGAAATAAATACTAAAAAATAGTATGAAATTCATCTTATTTTTTAAACACTGGGGTGGCCTAATAATTATAGCCGGTCGTGTAAATTCACATAGACTTCCACTTGTCTCTGTCTCTTTTCTTTCGAGCCCATCAAATCTATCTCACGCTGCTTTCCCCTGTCGCACGCTTAAATTCATGTAGAAGCGGCATCAGATAAAAAAGCTTGCCATGAAAATATTTTTTAGAAAAGACACAGGGAAATAACGTCTCGTGAGAAAATGACTGAAGTTGCGATGCCAAGTCAGAATCGATTACGATATTATAGATTGGATCCTTTGTTGGTAACCAGTCCACCACAGAAAGAAACAGCAACCATAATTCGAGAAAATCTTCTACCTAGTCAATTGTGAATCGAAAGAAACTTAATTACCCAAGCGTGTATCACGCATGGCACTTAACTGAGTATAGGTGATATATCAAGAGTAGTTAAGGTACGCAGATGATACAATGTTGATAGCAGACACAGAAAGGAAACTGCAAGACATTCTACAGAAGGTAGCTGAAGAGAGTGATAACAAAGGACTACAAATAAACTGCAAGAAAACTGAATGCATAGTCATCAGTATAAAGAGCAGTCCAATATGCCAAATACAGGTCGGGGATACTAGAATCAAGCAGGTACAAAAATGTAAATACCAGGAAAATGTTATAACAGAAGACGGAATGTGCGAAACAGAGATCCGAAGGCGAATTGGCATGGCGAAGGAAGCATTTCAGAAGATGAGTAAAGTATTAAGAAACAGGACAATTTCGCTAGAAACAAGGAAGAGAGTACTGGATTGCTGTGTTGTCAGTTCTTCAATATGCCAATGAATGCTGGACAATATCATTAAAGATGAAGGAAAAACTTGAAGCAACTGAAATGTGGTTCTACAAAAGGATGCTGCGAATATTATGGATCGAGCATGTGAGCAATGATGAGGTCTTGGAAATGATGGAAACAAAAAGGAAATTGATATTGAGCATCAGGAAGAGACAGCTGAAGTTGGACATGCAATGAGAAAAGAGGACTTGGAGAACCTGGTACTAACTGGCCGGATACAGGGAAAAAGAGACAGAGGAAAGCAACGGATCACCTATTTAAAGGAGCTAATCAGGTGGATGACGGAATGAGGGTTTCATGGTGTAACAGGAGAAGGCGTGCTAAGAGCCACCATGGATAGGGAGACGTGGAAAGCCATGATCGCGTACGTCCTGAATGGACAAGGCATATAGAAGAGGAGTTATGGCCGTGGCTGCAGCAATACATTCTCGGAAACGAACTGAAATTCTATACTGTACCTATCTCTTAGATGGTATACGTAATGCTTCAATATTGCACTGTACTGGTAGCAAAGGGTCTTCATACGGACAGGTAACGAATTCAGCAGATATACAGAGATAGAAAGGGGTGTAAGGCATGGATATGTCTTTTCACTGGATCTATTCAACTTGTGCAGAGAGAATATTTTGCGGACCCTAGATATTATGCAAGGATTTGTCATCGGAGACCACAATTTGAACAACATAAGGTATGCACATGATACAGTGCTGATTGCAAACAGAAAGGAAATTACAAGACCTTCTACAGAAGGTAGCTGAAGAGGGTGACCAAAAAAGTACTACAAATAAACTGCAACAAAATAAAATGCATGGTCAGCAGCAAAAAGAACGGCCCAAAATGCTAATTAAAAATGGGGGATACTAAAATCTAGCTGTTACAAAAATTTGATTACCTAGGAAGTGTTTTAACAGAAGACGGAAAGTGCGATACAGAGGTCCGAGAGCAAATTTGCATGGCGAAAGACGCATTCCAGAAGCTGAGTAGAGTATTAAGAGACAGGAAAAGTTTGCTAGAAACAAAGAAAAGTGTACTGGATTGCTATGTGATGTCAGTTCTTCAATATAGCAGTAAATCTTGGATAATATCATCAAAGATGAGAGAGAAAAATTGAAGCGATTGAAATGTTCTACAGAAGGATGGTGCGGATATCATGGATCGAGCATGTTAGCAATGATGTGGTTTTGTAAATGATGGAAACGAATAGGAAATTAATACAGCATCAGGAAGAGACAGCTAAAGTTACTGGGGCTTACAATGAGAAAGGAGGGCTTGGAGAACATTATACTAACAGGCTAGATAAAGGGGGAAAGAGACAGGGGTAAGCAGTGGATAACATATATGAAGGGCTTCAGGTGGATGACAGAACGGGGTTGTGTGGTGTAACAGAAGAAAGCGTGCTAAGAGCCACCAGGATAGGGAGACGTGGAAAGCCTACCTCTTGAAAAGACAAGGCACATAGTAGAAGAAGAATGCCAATATGTATGACTAATGCCAATATGTCCGTTAAATAATGTAAACCGGTACACAGAACGAACGGAAAGATATGAATATTATCATAAAATCGGTAAAGTATACGATATTAATATTTTTTATTCCTATTCCTTTTTTTTTATTGGCGGAGTTGCTTAGAATGATATTAATCAAAGCTAAACATAGACATTTTATTGGATCTATTTTCGTGACTACTTTCTTTCGCTTTTTCTTTCTCTCTCTCAGTTCGTACTCATTAACAGCCCGGAATATCTTCGTCCTTTGTCATCTTCCTTTCATGCTTGCTTCTTCTTTTCTCGGCATCACAGACACCGTCATCTTCGAAGATTTTCATTAAGCAATACGGACAATTAGTGCTACAACAGTGACAGCAAATTTTGAATTCATAAATAACATCTCTTAAAAGTATTTTGCCTAGGGTAATAACATTGAGAAAGTAAAAATACCAAAACAAAAACGAACGAGATTTTAGAACAAAAATATAGCAACCAGTTCAAATATGTCAATACACATGAGAAATAATTATGTTTACTTTTATTCTATTTTTTTTTAAAGTGAAAAGACACTTAAAACTACTATCAGCATTAATACAGTTATTATTAAGGTTTTGGGTTATTATAGTAGCCATTGTAGTTTTAAATGTCTACTCGACAGACAATAAGCACAAATGTTTTGTCTTTATTGTCTGGTTCTTCCATTTATTTATTTTCGTTTTTTTTTTCTATTTGTGGATTGCTATTGTTGAAATAGTTTTTGTTGCTGCTCTGATTTTTTTATTTTTTTATATTGTCTTTAAAGTTTACAATTGTAGCTTCTTCTACGTCTTCCTCTTTCTTCTCGTTTTATTTTCATTTTTCACTCCTCCAATCTCGATTTGTGCTATTTTCTTAATTTTTGTTTAGTTTTATTGTCTTTTTCTAAATTCCTGTACCTTTTTGTTTTTACTTTATCCTTTACCGTTTCACTATTTTTCTTTCTGTTTCATTTTCTTAAACTTCATTTTTCTTTTCAGTTGTGATAATAAGTCATACAATATTGTTAAATGAAGCATATTAAGCAAGGGTTTAGGTAAAAGCTGAAATAATGTTAATGGCGTGTTTAATATATTGTGAACAGTGCAAGCTATTTTGATTAAACCATTTAACCAAACGATATTCACTAAGACTCTAATGTGTCTTAAGAATAGTAAAATGAAGATTCTTTGCAAATTTATACTTTCAAATGTATCACATTGTGAACGTTAAAATTGGGAAGCCATATTTGTAAGAAAGTGTCTATAGGCGTCGAGCAGGTTACAGCTCAAATATTAAAGAAATAGGTCGGTCAGCCATACGTGATACACTCTTGGGTGATCATGTTTCGAAAGAGACATGAATGACTGGGCATAATATTTTCCGAAGTCGTTTGCTATTACTTTCTGCGGTAGACTGGTTTCCAACCAAGGCTATAGAACCCGATCTCTCCTGTTATTATCCCATAGATGACGGGAGGAAATAATGGCTTTCCCAAAGTATATTTGCGCGTAAGTTAATGCTACGAATTCAACTGGAATTTAAACTCGGTTCTCCGATTTCTCGTTCCGTGTCGATGTCCACTGCACTACAATATGCAATAATCTAGATATTCTATATGAATTGAGGACATTCTAGTCTATCTTCTTTTACATTTGTCTCTTAAGAATATGAGCAGCCATGGTTTTCCATAACCACCTATCCTTTGTCGCTCTTTTTACTATCGATTCCATGTACACAAGCTCGTTAAGGAGGTCAGACTTCTCTGTACAAATTGCTTTGAATATATCATATGAGTGTCGAATTTCCAGGCCTTCTTTCTTCAATAAATATCCCAGAAATTTCAACTGCCTTTTTCTCATGGAATCTATAAGTGTACATTTGTTTCTATTTTTTAAACTGCTTGCTTGCATTCTTTTTCTATAATATTCTCACCATCCTTCTGTAGCCCCATATCACTGATGCCTTATTTCTTCTCTTTATCTGTGTAGAAAAGTTCCTGCTTTCATTACCTTGTAGGGCAATTAGAATGAGATATCAGTTAATAACTGTTTTTTTTTTTTTTTGTTTCGAACAATTTTCTTCTGTTTCTTTGAACTTTATTCCGTTTTTTAAAAGATATCTTTTTGCTATTTTAACGTGTCTTCAGATTTCGATGTGATGTATTCGTCATCTGTTAAGAAATCTTGGTAAAAATTATTTAACTTTTTCCATTTCTTTGATTTTCGATATCGTCAATTTTTAGCTCGCATTTTGAGATTTTTCTGTTGCTGATAACCATATATTCTTTTTTCTTACAATTTAAGATTAGTCCTTTCTTCTCTCTTTCCTTTACTACATTGTTTATTAGTTCACGTAGTGTCTGTCTTCAATTCACTGTCATTTTTGTGTTTTATATTATTACGAATGGGTCCAGCGATAATAAAATTTAATAGAACCTCCATCACCCTGAAGAAAACCTCCATTTTTTCTATTTTTATACAAAAATCGTTTTCTATTCCTCTTCAGGCACAGTGTATCAGAATACGGATTATTTATAATATTATATTCTATTATATAGTCGTGAGGTGAGGTTTATTAAACTTTTATTTTAATCGTTTCAACCCAAGCAAGGCGGTACCGCCACTGATGCGCAGGGGGCTTCATAAGAGCAAAAGTTTAGATAGGAGAAGAGTAAAAAGAAAGACGAACCAGTTACAGGGGGGTGTCAGAGAAAGGTCAAGAAAAGGATGGGAAAACAGCTGTGATAACAGTTTGCGAAGTTAGATAGAAAGGAAAAGAACAAGATATACGGGGTGATGTAGAAAGGACTGGAGTCATGTGGATAAGAGACGGGATTTGACATTGCATTTAAATTACTCGAGTTTGTAGCCGTCAGGAAAGCAAGTATACAGAAGGGAGATCGACATGCGGGAAGTGCGATAAAAGAAGCTGATGAAGTAGAACTGTCATCTGCATTTGGTTGATCTAACTGCAAATGGGTGGGACCTTGTTGCCAGTCTGGGTTGCACGAGTAAATTATTGTGGTGAGAGCACCAGTGACCTAAGTTCGTCGGGGTGAGAACCTATAAAAATATTTGTAGAAGAGACAGAGGGAAGTCACACTCCACCGGTGAGAAAGTGGTTGGATTCGAGCTGCCAGTTTCGGATCGATCACATTTTCCTTTGGAACCTGTCGTGAACCCTGAGATGAACAGCAGGGTCGCCTGACGAGATATGACAACAATATTCTATGCACGGTCGGGTGGTTGATTTGTGTATGCGCAAGATGGATTCAGGCGGAAAAACGTCCTGGCCCGACACAGTGACCCAACCTTTCTAGCAGTCGATTTAGCTATTGACTCAATGTAATGATTCCACTTGAGGTCGGAAGATAGAGTAATGCCGAGATGGCGTAGTCTATTGCTTTCAGGGAGACATCTGCCTAGATGCCTACTTGGGATATGATCACGTTTGGGAGATCATTTATGAAGATCAGAAAAAGCGTCGGGCCTAAGATAGAGCCCTGGGAGACACCAGCGTTCGTGCGGTAAGTTGTGGAGGCATGCCCATTCAAGGCGACCTTCATTATGCGGTTAGATAGGAAATATTGAATCATATCAACCTAGCATCCTGTGATACCGTAACCCTGTATCTTCCGTAAGTATGCAAGCGTGCCAAACCCTATCAAAAGCCTTGGAGATATCTAGGGCAACAGCACGATTCTCTCCGGACTTATCAAGTGCCTGGTATATGTACTCTGTGATGGTCGTTAGAATATCGGCCGTAGACCTGGCAAAGCGGAAGCCATTCTGCATGTTTGAAAATAGTTTATGGGCAGTAAAATGTTGAATTATTTCCGCATTGATAATAGCCTCGAACACTTTTTGTGAAAATTTTGGGAGACTGTTAGAGCGATAGTTTTATGCGTCCCAAGGTGCCCCTGAAATACAGCAATCACAGAGGAGGACTTTCAGCAGGCAGGAAAACAGAAAGCAAAAAAGCAGTAATTATAGGGTTTAGAGAGTACAGAGGAGAGTTCAGGAGCACATTTCTTTAGGACAATGACCGGGATTCCATCACTTCTGCTCGCCATATAAGGGTCAAGTTTTGATATTATCTTCGATATCTTTTGGAATTTGCATTCGTTTGCACTTATTAGAGAAAGTTTTATAACTTCATATTAATAATCAGGTCAATCAAGATAGCTTTTTTTTTATACAAGTGAGAGAAACGAAAACAATTATGTCACAAAATCTCAAGAAAATATGCCATTCATACAAATTAAGATTGCAATTTTATTTTCAGTAAAAATCAAATCGTTCGGGTAATTCTTTTTTCACATTTAGCAATGAAATGAGTGATAGCAATGAAAGGTTTATATTAAATATTAAACCTTTTCTATATTCATCAAAATTATTGATCAAAAAATAAAATATACATGCATTTTATTCAATTATACGAGAATACTTCGAGAGGATTTGAGCCAAAAATGCAAATTGCAAATCGGAGTTTACAAAATCAATTAAATACAAAAAATTAAATATCTGGGAAAGAGCGTAAGTGCGACATTGAAATCGGAAGACGCATTTGGACAGACAAAAATACATTATAAAAGTTAAGCAGAGTATTAGGAGGCAGAAATGCTTTGCTAGAAACAAATAAAAGAGTACTAAAATGTTACGTGATATCTGTTCTCCTATATGGCAGTGAATGTTGGACAATCTCCTCAAAAATGTAAAAGAGACTTAAAGCAACAAACATCTGGTTCTAAAGAAAGATTCTGGTGGTACCATAGACCAAACATGTGAGCAATGAGGTGTTAGAGAAAATAAAAACATAAGAGAAACTTATAATCACTCTCGGGAATAGGTTTCTATAGCACATAATGAGGAAAAATGGCCTGGAAAATCCGATACTCACAAGGCTGATTGAGAACAAGAGGAACAGAAGAAAACAGCACATACTATAAAAAAAAGAAAATATGAAAGGAATAGCAGGACAGGTCTCAGAAGAAATAACGAAAAGACAAAATTTATTAAGAGATACAAAGGATAAGAAATTGTAGAGAGCCATGATCGCATACGCTCTGAAGGAACACGGCACATAAAGTAGAAGAAATGAATAATAGCCGACTGTTCTATAGCACTGACATGATTCCCTTGCTTCTGTAGCGTCCTTTGGGAGATTTATACTTGTCAATGAAAGTTGTAATTGTCGGATATAACCCATTTTTCATCTTTGTAATTATAATTTTAAAAAAAGGTTAGTTAGAATGTTACTTTAATCATTACACGCGATTCTCCAAAGTAGAGGATTTTTAGGATCTAATCTAATCTAATCTAAATTTATTTATAAATGGAACTGTCTGTGTGTGTACGTGTCTGTGTGTGTCCCCGTTACCTATAGACTCCAAAACGACTGAACCGATTTTCTTGAAAATTTACACAGTTGTACTATAAGCGTCTGCGAGTGTTCTTGGCTAGGTTTTGTGTCGAGCTACCCCGATAAATATCAAAAATCGATAATCGAAAAAATCGCGTTATAGAAGGAATGGTCCGATTTTAATCAAATTTGATACACTCATAGACAAAGACATAAGAAACGATACCCAGAAGTTTCAAGACTGCAGTTCTTACAATAGTGCAGAAAATCGATAATATATATATGTATATATATATATAAGGCAAGATATTTGTGTGTGTGTCTGTTTATCTGTCTGTATGTCCTTTATACAAATCCACAATTTTTATCCGATTCTCACCAAACTTCACACAAATATTCTTTAGGCTGAGTCTGAGCTCCACGACCATGGATTAGTTTTAAAACTTTCATTACACCCGAGCAACGCCGGGCTATACTGCTAGTAGTGTTATAAAAGCAACACATCTGCCTAAGAACTAAAATCCTTTTCTTAAATAATCTCGTCAGATTGATATTTTTTAAATGGTATTATGCATAGCGCCCAACCAGTTAAAAAATATCTAAACTGTCAATTGTATACAAACTTTTTCTTAGATCAGTAGTTAAAATTCGTTTCAAATGAATGAAGCCTATGTGTCTAAGCGGCTATTATCCACCCTCGAAACTCGTGGCCTAGATCAGAAATAGAATAACATAGACCTCGTGACACGAGGATGATCAACATCAGCAATAACTTCAATGGTTGCCATATGTTGGTTGGTTGTTTTATTTTTGTGGCAAATCAACCTTATTGCCAACTAAATTTTATTTACTTATTGCTGGTAATACCTTTTTCTTTCAACAATGTTTTGTTGTTTGTTTGTTTGTTTTTCTTAATCGTTTCACCCCGAGCAAGGCGGTAATGCCACTGATGTGAAGGGGGCTACGTAAGAGTGAGAAGATTGGAAAAGAGAAAGCCGGAAACCACATCCTAAACAGGGAAAAAGGGATGAGCCTCTTAACCTGTTCAATAGACATGAGTGGAGTGTGAACCGGGCGATAGATAGATCTATCTACTCCAATTACATATAAGTTTTGTGTCTACTAATACTTTTTTTTCTTTTTCGAGTACCAAGAATCATTGGGATTTGTTTTTAAGGGCAGGGTCCCCAAGTTCTACCTTTGTTTTTAACTCATAACTGGAGGGTAGGGACGGATTAATACCTTTCCCAAGGGTACCAGTGCTTAAGTGAATGCAGTATTCAACTGGAATTTGAACTCGGCTCACCGATTTCTCCTTCTGAGCCGATATCCACTGCACCACAAAGCACAAAGCACAAAGCACATCCGTCACTAAACGCTTACAGCACCTGGTATTCACAAGCGGTCACCCATCTAAGTAATGACCAGGCTCAACGTTGCTTAACTTCGGTGATCGAGCGAAAACCGGTGTATTCAACGTGATAGGCTGTAAGCCGGTTACCATATGTAATTCGAAGAGAAGATAATGAATTAAGCAAAATTTTGATGTAATCCATCCTGGCCTGGTCACTTTCTCAGCGACGGGATATGGCTTCCCACTGTCGTTTCTACAAATATTTTCAAGGCTTTTGCTCTAACGAGCTTAGCTCCTTGGTGTCCCCTCTACACAAATTTACTCAAGCAACTAAACTGGCAACTAGTTCCCATCCTTTTACAGTCAATACAACTAAATAAAGCCGCTACTTCACTATCAGCTTCTTTTCTTGCATTTCCCGCCTATGAAACTGCCTTCCGTATACTTACCTGATAGCTACAATCTCCAAGAGTATAAATGCAACGTCAATTGCCATCTGTTATCCCCTTGACTCCCATCCTTTCCCCAACACCTTCTGTAGCTTGATATTCACTCTTTCCACTCTACTCTCACGCAACTCTCTTCACACCAGTCTTGCTGTGCTTCTCTTTAACAGTCTCTGACATTCCCTGTAACCGGCTCCTCTTTCTCTTATGTATCCCCCACGCAGGCACAAGTGGCAGTACTGCCTTGCTTGGAGTGAAACAATTATATATATATATATATATATATATATATATATATATATATATAATGTGCAGAAGTTTGTCACTTAACTAAGCAGCGTTATGCAGACTTTGAAGTTTCGTAAAGGCATTTCACTCTTCAGGGCTTTTGCTTTTTCTTTTATATACGAAACCACTTATGTTGGAAACCAAGGTAGCGAAATAACTCGTTTAAAAAAGAAAAATATTCAAAAGTTTTACAATATAATTGTATAGAATTCTTTTTAAAACTGGTCTAACCCTATGAGGACCAAATGTAAGTATTAAACAATATATATATATAATGAAAAAACAATATTGGAAAGAAAAATAATAATTACTGAAAATGAGAAATCTATTTTTCTGAAGAATTATTTTAATAGAATAGTTTTATAAATTTGTTTCGAGCAGCTAATATACCCCTCACTACGTTATCTTATCTTTATTTAAAATCGAGATGTATATACAGAATCCACAGAAATTTTTATATCGAAAATAACAGATTCTTTCAAAGAGTAATAAAAGAATGATTTTGATAGTTTTTATTCATTTTTGTCATCATTGCTTAGAGTTATGACTCTCGACTTGAACTTAACGCTGGCAGACTTTTAGCGTGTGATCTACCATGTATTCATACGCCAGTAGTGGGAATGTTCTAATTCATTACGGAATGAACGATGCGTATATATATATATATATATATATATATATATATATATATAGATAGATAGATATATAATTAAAACATTTTAAATGTTTATTATATCTAGAGGTTAAAGTGCTTCGTACTAAAGATAAAGCGTATGTGAATGTAAAATTTGATACTGGTTTCAGCTTGAACGCAATATTCAGGCCTCATATTGGGTTCAGTCATGAAACTGCCCACTGCTTGGTGTTGACCTCAATGTTAACATTTCTATCTTACTGTTTGTGTATGAATTGGATATATGGACTGAAATTCGACAATATGATTGAATAATTAAAGAGCAGGTAAGAAAAGTATTTCACTTTCTTAAGTTTCTTCAGACACTTGTTAATAAGACACGGATTTAAAAATGAAAAAATGAAAAAATGAAAAAATAAAAAAACAAGCAGACAAGATATTGGAATGTGGCTTGATTTCTTTTATAAGATACTTGTCAATTGTAATAAAACAATAGATGGTCTTTTTTAAATGTAGGAAAAGAAACATGTATATCCGTATTTAATGAAAAAATCTCTGAAGAAATCTGTTAGATTAAAGACATTAATGTCTGTGTATGTCTCTCTCTCTCTCTCTCTCTCTCTCTCTCTCTCTCTCTCTCTCTGTGTGTGTGTGAATGTGTATGTCTGACGTTGTGTTATTGGATCATATACAAAACAAATATGGATAGAAATCCAACAAAATGATAGGATAAAGAGCAAATAGGGAACTTTTATCAATCTGATATACTTTATTTTATCAATGCTTCATCAGAGAATTAGATATGGAGAAAAGAATATGAACTGTGATACAGCGAAACAGGCTTCTAAGGTTATATATATATATATGCGTGACTCTTCAGAAATGGATTGAGTTCTTTCGGTGACTGGCGTGTGTATACACTGCTTCTATACAACACGTTAAAATTTCCCTTCTCTGATTCCATGCGTCTATGGCTTAGGGTGTAGCGACTCTGACTGTCACCAAATCGGTCGAGTTTCGATCACGGCCAGAAGCAAGTGGATGTGTCTAGCCACACTGATGAGCTGTGATACAGCGAAACAGGCTTGTATTTGGTTGACTAATATATATATATATATCGGTGAATGAATCATGTTTCCTTTGTCTACAAGAAAAATGGAAATTATTAAGTACATGAAAAGTGACATATTACTAACTCAAAGGTACGGAACTACTGTAAAATGAAAGCATATTAAAGAATTAAGCATACAATCCTGCTAGAATTATGACATCTACGTTATGAAACTTTAGCAACTGTATAATTTTACAGTATTATTCTTACTATCTTAATAATCTATTTTAACTATATGATCTTTCTTCTTATGTAATTTTATCTTTATTTTCTAAATTGCGATCTATTTACTCCCTTAGGTTTTAATGTTAATGTTAATTTTAATATTAATTCTATTTTAATTTCTTTCAATTCTAATTTTATTCTTATTTAATTTTAATTTTAAATTTGAATTTAAATTTTATTTCTTTTACCTTATTTTTCCAATTTATCAT
This sequence comes from Ascarosepion bandense, assembly GCA_037127315.1. NCBI lineage: Eukaryota > Metazoa > Mollusca > Cephalopoda > Sepiida > Sepiidae > Ascarosepion > Ascarosepion bandense. The sequence continues at coordinate 3,581,256 of JBBBDQ010000293.1, forward strand.
ATTAGTGCTAATGAATTTATATATTCGTGTTATGTTTTTAAAATATCCTCAAATTTACGTTTTATGAATAATTTCTCTGTGTATGGGATTTCATTATTATTATTATTATTATTATTATTATTATTATTATTATTATTTATGACCAAAGAATTTAGTTTGAAACATTGAAAACGATGTCTGTATCTGTCTGTAATTTACTTCCCTCCAAAGCTTGAAATTTCTATTTCTTAGCCGTTTACGTTGTCTCTCCCCTCTCTTCCCTCTGTACATTTTCTCAATTTTCCTTTTTGTTCTTCTCTTTGCATTGTGCTTCTTTTTTTGTGTCTTTCGTTTATCTTCCTATTTCTTTTCACTGCTATAGAGGTATGGTTCTTTTTTTATTTAAATGCAAAAAGATTTGAGCCTACACAACATGTAACCGATATCTATATCTGTCTACATTTCACTTACTGCCTAAATTTAAAATTTCCCTCTCTTTTCCGTTTCTATTGGCTCTTTCCTCTCAATGCTTTCCCTCTTGGTTTCCTCTTTGCTTTTTGTTTCCCTTTCCTCTTTCTTTCCTTTTCATGATTTCTCCTCTTGTTTTCTCATCTTTTCTGTCTTCTTTCTTTCCCCCGTCTTTTTACCTCGCACAAAAAGATTTCCAAAAATAAATAGAAGAGGTGTTTTTTATTAAAATTTTTTTCAATAAAACGTTTATTACCATCCTTATTAACTACAAGATGAGACATTGTTCTTTCAATGTCGAAGCAAAATGTACGATTGTGTAGTAGCTTGTAGTTTGTACAGATTCTAAAGTCTAATTAATAATATAAATATATATATATATATATATATATATATATATATATAAGCATCACTCATTCAGTAATGAATTAGAGCACTCTGGCCACTGGCGTATGATACGTTAAAAGTCTACCTCCTTCAACCGAGCGCCCATAGCACAAAGGTAGAATCGCCAACTGACGCCATTTTGGTCGGGTTTCAATCCTGGGTTGAAAGCAATCTGATGACTAACCGTACTGATGAGCTGTGATACAGCGAAATAGATCTGTCTGCGGATGACTATATATATGTACATTAAATTTAATGGACATTCATATTTGGCTGGATATTTTTTTTTCTTTTTAAGAATTATACACTATATTTCAATTATCCACCATTCGAATGATCCTGCTTGGAAATTAACTATAAACAAGACTTTTTGAATGGATAATAAGAACGTATTGTTTAATTATATAAAAAACAACCTATCTACTCAAATAAGAATATCCATTAAATGTAATGTTCAAACAAATAAATATAAATAAATATGTCAGTTAACACCAATTTCGTAAATTTCCGTATAATTTTGTAATATAAATATGTATATATATATATATATATATATATATATATATATATATATATATATATATATATTGTGAACAATTACAATTAATTATATTTCATTATATTATTGATGTTCCAACATACAGGAAACAAATGTCGAATATGTACACACACACACACACACACACACACACACACACACACACACACACACACACATATATATATATAGGTGAGAGAGATAGAGAAAGAGAGAGCGAAAGAGAGAGTGAGACGGACAGACGGAGAGATAGATAGAAACAAATATATGCATGTATGAGTTAATGTGTGTCTGCGTCTGTAATCAATCTGTGGCAAATATTTGGTTAATCTTTCAAAGTCTACAGGAAGTGAGTCTTCAATCTTTTGCTCCATTTTCATACTCAGCTAAGAATGGCTTAGAAAAAAAAGACCCTTTTTTTTACTAATTCTCTCTTTATTGCAACCTTTTTCTAAACGCATTTAGATTAGCTTCCTCTATCAAATACTTTTCATGAAAATTATCCGCTGATTGTTTCCCCCGACTGAAATTACCCATTTAATGGCCTCAACCCTCGGCACGTTCAGGATCCTTAGAAATGCCAAAAGATCAAACAAAAATAAAATTTGGGCATTTTATTCAATTTATTCGCGGGAAAAGTAAATAGCAACAAATTTCTTCACAAATTGCAACCGATGTTTCTAAATAGTAGTCCGTTTTACTTTTGCTGACATCCGAAAATAAAAGTCACCTATTTGGAATTGTTCACAATCGCTCAAATACTGTTTTCGTTAATTTCATTGTCTTATTTCTATCTTAGAACTAAAATAGCAAATTTCTTTTTACGAACATATTTTAATTATCGTATTATCATTAATAATAATCATAATCGTAATAAATATCTGCATGCTTACTGAAATTGCAACTCGTTCTGAAATAGCCAAATAACGCTGTTTTTCCTCAGCATTCCAATTTATTTCTCAGTACCCCTGTCGTCTTCAAGAGAAGAGTTGTCTGTATAGCTTTTGAGTGTTTTTACTTATATTTTTTTCTATTTTTTTTTCCAAAAGGATTTTTAAAATAGATTCAAGAAAGAACAACAGCCCCAAAGAAATTCCACGATTTCTGTATCTCTCAGGTGAGGTCCTTCTAAATTTTCTATTCTTTGTTATTTCACTGTATGTTGCTTTGCATAGACTACAGAGTAGAAGCTTCAAGTCTGTCTCGGATGTGTTGTTTTGCATGTCGTCTTAGTGGTAGCCATTTTACGTTGTAGTGTACCGTCTCGGAACGAGAGATCTGGAAACCGATTTCGAATTCCAGTTAAATTCCTTGCATTCACTTACGCACAAATACCCTTGGGAAAGGCATTAACCCGTCTCTTCCCTCCAGTTATGGATTAAATAACAGGACAGAGTGGGTTCTATAGCCTTAGCTGGCAACCAGTCTACCACAGAAAGTAATGGCAACCTACTGCGGGATAATCTTCTGCCCAGTCAGTCATGTCTCTTTCGAGACATGATCGCCCAAACGTGTATCACTTTTGGCACTTGACTGATTCTTTCTTCCTGTGTTTCTTTGTGCCTTCCTTTCTTTCCTTCTCGCTTTCTCTCTTTTCACATTTTTTTATTTCTACTTTTTTTTGGTTTTACTTTCTCTAATATTCTTTATTACTATTTAATTTGTAATTTATAAAGATTTACTAAGCATCGCTTTCATGTAGCACAAAGCCAAATGTATCGGGGACTCAGTGAGAATCGAAATCACGACTTATTTATGATTGATCTAGTGAGACAAAATTGCTAACCACTATACCACGTCGACCAAATAAATTCCTAGCACCTGAAGAAGGCCGGAGTGTACAACAACTGAAACATCATACAAATGGCAACAATGTTGAGGGCAATAGTCCGAATAATGTAAATAGTGAAAATACAACCTCACCTCAGAAATATAGACAACTACTGAACAAACAACAATTTAGTACATTTTTCTGTAATTGTTAATCTCCATCTTTGTCAATTCAGATATTACTATTAACAAATATAAACATACAGATGGTTTTTAGTCTTTCACTGATTAGATAAATCCTCTGCTATATTGTTCCATTTCTCCCATATATCAGTGTACACAAATTTAGAAAAAGGCTACGTGTAGGAGAAAAAGTGAAATTAATGTCATGGCAAGAAATTAAAATGTTAATTGTCTCCAGTGTGTCTGGTTATTTATTCAAAGATTCACACTGCACAGTTTGTAAGTTGGTAGTTGACACTTTGGGCAGCTTCACTACTATCGCAACCGGCTTTTCCTTTTAGCCAGGGACAACTAACACTTTCTGTCTACACTTCTGACTATTTCTACATCACAATGTATGGCTTAAAATTTCCTAATGAGAATCTAAAACTACTCTGATATTTCTAATTGAAATTTTGCATACACATGATTGCCACTGGAACTTCTTATTACCCAGCCATGTAGCACTTGACCCTAAAAGTTTTCATTTATTTATTTTTATTTCCTTTCAGTATATAGCTACTTTGAAAATTTCCTTCTTAGATTTTATTGTCTATGTTGACATAAAAGCTATATTTCTTTAACTCCAGATGGTTACTATTTCTTTTAATATATATTTGACATGTTTCATTTAATCCTATGACGACCTTGTAATTCTCTATAGTTTTATTCTTTCGTATTCCATCTCATGCGTAATAAACAAATTTTGCTAATTAATTTTCCATATAATTTATTGTTCTTCTTTTTCTTCTACTTCTGATTGCTGATGTGCGTTGTGGTGCATTGGATATCGGCTCGGAACGAGAAATCGGGGAGCCGAGTTCGAATTCCAGCCGAAATCATTGCATTCACTTACGCGCAACTACCCTTGGGAAAAGTATTAATTCGTCTATTCCTTCCAGTTATGGGTTAAATAACAGGACAGATTGGGTTCTATAGCCTTGGTCGGCAACCAGTCTACCGCAGAAAGCAATGGCAAACTACTGCGGGATAATCTTCTGTCCAGTCAGTCATGTCTCTTTCGAGACATGATCGCCCAAGCGTGTATCACGTATGGCACTTAACTGACAAACTGATTATTATTATTAAGGAGCGGAAATGTGTGCCATCAAATAGGTGCTCTGGTGCCCAATCTAATGATTTTTGAAAATTTTTCATTGATTGATTTCATACGGTTTATCAACCCTTTTCAGGTTATTTAAAGAGAGAATATACTGTAATAATATATATTTTGGGGACATGGGTAGATAATAATGATTTAGTGAAACAATTCCTACTTATTAACCCATAACTAGTGGGAGAAGAAGTTAATTTATAACTTTCCCAAAGGTTATTTGCGCGTAAGCAAATATAGCAAACCCAGCTGGAATTGGAACTCGGCTCTCCGATTAACAATTCCAAGGTATTAACTATTACACCATCTCCACATTCAAGTTCACAGCACATAGTTCCCCAAGTAGTCACTCATCTAGGAAGTGACCAAGCACAATTTTGTTTAACTTCAGTGATCATACGGGAAATGATGTTTCAGTGTGATATGGCCGTAAGATGTCTGATAAGGGTATACCAGACGCAGGCATCAAATCCATATGGACACAACATAGTGATAGGTTTTCATCAAAGCTGGGAAAAAAAAACGTACAGCTACGGGTACAAAAATGGCTTCAGATAAAATATTGAACAGGTGAAGAGGCTCATCCCTTGTTCCCTGTTTACGAGGTGGTTTCCGGCTTTCTCTTTTCCAATCTTTTCACTTTTCTTTTTTCTTTTTCTTTTTTTTTTCAAATGGAGTAGAGAGACTGAACTATCGCCCGGTTCACACTCCACTTACGTCTATTGAACAGGTGTAGAGGCTCATCCCTTGTTCCCTGTTTAGGATGTGGTTTCCGGCTTTTTCTTTTCCAATCTTTTCACTCTTACGTAGCCCCCTGCACACCAGTGGCTTTATCGCCTTGCTTGGGGTGATGTGATTAAAAAAAATCCATTCTAATAGACGGAGATTGCACGTAACAGAACATGACATGCAATTCATCTGGTTTGCCTCATCTTTCAAACTTAAAAAAAGCTCTCGTCTATGATGATAGTGCTTACGAAAACATAGATGCACAGTGTGTCAGTGATAATGTGACATGACTAAATGGTTAAAGTCATGAGACGAACTAATGTGTGGCACTGTGCATGATATATACTGAAGTTTTATTTACTGATTTACTCAAATCACTTAACATCAAAGGCCAAGAAAATGGTGCTTATATAACAATATTATTATTATTTTATCATTTTCATCATATATCAATTTCTTCGATGCTCACACTATCTACTATGCCTTCAGAAAGACCTAAGGCAGGTAGTGCTGTGTTATGGCTCTATTTCATGTTTTTTCTATCTCATATAAAATCCCTCTCGTTACATAGACAAAGTTCTCATTAGATTGTGGGCGGTACTTAACCAGACAATTTTTGTATATCTCTTAAGCTGAGGTTTCCAGGGATTTTTTCAATGTGTTGTTTTGTTTCATTTTTTTGTAATTCCAGGTGCACCTACTATCACTGGCACAACTCTTGTTTTCAATTTCCACATTTTTTTTATTTACTTTTCCAGGTCTTTATATTTTGATAGTTTTTCGAATTCTTTAGTTGCTATGTTACGATGCCGTGGACAAGCCATATGAATTAGTAGGCAATTTTTTTTCTTTTTAATTTTTAAAAATAATGTCCGTTCTATTTGGCTCATTTTTCTTGTCTGTGTTGATGGTGTAATCCCATAGAATGGTGGCATCTTCTGTTTGTGTAACTAAAGCTGGCTGATATTCATGCCAGTTTTTGTTTATGTATTTTCCAACGTATTTTCACATTGCCCAGTGTAATTATTATTATGATGTTATTTTTATAATATTTCGATTTCTGCTATGGTCGCACTACCTACCAAGTCTGCGGGAAGACAGGTCGTGGTGTGTAGTTATGTAGTTGTGTAAGTTATGTCTCCATTTCATGTTTTTTCTATCTCCCATGTCAAACCTAGCGTTACAGAGACAAAGTTCTCCTCAGTGTGTGGGCCGTTCTTTACAAGACAATTTTTTGTATATCTCTTAAGCTGGGGTTCCCAGGGATTCTTTCAATGTGTTTTTGCTCCATTTTTTATCATTCCAAGTGCACCTACTATCTCTGGCACGATTCTTGCTTTCAATTTCCACATTTTTCTATTTCAATTTCCAGGTCTTTATATTATGACAGTTTTTCAAATTCTTGGTTGCTATGTTACAATCCGCTGGACAAGCCATATCAATTAATAGACAATAATGTCCAGCCTACTTGCTTCAATTTTTCTGTCTGTGTGGATGGTGTAACCCCATAGAATGGTGATATCTTCTATTTCTGTAATCGGTGCTGAGTAATGTTCATACCCGTGTTTGTTTACAGATTTTCCATGGTATTTCCATGGCATTTGCACATTGACCAATGTAAATGTTGCTCCACTCTATTCTGACGATTTTTATATTGATTTGGGGCAAGTACAGAACAACCTGAGATTAGATGGTCTATTGTTTCTGGGTGTTTATCAGAGTACCTGCATTTTGGATCCACATTATTATGTATAATATTTGCCTTAAAGTTTCTAGTGAAAAAGCTTTGGTCTTGCGCTGTAAGAATAAAGCCTTCAGTTTCAGACTTTAATCCAGATGCACGTAAACATCGATGAGTATTAACTTTATCCACATTGGATTTATAAGCACGTTCTAAATATTGGTCATGCACAGGTTTGTCTTGCCAGCGTTGTTTCATCTGTTCAAGTGCTTTATCTTTGCCTTCATATTTTTGCCACAATATTTGCTTCTTGGCTTCTGTTTTGCTTTTCTACAGAATCTACAAAATGTAAATCTTGTTTGTATTTACTGCCTTCTTTTATTATTGAATATTTTTTCTTTCTGTTTTCATGTTGTTTGACTAATTGTATCATCCAGTCCTTTGTTGTTTCTATGTATGTTCGTAAGCCAATAGTTGTTTTCTTGTATGACAATTCTAGCTAAATAAAACCTCTTCCACCTCCTTTACGGGGTATGTATAGACGGCTTACATCAGCCTTTGGATGATGCATCTTATGCTTAGAAAGAAGCTTTCTTGTTTTAGAATCCATTCGCCTGATGTCGTTCAGAGTCCAGTTTAAGATGTTGAAACTATATTGGACAACTGGGATTGCAAGGCTCTTAATGGTCATAATTCTGTTCTGAGAATTTAATTCAGTTTTTAATATCAGTCGTAGCCTTTTATAGTACTCTTTACGCACTATTTCTTTCATTTTTATGGTGAATTTTTTCACTCTCATTTGCACCTAGGTATTTATAAGCTTCTTCTGCCTTTACTTCTTTTATTGTTACAGTAGAGCCTAAGCTAATTGAGGATGTTTGTTGTAGCGATCCACGTAAAGCTGTAGCTTTAGCAGATTTATTCAAATTGAATTTTATTTCAATGTCTTCGCTGGCTGAAGCATATTACAGTTTGCAAAAGACCTTCCAGCTCGTTATCATTCTTAGCATACAACTTTAAGTCATCCATGTAAAATAGATGGTTTATTTTCTTTGGGCTATTTTATAACCACATTCTGTCTTGTTAAGCTGAATGGTTAGTGCTATTAATGATATGCAGAATAGTAAGGGTGACAAAGAGTTACCTTGAAATGTACTTGTTTTGATGTTTATTTCACCAGACTTATTATTATTATTATTATTATTATTATTATTATTATCAATATTTTCTTCGATTTCTGTTGGGTAAATAAACCAAAGGTGAGAAATGACTTCATGAGATTTTCCACTGATCCTTTTTGTAAAATATACAATTCCCGGCAAAAAATAAATAAGATAACAAACATTTTACATAGGTAAATCTCCTTGTCACTGTACTTGTGAGTACATTTTTTTTATATTTCTTTAAGTCATCTACTATCAGGAATTCCTTTAATGAGTAGCCAAAACATTTCCAGTCAATCCAATGGATGCTACTGCAACTGGAATAATTGATGTCCTCATGTGTCACATATCCTTGTATTTTGATAGATTTTTGAAGATCTTCTAGGATATAATACAATCTTCAGTTGCTGTCATGGTAATATGAAAAAAAATCTGTTTTTGTAGTATTTGATCATGGTGTCTGGTGGAGAAGATTTAATTGTTCTGTTTGTATGTATCGTAAGATCTCATTAAATTGTTACAGGTTTTATCTCTATAAACGAATCTGGTGATGTTCATCGTCATCATCATTATTATTATTATTATTATTATTTAGATCTTCAAATTGAGTATTTGTTTTAAGAATTGTTAAGTGTCAATTTTTATGTCTCCTTTATAATGATAGAACTCATCAATACCGTCTTAATATATCTTCAGACTGTACAATATTTCATGAGCTGCAAAAGTTTTAAGCAGCGTTATGGCTAGATTATTCCGTTATTCCGTTATTCAAATAGCCTCACGTGTCCTGATATTTTTTTTATTTTGTTATCCGCTAGAACGAACACATTGTATTTGACAAATATTTGTTTGTCTATGACAATTTGAAAGTATTATTATTATATATATATATTGAGTACTCTGGAAGAATGGTAGACTTTGAAAAACAGTAGCTACTCTAGCATCTACGCATCGTTCATTCAGTAATGAATTAGAACACTCTCACTACTGGCGTATGAATACATGGTATATCACATGCTAAGTTTTTCCTCCTTCTACCAACACACACACACACACACACACACACACACACACACACACACACACACACATATATATATATATATCATTTAAAAACGCGTTATTACGCGACCTAGGTTTCTACCATGTAGCGATTTGCAATAACTCATTTCGCCGTTGTTTAAGAACACTCACTAACGAGGATGTTTATAAACGCGCAATTTTAAACATTAGAAGAAATTGTATCGTTTTCATCCATGGTTGTATGACATTAATATGTATTTTATGATACGGCTGTACTTAGTCATAAGTTATGTTATTTCATTCAGTAATTCATTTTTGTTTCGGAATGACATAATAGTCAACTTTTCTTCCTAGCACAGTCTACATATTTTGCTATCATTATAAGGCTAGTCTCTTTTTACTATACTCCACGTTATGTCTGGTTCTTTTTAATATTTTAATGTCAATTTCCACACGTGTTCCACACGTTGTACAATTTTTTAACTTATCTATTTTAAATGTAGACCTGGGATTAAACCATTTGGTCTTAAAAATATCTTTGGCTGATCCCAAATAGATTTTGTTCTGATCATTTAAATCAAGTACTTTTGTTTTTACACTGCTGATCCCCAGCAGAAAGGAAACATGTAAAAATACTTGAAAACTTTACAAAAAATTAATAAAATCATCCTTGTCGTACGATTTAACGAAACACACACATATATATATATATATATATATATATATATATATATATATATATATACACGAGTGGGGGCTGCAGAGAGTGACAGACACAAGAAGAAAGAGATGGATTGAGACATTAGAGACAGGCAGAGATAGATAGATAGATAGATAGATAGATAGATAGATAGATAGATAGATAGATAGATAGATAGATGAAAGTGAAAATTTGCAAAACGCCTGAAATTCTGAAATGTCAATAATCTGTACTATCTTAAGTTTGCTTAAGATATTCTTTTATATACCGGTTCTATCAGGATATGGAAGATCATGACTCTTCAAAACGCTCTTCAAATCCTTTGTATTCCTTAGCAACGTCTGTATCTTTCTTACTCTTTCTAGCCCTGTTACGCTATCCATTCACGCAAAGTAGAAATGTCAGTGGTCTGCTGCCTACCTCTCTCTATTTTATTTAATAAGTCCTGTGAGCGAAACATTCTCCAAGTCGTCCCTCCTCGGTATGTGTTCAGAAAATGTCAAATCAGTCTTTCTGATTTAGAGTATATCCTGTTTGTTACATTCTCCTTACAACTTCATTGTTGCTTACGCGCTCCTTCCATAGTAATCTCAGAATCCTTTCGTAGAACCACTTAAAACGTATGCAAATATTTCGTAGAACCACCTAATACATATGCAAATATTTCGTAGAACCACCTAATACATATGCAAATATTTCGTAGAACCACCTAATACATATGCAAATATTTCGTAGAACCACTTAATACATATGCAAATATTTCGTAGAACCACCTAATACATATGCAAATATTTCGTAGAACCACTTAATACATATGCAAATATTTCGTAGAACCACCTAATACATATGCAAATATTTCGTAGAACCACTTAATATATATGCAAATATTTCGTAGAACCACTTAATACGTATGCAAATATTTCGTAGAACCACTTAATACATATGCAAATATTTCGTAGAACCACCTAATACATATGCAAATATTTCGTAGAACCACTTAATACGTATGCAAATATTTCGTAGAACCACTTAATACATATGCAAATATTTCGTAGAACCACCTAATACATATGCAAATATTTCGTAGAACCACTTAATACGTATGCAAATATTTCGTAGAACCCCTTAATACATATGCAAATATTTCGTAGAACCACCTAATACATATGAAAATATTTCGTAGAACCACCTAATACATATGCAAATATTTCGTAGAACCACTTAATACATATGCAAATATTTCGTAGAACCACCTAACACATATGCAAATATTTCGTAGAACCACTTAATATATATGCAAATATTTCGTAGAACCACTTAATACGTATGCAAATATTTCGTAGAACCACTTAATACATATGCAAATATTTCGTAGAACCACTTAATACATATGCAAATATTTCGTAGAACCACTTAATACATATGAAAATATTTCGTAGAACCACGTAATACATATGCAAATATTTCGTTCCTGTCCCACATTGAATTTTGCTTTAGTTTTAGGCCTTATTTTGACGAATTACGTGTATCCCAATGCGTTATGGATCTCTTTTTTTTAAAGGTACTTTTAAATATAGTTTCTTATATGGCCTAAATTATATCAATCTATAGCAAAATGCAACTAATTAACGCAAAAGTTAGCAAGCATGTCTCAAAACGTTGGTGTAATAAATGAGTTTCTCAGCGGACGATTGGCCTGGAAAGCTACTCAAAATTTTAGATATGTTTAAAAAATATTTGCAGAGAGTTAAAGAAATTATAGTTTATGGTAATCAACAAGAGGGAATTTCCAAAGTGTAAGGTACAATTTGAATAAATCATTGAAACTGAAGTTTAAATCTCTGAGTCAGTGATTCTCATCCACCGCGCAATCCCCTTAAGTGTGCCGCAAATTATTGTCACGGAAAATATATACAGGGGATGGGTAAAATAATGGAAACACTTAGAATCATAATAGCATAATTTAGAAAATTTGAATATAACTGTCAAAAATGTGTCTATTGGTATGTGCTATGGTGCCCTTCTACGAGGAATGGACTCTTTCTCTTACTATAGATAATTACCTGCGTGACTTCCGTAGGCAGTTAGTACGACAGTTTCTGCCGTGCGCATTGTCGAACTCTCTGTCTTCGGACAGAAAGTAATAACTCAGTCGAGACCCAGCCGAAGGGTAGAGTCTCGACTGGGGAAAATCAGACAGAAATCTTTGCCCAGGCTATATGGCCCGGATTACCCGCAATAAAATGGCCTTGTGCCATATTTTGTCTTAAGTGAAAAGGCAAATAAATACCGTTAGAAGGCAGTTGACTACCGTACGCATTTTCGAACACTTTGATTTCGGGCGGAAAGTAATAACCCTGTCGAGGCTCTGCCGAAGGCTAGGAAACACTCCAGGGACAGGTTTTATACTAAAAAAAGCTGCACAAATAGCCGAATATAAACACTAAAATAAAGTTTATATTTTTGTGTCTAGCTTTTTTTTCTTTTTTTTTTATGGTTGTATTTCATAACATTTAAATGTATACTCTTTAAGAAATTTGATAATTGTGCCGTTTTCTTTTGCTCGTAGGTGTGCCGTTGCTTAAAAAGGTTAAGAAAAACTGCTCTGGGTAATATCATCAGAGAAAAAGAAAATAAATAATATATAGAGATTGAAAGACGCTTTGGAACAGCAAACGATTTAACCCAGATGATAACCAAAGTGTTAAAAGATAAAAAAAGATTTGTTAGAAACAAAGAAAGGTTGATCAACTGGTATGTTACAGAAAATCCCGAAGACTAACTAAATGTTTAACAACCGACATATGGAAATTATTTGTTTGAACATTATTTTTAAGCGATACTCGTATTTGAGTAGATTGTCTGTTTTTAATCAAACAGTATAGTAATTTCTACCCACTTGATTATTTACGATAAATTTTGTTAGGAATATCACATTTTCGTAAGAAAATTTATCGTAAAAAATCAGGCCGGTAGAAATAGATATACTGTTTTAATAAAAACAGAATATCTACTCAAATACGAGTATCGATTAAAAATAATGTCCAAACAAATAAAATCAACTGGTATGTAATATCAGTATTCCTATTTGGCTGTGAAAGTTGGAACATTAAATGAAGCTGTGACACTACAATATTATTAAAAGTCAATTTATATCATTTACATCATTCAGAATGTTGTCCTCATCTTTATTCCCATATTCATGAAGTTTCTGCCGTCGTACGGTGCGGCGTTCTTCAGGAGATATACGTTAGAATTTTGTACCGATCATTTTATTTAATCAAAGAGGGTAGATAGTTCTTATTAAACGTTGAGATATTTTGAGGATATCTCATTTTCGGTTAATTCATTTTAATAACTCGACTCTCTAAGTTTTTGTTCCCTTTGTTCGGTGTTTACTCAACAAACGTTTTACTTGACCAACACAAGGCCCAGTGGATTATAGTGTTGGTTGACTAATCCACACTGACACAAAGAAATTTGTGTTCAAGAACTGGCTACACAGAAGGGCGAAAATTTGGGGGTCTACATCCGCAGACTAAATAAAGGGTTCGGTTCGAAATTCCAACGTATATCACCTGATGAAGACCGGAGCGTAAACATCATGAATATTGCCATAAAGATGAGGACAATGTAAATAGTGACAATACATCATTTTTTAAAACATAGATATAGTAAAAGTCTACCAGGATAAGACTATGCGCTCGTCAGATAATTTTAAGAAATATCTACGATTCATTATTTGAAGAAATATATAGTTTCACACCTTTAGGTGTTCGATTTCGTTTCTTTAAATATTTTACAGTCTTTTTTAATTGATGACAATCAATTTTTTAGAGTGATGGAGACAAATGAAATTGTTTAACTATTTTTTTAATAAAGCGTCAGATTATACCTCAAAATGAAAGATTGCTGCTATGTTTAGACGTGATCTTCTGAATCCATACATTCCAGCTTAACGTTTCTTCAGTGTTGTAAGGATGGCTAATTTTCCAATTTACACCCAATTTTTCAATAAAGCGTTAATCCACTCTTCTCGCAATATTAGGAATAGATTTCCACTGCTTCAAAAGTTTACTACAAATCTATACTTCTAAAGTCTCTAACTAAACACTGAAATTTGATTTATTATTTATCTATTTTCCTTAATAGGAGTAGATAAGTTTGCCTATCGTTTAGTTCACTCACATCACAGGTCTTTTTAAGCGGAGTAGATGTTTATCTATTGTTTCTCGCTTACGATTATGTTGCTGGTTCCTTATGAAATTTTATTCATTCTGTTTCACGCACAGTAACTCCTTGCATCATCACTTTCCTTGAGAGTAATGAATTTTTTTAAATGACAGGCTAGGGCCCACTATTTTGTTTCCTTTTTCATAGCAATGAAACGTAATAGAATCACACATATTTTCTCTGTTCTAGTAAGATTCTATTTTTTCACCGGTAACTGCTACTTTATGGAAGAAACTCCCGCGTGGATGCTTTCCTGATCAATACCGTCTTAAAACTCTTCAAATCAATTACTATCTCTCTTCCTTGACTTCATCAGATTCATTTTATTTTCTCTTGCTGTAATATCTTTAGTAACTGATTACCATGGCTGACTAGTGAACCCTGTAATAGTATGATTTGTTTGTTGTTTTATGGCATATCAACCTCAGCGGGTTATTTAATTGCTAACTAAATTTTATTTATTTATGGTAATACTTTTTTCTTCAAAAATAAATTGTTGTTTTTATATAAGTTTTGTGTCCAATAATACTTTTTTTTCTTTTCGAGTACCAAGATTCATTAGGATTTGTTTTTAAGGGCAGGGTCCCCAAGTCCTACCCTTGTTATTTAACCCATAACTGGAGGGAAGGGGCGGATTAATACCTTTTTCTCTTTCGGTGGCGATATCTTAACTGCACCACAACGCACATCCGTCACTAAACGCTTACAGCACCTGGTCCTCCTAAGCAGTCACCCATCTAAGTACTGGCCAGGCTCAACGTTGCTTAACTTCGGTAATCAAGCGAGAACCGGTGTATTCAGCGTGATATGGCCGTAAGCCCCCTGTAATGTATGAACTTTGATAATATTAAAACAACAAATTTCTTATGGACGCTAAATACATTGCTGTGGTGAAATCGTTATGATTACCTTTGAGAATTCTTTGTCTTTGGTTTCGATTTCTCTTGCTAATGCCATTGTACCCGCAAATTTCGCTTCGCAAGAAGGGGGTATGAGTCAAGAAAGTAGTTGTTTTGTAATATCCTCCCACCTTTCACCAGTTACGACACGACTTTAATTGCTTGTCAAGTGAACTGTTTTGTTCGAAGACAAAGCCTAAAATTGAACGGAGAACTGTGCTGAAGAAAGAAAGATATTTCAAATGACATCCAATGAAATAAAAAAGAAATTTAGAGGAAACAAAAATTGGAGGAAACAAAGTATCTTTACCACAAACTCTTAGAATTAAATTTTGCATATTTTTTTCTCTCTTAATAACATTGACCGACCTCGAGTTTCATTCAATCGTTTTTACCTCTCCGTATATTCCTCTTCCCCTTTCTTCATCCCTGACTCAAACTACTTCTTTCTTTCTTTCTTTCTTTCTTTCAGTCTTTTTGATTCACGGGCTTTAACCTTTTAAAAACCTTTTTCCTTAAATTATTACCTTTCATAAAGAAGAGAGTGTCACTTCGCCGGTCGTAGGGCTTTCAAAAAAAAAAATAATAATGTCAACAACATAGAGCACAGAAACGCCTTGCAAACTAAGATTTAATTGCTGAAATACATTAAAAGTGACTAGTCTCTATTCTGTTTTTAATTTCATAAATTTTTCTTTTTACCACTGGAATCAGTAGAAACAGTTCATCTGAAATGTGAATAAAAAATAACAAATATGTGGCTTTTTTTTTTCTTAAACACTCGATTCTTTAATTCGAGCCAACTCGGCAACTATGAACTAGTTTCTACCGTTCCTCTCTGTTGACATAGTACAGGTCGTTCGGTTGGTTGATTTTGTTTGTCAACCTCTATGAGACATTTAATACTGAAATTTAAATATTTTGAACACTATTGCATGTTTTCAATTGAATATGTTTTGGTTTGTTTGTTCTTATTAAAACGTATATAAATCTATGTGGGTTATTTAATCTCGAAATCGAAATATTTCCGACATAGTTGTACGTTTTTCAACGGAATATATTTTTGTTTGGTTGTTTCTGCATATCTACCTCTATGTTTTATTTAATGTCGAAATCTAAATATTTTCAACCCCATTTTATAGCTTCAACTAAATATCTTTTGAACGCAATTGTATGCATTCAGCTATAGATAAAATATATTGTTGGTCATTTTAATTTAAAATGTATTGATGGTAATTCTACTATGAATATGTGTTGTTGGTAATTCTTTCATATAAACTATATTGGTGGCATTTTTACTATAAAAAATATTTTTATACTTTTATAGTGTCTTGTTTGGATGGTTATTATTTCTCCATAGCTAGACCCTTAACAAGTATTGCCACCACTGTTCAGGATGAACAACAGCAATTAAAAGGTGACTCAATGGTTCTGAAAAACTCTAGTCTCCCTATCAGATGCCTTGCTGTCGGATGTAGTTTTTCGACATTCCCAGGAATACGTGGTGTTCCGAAAATCACGATGCACTTATATTTTTTTTTATTTTGTTAAAAACATTTCAATATAGAATACAGGAAGAGAATATCAATGGATATTATAAACAATGTTGTTAGAAATATATTGAAGAGAGATCTGAAATATTATAAGAATATGATTATAAAAGTGCATAGTAACTTTAGAGCGGATACTAAAATAGATCATGTACATAAATTTAAATATCTGGGAAGTGTTCTAACAGAAAACGGAAAGTGTTACACTGAGATTCGAAGATGTATTAGGATAACTAAATATGCATTTCAAAAACTAAGCTGTGTAATAAGAGAGAGAGAAAAATTTCATCAGAAACAAAGAAAAGATTGCTGAACTGTTACGTGGTATTATATATGGCAGCAAATACTGGACAATCTCCATAAAGATAGAGATTAGATTGAATCGACAAAAATATTGTTCTACAAAAAGATTCTAAGGATACCATCGACCGAACATATGAGCAACGATGAGTTTTTAGTAAAAATGAAATGAAAACTTATACTTAACATCAGTAAGAGGCAGTTGAAATTTCTGAAGAAGAGAGCTTAGAAAATTTGATACTCACAAAATTGAATGAGGGCTAGAGAGATAGAAAGAATCAGTGCGAAAGATACTTAACATGAGTAAATGGATTTTAAAACAGGGTCTGTGAGAACTAACAAAATAAAACTTATTAAGAGCTACAGCGAGTAGGAAGATGTGGAGGACCATGATCACTTATGATCTGAAGGTAAACGGTACATACAAGAGGAAATTTTTAAGCAACCTATAAAGATTTACCCGACATTCGTTTTTCACATACTTTCACACATATTGTAGTTACGATTCAAGTTGTTCCAACTCTTACTAGCAATCATAGTCTTCAGTTCATAAAAATTACTTGATCCATGCGATTGTAGTTGATTCTGACACTTATCCCAAAGGATCACTGTATATCAAACCAATGTGTCAAGCTGTTGATGCTTGCCGATCTATGGGTGACTCGGAATGAGAAATCGGAGTACCAGGTTCGAATTCCAGTCGAGTAGTTATATTCATTTATACACAAAAACACTTAAGAAATCTATGAGTCTATCTCGCCTTCCCCAGCTATGTGTTAAATTATAGGAGGTGTATCTGGTAAAAATCAATGCTATTTCCCAAAAATTGTTAATGCAATATTCGCTAGCAAAAAACAAGTGATTTTTTTGAAAATCTAAAGACCAAGTTGCGACTTTAAATAACTCACAAACTGTTGATTAGCCATAACAAACAATTCAGTCACTCTATGCAACAGGACGTTCCAGCTTCTTCCACAAAACTCTCACTCTACACAGAGATCCGAAGGCGAATTAACATGGCGAAGGAAGTATCCCAGAAGTTGAGTAGAGTATTGTGAAACTGCACAATTTCGCTAGAAACAAAGAGAGTACTAGATTGGTATGTGATGTCGGTTCTTCAATATGGCAGTGAATGTTGGACAATATCTTCGAAGATGAAGGAAAAACTTCAAGCAGCAGATATGTGGTTCTCCAGAAGAATGCTGTGGATATCTTGGACCAAGATTGTGAGCAATGACGAAGTTTTGGAAAGGATGGAAACGAAAAGGAAATTAATACTGAGTATCAGGAAGAGGCAACTAAAGTTCCTGGGACATGCAATGAGGAAGGAGGGCTTGGAGAACCTGATACTAACTGGCCAGAGAGAGAGGGAAAAAGAGACATGAGAAAGCAGCGGATAGCATATTTGAAGAACCTGATCAGGTGGGTGACGGAACGAGGGTTGCATGCTGCAACAGGAGAAAGCGTGCTAAGTACCACCATGGATAGAAAGACGTGGAAAGACATGATCGCCTACGTCCTGAAAGGACATGGCACATAAAAGAAAGAAGTCACCTTGTAGTTCAAATTCCCGTCTTTATGCAACAGGAGAGCTGCAGAAAATGCGATGGTTTTTTTTTCATTAAGTTTTTAACTCTACATAGGAAAGATATTGTCTCGATCTTAACCCTTGACCAAAAAATGTAGTACCGCTATCATAGCTCTCCTAAACATGGGACTACGCAAATCATCCAGCCACGTAAAAGTATGTCTTCATTGGTAAGAAATAGATAGATAGGTAGGTAGATATTCTCTTTTATAATCTGTCTTGACATAGCCAAAGACGCATCTCAGAAGCTAACCAGAGTAATGAAAGACAGGAAAATCTCACTAGAAACAAAGAAAACAGTGCTGGATTGCTATGTGATATCTGTCTTTCTGTGAATGCTGGACAATCTCATCAAAGATGAAGAAGAGGCTTGAGGCAGCAGAAATGTAGTTTTACAGAAGGATGCTGGGGATACCATGAACGGAGCATGTGTGCGACGATGAGGAGTTGGAAAGGATGCAAACAAGAAGAAAACTGTTACTAAATATCAGAAATAAATAAATAATTTCCCTTAGACACGTTGTGAGGAAGGAGGGTCTAGAGAACTTCTCATAGGTGGAAGGAGAGACAGGGGAAAGCAGCGAGAGACGTACTTGTTAGGTCTAAGCAAATGGATGGCGGAGCGGGGTTTGTAAGAGATAATAAGAGAAACATTATTGAGAGCGACAAGATACAGAGCCAAGTTGAAGTCCATGATCACATACGTTTTGAAGGGACATGGCACATGAAGACGAAGAAGCTTGTTCTTCTTTAAACAGGAGATAATTATCGCAAGAATATCTCTCCTTGCCATACAAGTACAGAAGCCACGCAAACACGTCAAATTATGTAATAACTTAAGATCTATATATATAGTCATCCGAAGACAGATCTGTTTCGCTGTATCACAGCTCATCAGTACGGTTAGACTCCGATTGCTTTTTAACCCAGGATTGAAACCCGACCGAATTGGCGTCAGTTGGCGATTCTACCGCTGAGCTATGGGCGCTCGGTAGAAGGAGGCAGACTTTTAAGCGTGGATATTATCATTATACACGCCCAATAGCTGAGAGTGTTCTAATTCATTGCTGAATGAACAATGCGTAGATGCCAGAGTAGCTACTGTTTTTCAAAGTCTACCATTCTTCCAGAGTGCTCAATCAGGGTGTGAGAGCGTAAATAGTCATCCGCAGACATGTCTGTTTCACTGTATCATAGCTCATCAGTAGGGTTAGACTCCGATTGCTTTTTAACCCAGGATTGAAACCCGACCGAATTGGCGTCAGTCGGCGATTCTACCTCTGAGCTATGGGCGCTCGATAGGCAGACTTTTTAACGTGTATATTATCATTATACACGCCCAATAGCTGAGAGTGTTCTAATTCATTGCTGAATGAACGATATATATATATATAGATTGATTGAGTGATTGATTGATTGATTGTTTAACTACTTAGTTTTTGATCATAATAAAAACAGACAGTACACATTTGTACTAAAAGGTGTTCAATACAATTGCATTGTAGAACTTTTGAATATTCTTCATTTGTAAACAAGTTATTACGCGACCTAGGTTTCTACCATGTGGTGTCTTCAGGTGATTTGTAATAACTGATTTTACCGTTTACCGTTTATTTTATTTTTTTTTTAAGAACGCTCACGTAACGGTGATTTTTTTGAACGCTCACGTCACGGAGAATTTTTGAACGCGCAATTTTTAAAATTACAAGAAATTATAAGGTTTTCACCCATGGTTGTAAACCTAATAGGTATTTTTGATATGCTTACAGTTAGTCATAATTTCTGTTCTTTCATTTTTTTTTTCTTTTCATCAAATATTGTTTTGTTTGACGAATCTTTTGATAGCCTGAATGAAAGAACAGAAATTATGACTAAGTGTAACCTTACCAAAAAATACCTATTAAGTTCCTACAACTATGGATGAAAACGTTATAACATCTTGTAACTTAAAAAATTACGCGTTCAAAAGTTCCCCGTTACCTGTGCGTTAAAAAAAATCACGGTAAAATCTATTATTGCTAATCGCCTGAAGACACCACATGGTAGAAACCTAGGTCGCGTCATAACTCGTTCAAAAATGAGGAATATATATAGTCAACCACAGATAGATTTGTTTTTCTGTATTACTGCTGATCACTACGGTTAGACATCAGATTGCTTTTTACCCAGGATTGAAACCCGACCGAATTGGCGTCAGTCGGCGATTCTACCTCTGAGCTATGGGTGCTCATTAGACGGAGGCAGACGTAATTAGCGTGTGATATACCATGTAAACATACGCCAGAATTTAGAGTATTCTAATTCATTACTGAATGAACGATGCGTAGATGCTAGAGTAGCTACTGGTTTTTCAAAATCTACCATTCTTCCAGAGTGCTCATCAGGGTGTGAGAGCGTAAATAGTCATCCGCAGACAAATCTGTTTTACAGCTCATTATTACGGTTGGGCTCTATCCGTCCTTTTATATATATTTCACTGAATGTGACAGACAAAAATATCTCAATAGTTGTTATTATTTTTTCATAATATTCGCCCATTTTGGGAGGAGGGAGGCGGACTAATAAAGTGCAAGAATTATCCAGAATAAATATTGTTCCAAGAGTTTACCGACAATTCATTAGCTATTTCAAAGGGGTTATATATATATATATATATATATATATATATATATATAATCATCCACAGACAGATCTGTTTCGCTGTATCACAGCTCATCAGTACGGTTAGACATCGATTGCTTTTACCCAGGATTGAAACCCGACATATATACAGATAAGGTGCGTTGGGTTAATTATCGCTGTTTTATTATTTCAAATTTCATAGATGCCCATTGTTTTATTTTCATTTAGTCGATTGCACGATGTAGTATGGTCATTTGGGTACGATCCGTGAGAAAAAGACCACCAAGATGCAATTCACTCCGTCATAAATTTGTAAAAGACATGATATACTGCTTGGCATTCGCGCCGGATGCTGTAGTAAGAACATTTAACAGAGTTTGAGTGTTAATCTGAGGACAATGCAATGAGTTCGGAAAAGTTGGATTAGTCTAGTGTTCATTATTACGGTATGACAGCTCGGAATACTCACTCAGATCGTTCTAATAAGAAAAGAGCTGCCTAATTTGTTTATGAGGGACTCACACTCAACACAGATGCCTACGTGAAATGCCTTGAGGAGGTAGTGCTGCTCTATGTCAAGAGAATGTCTGCTGGAAGACCCTGACGGTGATAGAAGTAAGAAGGCTTTATGAGAATAATAACCACATAATCAGATAAATAGATACAGTACTGTGCAAAAGTATTAGGACAAGAACTATTTTATCTTTTGTGAGATATATTGACAGAAAATAAACAACTTAATTAAATTTTATTTGCTTTACTCAACAAATGCTTTAACAAGAAAAATACTTGTTACAAAATAAATTTAATATTTAGTATAATAGCCTTTTGCTTTGAACACATTCTTTATTCTGTCAGGCATTGATATCACAAGCTTCTTCTATATATCTAATGATATCTCTTTCCAAGCGGCTTCTATTTGTTCCCAAAATGTTTCTTGCAAAGTAACATTAGATTTATCAATTCGAGAGGGGGGAATAAGAAAAAAGTCAGTCATATCTAAGGGTAATAGAATAATGAATAATTTCAAAATAACGTTTTTAATAGAAAATAGGAAAAATTAAATATAACTTCTTTTTAATATATTTCTTTTACAAGTAGTTTTAAATAATCAATATTTATTAGCAATTTACTTGTCTTTTCACCCTATATTTGAATTTCAGTGAGGTTTTTAGGAAAATCACCCCTGTCCTAATTCTTTTGAACACTACCGTTAGTGTGCAAAAGTGTTAGGACAGGGGTGATTTCAAACTTTATTTTGATACCTCATAAAAGATAAAATAGTTATTGTCCTAATACTTTTGCACAGTACTGTATGTTCCCACTATACAAGACACAAAGACCACTCAAGGTAGGTGTTATTGAAGGATTTTCTTGTGTGAGCAGTAAGAGTATGTGACACTGTTTATACAGTTGCTTGGGAAAGATAACAGTTAACTCTAGACTTGAAAAGTTTAAAATTGTAGTCGTCGGGAAATCATCCTCCTGCGATTCTGTTCGACAAATCAAGGGTTCTTTGGAAGCTATCCGAGTGAATCTTTCCCTTTACTAATAAATATGAAGGGAATAGATTTATAGGCCTTAATGTACTAGGTGTAACGGGTTTTATCTGGAAGGGTTAGATTCAGAAGAACTAAGGAATGTAGCTCGTTTGAGAATATTAAGACAGTTGTAGTTAGGAAAGCATCCTCTTGGGAGTCGGTTCCACAAAGTAGATATTAATAGAAAGACGTTATTCGAATTTTCTTCTTGCTAATAGAATAAGAAGAGAATGGGGAGAGTTTGACTCAGTGTACATAGAATTGCGGTCCTTAGCTGAGAAAATTAAAAATAATGGGACTAAGGAATGTGGCGCATTTGAACATTTTCCATGGTGTAGCGAGAGGCTTTAATTGTTGTATATCTTTACTGAAATTGAGCATTATTGCTATATTTTGTATGTTCTTTTTTCATAATTTCAACCAAAGGAAGGCAATAATCCTACTAAGACAGAAGGAATAATTGTGTTGAAGAGAATGAGATTATGCTGACCAGAAAAGACAATAAAAGAAAAGGATTTAAGAAGATGACGATTGACTTTGCATTCACATTTTTGAGATTAAAAGTGACAAGGAAACAAACAATCGGAAGAGATTTCTACAGAAAAGAAGTAAGAGAAAAGAAACTATTGGAATAGAACTTGCGGCTACATCAGGATATTCCAACGGCAAAACTTTGAGAACTAGTTGCAAATCTAATAGTACGCATAAATTCATGCCGTCAACATATCAAGAAAAGCCCATTAGAACAATCGCCATGAAAATATTTAGAGAAAAGAGAGAGGTCAGCCACGTCACGACGTTACGAAAGTGACTGAAGTCGTGATAACCAGATAACCTTGCAGACACTTCCTTGGGTTTTATCGAGTATATTGAAATACATCACAAGACTACCATACCAGATACGGGAGAAATATTCAAAGCGTGGACGTATGGCAGTTTTATAAATATGTAAGATAGATTCTGAGGAGAATAACTGACTCGATATAGTGAACCAAAGTTCTGAACGGCACACCGAGCAATTGATTCAACATAATTGCTTCATGTCAGAAGACAATATTAGACCAATTTAAGCGCAAAGAATTGCTCTCCCAGAGGTTACTATCACTCATTTTGATAGAGGGAAATGTGGTTCTTTATGATAATTAAATAATATTAGTTTCGTTTTGAAGGCGTTAAAATTTTCAAATCATTTCTTACACCAGTTACCAACTAATAACTGAGATCACTTTCGATAGCAGCTGCCAGGTTTAGTCTCTCGGGCCTATCGGACTTACCACGAGAAGAGACAGGGAAGTCACGTCACGGCGATAGAAAAGTGACGAAAGGCAAGATAACAAATAAGGATAATTTAACTTACAAACCCTTCTTTGTTTTTTAGCGAGAAGACTGAGATATATAGCCGGAGCACCATACCAAATATGGGGTAAACAGTTTTGTCAGCAGCTAGGTGAAAAATTATGCCGTCAAAAAAGTCATTGATTAAAATAAGAAACATCGTAGGTCCCAGGATAAAATCATAGGGGATCCCGACATTAGTGCGAAATTATCTAGAAGCGTGGCCGTTCAACTCGATTTTCATTACCTGACTAGCAGTATAGCCCGGCGTTGCTTGGGTGTAATGAAAGCTTTAAAACTAATCCATGGTCCTGGAGCTCAGACACTTTGGACGTTGGCACAAAGGATTAAAAAGCAATAGTTGTTTCCAGTTAAAGCAAAACTGTAGATTGAAAGAAGAATGAATGGGTATAAGTCAAATTTTGATTTCTTGGTATCGATATGAAGTAAGTTTTTTTCGTCGTAAGCTGAATTTTGAAGGCTAAATAAGTCCTCTGAGTAAATGGTATCATGGCTGAGACTAAGAACTACAATTATACCTACTTAGAGCCAAACCTGAAGCAAAAACTAAAATTAAAGGGCTGAAAAAATACAGACATACAGGCAGATAAACAGATACACAAACAAACATCTTGCCTTATATATATATATATATATATATATATATATATATATATATATATATATATATATATATTATCGATTTTCTGCACTATTTTAAGAACTGCAATCTTGAAACTTCTGAATATGGTTTATTATGTCATTGTATATGAGTGTATCAAATTTGATTAAAATCGGATCATTCCTTCTATAACACGATTTTTTCGATTATCGATATTTATCGGGGGTACCTCGACACAAAATCTAGCTAAGAACACTCGCAGATGCTTATAGTAAAACTGTGTAATTTTTCAAGAAAATCGGTTCAGCCGTTTTGGAGTCTATATGTAACGGACATACACACAGAGACACACACAGACAAAGTTCTATTTATAAATAAGTTTAGATAGATTTGATAATAAAAATTTGATAAAGTCAATATCTGAGGCAATGTAACTCTTGGGCTACTGGAGAAGGTTAGGATACCAATTCCTGTTACACGCCTTTATGTTATCTAAATCCACAGCCTGAGCGTCACCGTCCATAATTAATAACCGACAGTTAACTCAGAAAAACGAAAGCAATACTGCTTATCTGAAAGAAGGCTGTGTGAGGTGAGATGCCTAACCAATTTGAAGTTGATCAGATCCTCTAGTCAGTCAGTCAGTTAAGCGTCATACGAGATACAAGTTTGGGCGATGATGGTTCTTTTGATCGATGACTGACTAGGCAGAAGGTTTCCCGCAGTAGGTTGCCATTTCTTTATGCAGTGGACTAGTTTCCAATCAAGGTTATACAACCCAATCTGTCATGCTATTCAGCCCATAGCTGGTAAAAGAAGAGAAGGATTAATACCTTTCGTAGGGTATTTGCGCATAAGTGATTTCAACGTATTCAACTGGAATTCGAACTCAGCTCTCCGATTTCTCATTCCAAGCCGATATCCTTCGCACCATGACGAAAATAATAGGACGATAATAAAAGGGGTCAGATGATTCAATGGAGTTCTTAACGACAAGAACTACAGAAGAGGTTTTTCAACAAGATGGAACGCAAGAAAAAGCACGGTATTTCTTGTAGGGTTTGGGGAGACTAGAGCTGTTCAATCTTCACTTTAAAGCCTTGAGAGATTATGAAACCACTGACACAGTATCATGAGGGGTGACATTTTCCACTCTACCAGCTGTTTCCTCACGAATGCAAAGCTGCAAGTCTGTTGCTACTCTAACAATTTTTGTGGCAAATATTCAGATTATCTTGCTTCTGTAGTCTCAGCAGTTAAAACCTTATATTTTATTGATAATCATGTTTAAAGTTCCATGTTAAGTTCCATCTGTTCAGACGCTCTACGCCTAACAAAAGGGCTCACTAAAACATTTTCATTAAAAACATTTTGTCTGTAACCTGTACATCAAGCTATATACTCATTGAAATTTTGTACAAAATGTTTGGTTTGAATGAAATTAATAAATTTCTCTCTTCTAAAATATGAGGATTGTCTTTAATTAATTTAGTTTTCAAATATCGCTTTTACGCATAAGTTTATGACGAGGCAAGACGAAGGAATTAAACGTTTCTTTTTTTAGCAGCTGAGGATGTTGACAATACTGACAACTTAGCGAAGCAGATTTTAAGAATTCATTTTAATTACGAGAGAGAAGACGCTTATCAGGGTTTTATTTTTGGTTTCTCAGCGTTAACATAGATTTTTTTTTTGTTTGCGCCGTACTCGAAAAAAATGAAAAACGAAATTTGAAAATATAAAAATATTAAAAGAAATAAAAACGTAGAGAAATAGAGACAGGAAAAAAGAAAAGGAGGGATTTTAAATTGCTTAGAAGCTTTGCTTAATTTTTTTTTTTTTTTTTTTTTTTGTCCTCTCCATTTGAGTGGCATGAGGACCAAGAGGCACAGGTGACTGATTGCTGCTTTTAGCGTCGCAAATCGGTACGGAAAGGTTGCCACAAAAGGAGACCTTTTCAAAATATTGCCATTTGCGAGCAACAAATTAGCGTATGGGATGATGTAAAATTGCCCTCCTCTCAATTCTAAAGTGAGACACGCTTTCCCCAATCTCGCCCATCTTATTTACCGCTTCTAACGCATTATCTATTTGTATTTTTTTTGTTTTCTTTTTGTTTTTTATTATTCTTATTGAAAATACTCTCTTCTCTCTCCTTTTGATTTCCTTTTATTTTCTCTTTCTCTCTTTCTCTCTCTCTCTTCTTTTCTCTTAATTTATATTTATTTCGTATCTACTTATGTCGTCCATTAATCTGGGGAATTATTTTTCTTTTTTGATTTTATCCGTTTCTCGTTTATTTTTCGTTATTTTTTTAATCTATTTCTGTGTACTATCTTCAAACGTATTACTTCTATCTGACTCTCTCTCTCTCTTTTCTATCTATCAATCTACTTCTGTATATATATACACACACACACACACACACATATATATATATATATATATATATATATATATATATGTAAATATTTGTAAGTTTGTGTGTGTGTGCGCGCACGCGCGAAGATCTTCATATCTATCTCCATCATTTCATATCTGCCTGCCTATCTGTCATTGTGTTCCTGATTGTCAATCTCATTTCGTCCATATCTATCTGATCATGAGCATCTCTCTCTCTCTCTCTCTCTCTTTATATATATATATATATATATATATATATATATATAAGACAAATTAAGGCAGACACGTTATTTCATTGGTAAATCGGAAGTGTGGACTATTTCAATCGAACCTTCATCAGCTTCTGTCTTTATTGTACAAAGGATTTTACACGAATATATATATATATATATATATATATATATATATATATATATATAGTGTATCGAGGCAGCAAGTAATTTTCTAAACATATGCTGTTAAACATAAGAGACAATGATTTTGCTGTTTATCTATCTATCTATCTATTTTTAATAGTTTTGCTTCAAGCAAAACGTCAATGCCACTAGACCGCATTAGGTTACAGAGTTTGAAAGAGGAAGAGAAGGATAAAAAATATGAACGGATAATATCGAGGCAAGTAGAAAAATGGAAGTGGATTTAAGAAGATACACGACGGCGATTGACATTGCTTTTAAATTTTTGAAAATAGTATTGATCATGAAAGCTAGAAATCCAGAAGGAACTACGAGAAAAAATCTTAGAGTAGAACTGGCGGCTGCAACTAGCTAATTCAAAAATAAAACGGTTAGATTTAGTTGCCAATCTAGTCAGTCATTTAAGTGCCATACGTGATATACTCTTTGGTCGATCATGTCTCTTTCGAGACATGACTAACTGGACAGAAGATTATCCCGCAGTAGGTTGCCATTACTTTCTGCGGTAGACTGGCTCCCAGCCAAGACTATAGAACCCATTCTGTCCGAATATTTAACCCATAACTGGAGGAAAGAGAGGGTATTAGTGCGTAAGTGAATGCAATGAATTCAACTGGAATTCGAACTCGGCTCCACGATTTGTCGTTCCGAGTCGATATCCATTGCACCACAACGCCAATTTAGTTGCACGGTTTAATTCTTGTGATCGCGCACCAGCATAAGATCTTATGAGAGCAGTTGCTAACATAAAAATATTTGTAGAAAAAATTAACGGAATACACGTCACGTCGGTGAAAAAGTGATTTAATTTGAGGTCCCTGGTTTGGTTGTTGTCAAAATTCCCGAGACGTACAGCAGGAGCACCAGACCAAATAAGGAACCCACTCATTTCACGGACACATTGTCGATTTATAAACGTGCAAACTTGCTTCTGACGAGAAAAATATTCTAGCATGACAGTGAACCAACATTCCTTGCAGTAGACGTAGATGATTCAATATAATCACTTCCCTTTATGTCAATGCCTAAGGTCAAGAAGTTTTACTCTCCTGAAGTTTAGTATCAACCAGGCTGATAATAGACAGAAAAGTTTCTCCATGATGATTAAATGAAAGAAGTTTTGTTTTGGAGGCATTAAAAGTTAAAATCCATTTCTTGCCCCAATTAACTACTGATTGACGGATCTTTGAAAAAATACGTTGATGGGCTTAATTTGTCGGATCTGTCATCTCCATAAATACCTAATTAAGAACTGATGAAGGAGATGTCATTGGTAAAAATCGGTAGCTAGGTCGAGTGATATATTACTGAAGGACACCAGTATTAATATAAAATTGTCTACAAGTGTGTCCGTCTAACTCGATTTTCATTATAATCTTTGTTAGGAAGGGGGGATTTAATCCAATTCTTTGTTTCGTGACATTTAGTATGTGAATATGCGCAGAAGGCCTATATTCCAAGTTCTGCCGAACGCTTTTAAGATATCTAGTGCCACAACCTGTATTTCTTTATTCTTATCTAAATCTTGATAGACAAATTTAGTGATATCCGTTAACACATTGGCAGTAGACCTGATAAAATGGTAGCCATGTTGTTTGTTCAAAAAGTGGTCCTGCGAAATAAGATGCTTAATCAATATGTTATGAAAGGGAGCAGAAAATAGGTAAGAGACTAATAGGGTGATCATTTGAGAGTCAGAGAGTTCCACAGAGTTCATAAAAACAGGATCTATAGAGGAGGGCTTTCAACAGGCTGAATAAGAGGAAGCAGCGAGGCATTTGTCTTAAATTTTAAAGAGAATAGGAATCGGTTCAGGAAGCACATTTCCGTAGGGCAAAGGCAAGATTCTCGACACACCTGATCAGTCTGTTTGTACCTTTTCTTCGGTTCGTACTTTCGTCTGACTTTGTTTCCCCCCCCCCTAATTTTTTATTTGGATTCTTTCCGTATTTTTTCTTTCGTTCTTCCCACCATTTTTTCTTGTAGCTTTTTAATAATTTTTAAATAATTTCCCTTCCTTTTCGTTATTTTGATATGTTCATTTTTCTCTCTCTTTTCTTTACTATTTCTATGGTTTCTTAAACAAATCATACCTTAATAAGGCACAAGGTCAAAATGTGTAAAATAGACATTCAGAAGCTGTATTTTTTTTCGTCTGTGCCGTGACAATAAACAGTATGACCGGTGGAAAAAGCAACGGCGATGTAGCTATAATGACGGATACTAAGAATATCATTGACATGCGACACAAGAAGAAGAGACTTAAAGTAACACAGCTGTGGCTCAAATGACCAGTACTAAGAATACCATAGAAAGGTGACAGGAGAGGAAAGTTTAAGCAGCAATGATCTACTGTAATGACAGATGATACGAATACAACAGACAGACGACACAAGAAGAAGAGACTTGAAGCAACAGCGATTAACTCTAATCGTGTGTGCTAAGGATACCATAGACAGGTACCAAGAGAAGAAGAGACTTGAAGCAACAGAGATCTAACTTCTAATAACGAATACTAACAATACCATTTAATGGGGGCATGAGAAGAAGAGACGGATAGCAGCAGAGATGTGGCTCTGATGATGAATACTGTCAATACCACTAAATGGTGATACGAAAAGAATAGATTTGAAACAACAGAGATGTAGCTCTAATGACGAATACTGTCAATACCATTAAATGGCAACATGAGAATAAGAAAGGTGAAGCAGCAGAAATATAACTTTAATGAGGAATGCTAAGAATACCATAAACAGGCAACAAAACAGGAGAGTTGAAGCAAAAGAGACGTGGCTCTAATGACGCATCCCAAGAATACCATAGATAGCCAACACGAGAAGAAGAGACATGAAGCGACACAGATGTAGTTCTAATGTCGTATGCTACGAATACAATTGGGCAGCCGACACGAGGAGAGACTTGAAGCAACAGCGATGTGGCTCTAATGAGGGATGCTAATATCATAGATAGTTGATAAGAAAAGAAGAGACTTGAATCAGCCAAGAGGTAACTTTAATGAGTAATGCTAAGAATACCATAGACAGGCGACACAAGAAGAAGAGACTTGAATCAACGGAGATGTAGTTCTAATGACGTATGCTAAGATTACCATAAACAGGCGACATGAGAAGAAAAGACGAGAAGCAAGAAGGGTGTAACTCTAATGACGGATGCTAAGAATACTATAGAAAAGCGTCACGAGTAAAAAAAAACGTGAAACAAAATATGTAGCTCTAATGACGGATGCTAAAATACCATAGACAGGCGACACGAACAACGAAGTCAAATAGGACTAACAAACTATACTACCAATCAGATGCAAACAGTCGAATTTTCTCGAACAGAGGATTAGGAAAGAATGCTTGGAAAATTAAACACACACAGGACATAGGGGTCAGATGGAAGAAAGAGTAACTAGTTAATGCGTTTGTGTGAATGCGTATCAAATCTATTGCTGTATTTTATTATTAAGCGAAGAAAAGCGTTATAAAAAATCGAATGTCGCACAGAGTTCTGAAATATATTTCAGAAACTTTGCCGTTCATACCAATGAATGCTACACAATCTCTTCTGAAATGAAGATCCTGTTTTCCAAGCTACTCCCCATTTCCCCACTGATGAAACGATGCAAGCCTCTGGCTATTTTTATGGAAAGTATTCAGACGAACTACATTCCCTAGTTCCACAAGTTCGAACCCTCACGGCTCTGACCCACCATGCTACGCCCCTTGTAATAAACCCTCCTCATCCCTTTCATCTCTTTTGTATTCTATTTGTGAGATGTATGTTCCACTCAAGCAATTTTTTTCTAAGAACCTATACATTGAGGAAAAGACTCCCAAGAGGATGCTTCCCCGAACACTAGTGTTAACTTTTACAAGTCGAAGACTAACAGGTATATTCCCAACATAACCCTATAAACTGTGTCTCTTACTCTTTAAACTTCTACCCCGAATGGCCCATGGGATTTAAACAAGGTGACCATCATTGTAAAGCAAGATCGTTTTAATAAACAAAGATGTGATTCTCCTGAATAATCCTGAAAATGCTATGGAGATATTATGTGAACAACAATGACGTTTTAAAACAATAGAATTGACAAAAAAAAACACAATTCTAAATACATAGAGACAGAGGCAATTTCTGGCTCGAGAAATGAGGTTAAGTGATTGAAAGATTTAACACGCTCAGAAGATTAAAAACAAGAATAGGCTGTGGAAACACTGAGTGCGTACAAAGGAATTTGTAAGAAACGTTAGCAGAACAAAAATGGATGTTAAAAGAAGAAAATTTACTTAGATCAACAAGATGTCGAACTGAATTCAGAAGGCAAAGCATTAATCTACAACTGAAGAGGTGTAGTTCGGAATATGGTTTCTTAAGTCAGTCAGTTAAGTACCATGCGCGATACACGCTTTGGGCAATCATGTCTCCAAAGAGACATGACTGACTGGGCAGAACATTATCCCGCAGTAGGTTGCCATTGCTTTCTGCGGTAGACTGGTTGCCGACCAAGGCTATAGAACCCAATCTGTCCTGTTATTTAACCCATAACTGGAAGGAAGAGACGGATTAATACCTTTCCCATTTCGCGCGTAAGTGAATGCGAGGAATTCAACTGGAATTCGAACTCGGTTCCCCGATTTCTCATTCCGAGCCGATATCCACTGCGCCACAACGCACATCCGCAGTTTCTTAAGTACTAATCATAAAAACCTTATATAATTAAGCCACAAGACTTGAAAGTGTGAAGCATAAATAAGGAAGCCCCAATCTTGCTAGCCTAGAAAACAAATATAAGACACTTCTGTTTTTACGCTGGCTTAAATAAAAACTCCTGACATTTACAGTATTTACATTATTCGGACTATTATCCTCATCTTTGTTGCCATTTGTACAACGTTTCGGCTGTTGTACGCTTCGGCTTTCGTCAGGTGTAGGAATTTCGAACCGAAACGTTTATTACAATCATTGGGGTATATCATCGCCATCCCTTGCGTAGAGCCTCTTCTGGTAGTCATGAGTTATCTCCCTCTAACCTTGTAAGTTACTTGTTCACCACTGCTGTAGCCTGATATTGAACTCACAACTATTTGAGTCAAATCACAAGAATTAAACCAAGTCTATATTCACTAATTATTTCTTATTCTTTCATTTTAAAATCTGTTTCATTTCATTATTCACTCCTTTTTTCAGTTTTCAATATTTTTTGCCTATTTTTTTTTTTTTCATTTTGTATTATTACTTTTTTACATCTGTTTGATTTCTTCAAATCACTTTCGGTTTTTCTTTGTTTTTCTTACGATTTTCTTTCTTTTTTCATTGTTCATTCAGGTTTTAGCATTTCTCATTCTTTTTTTACTATTCACGTTTCTGTCATTTTCAATCAATCTCTCCTTTCATTTTTCAATATTTTTTTGTTTTTTGTTTTTATCAGTTTTCTCATTTTACCCGAATTCTTTTTTATTTGTTTTGTTTTTATTCTTTCTATGTATTATTTTTTAAATTTCCATGAATTTCCCAAGTGAAAATCACTTGTGTTTCTTATTTGTTCTACTTACGATTTCTTTTTTTTAATTCATTCTTTTATATAATTTATCATTTTTTGGTTATGATTTATTTTTCTTTTATCTTCATTAATTTTATTTTTTTCCATTAATTTTCTTACATTTTCAAAAATTTTCTGTTATTTATTCATGATGCCGTTTTATTTTTCATTTTTTTTTACATTAGGTTTTTTAATCATTTTTACTCCTGTTTGATTTCCTCAAATTAATTTTTTTTTCCTTTTCTTCTGTTGTTTTACTTACGAATTCTTCATTTATTAATTTATTTATCTCATTTTACCCGAATTATCTTTTATTTGTTTTTTTTTATTTTTTCTATAAATTATCTTTTTAATTTCCATGATTTTCTCAAGTTAAAATCACTTTTTTTTTTTTTTAATCATCTCACCCAAAGCAAGGCATTCCACTGCCACTATTGCGCATGGGGCTACATAGGGGAAGGTAAAGAGAAGGAGTGGATAGACATAGGGAATGTCAGGAGAAAGGTGACAGATGAGTAAGGATAGCGAGGATGAGGGTCGGGCAGATGGGAAGAGTGCTTGATAGAATGGGAGCAGGTTAGTGTGTTAGGAGATCATTAATATATATCAGGAAGAGTGTAGGACCTAAGATGGAGCCTTGGGGGACACCTGCGTTTGTATGGTAGTTCTGAGAGGCATGTCCGTTTAATACCACTTTCATTGTGCGGTTAGAGAGGAATGACTGGATTAGTTCAAACAAATGTCCAGTTATACCATAGCTCCGCAGTTTACATAGAAGGCCAGCATGCCAAACTCTGTCGAACGCCTTAGATATATCCAATGCAACGGTTCGGGCTTCGCCATTCCTGTCGAGTGCCTGGTATATGTACTCGGTGATGGTCGTTAGCATATCAGCAGTAGACCTGGTGAAGCGGAAACCATATTGCTTGTCCGAGAGGAGCCTATGTGCTGTGAGATGCTGAACCACCTCGGCGTTGATAATGGCTTCGAACACTTTGCCAAAGATCGGAAGAAGGCTGATAGGGCGGTAATTTGCAGGGTCAGAGGGTTCTCCAGTGTTTTTAAATATAGGAACTATAGAGGAAGATTTCCAACAGGCAGGAAAGCAGGAAGCAGATAGGCAGAGGTTGTAGAGCTTAGAAAGGATAGAGGAGAGTTCAGGGGCACATTTCTTTAAGACTATACTTGTTTCTATTTTGTTCTACTTACGATTTCTTTTTTTTAATTCATTCTTTTATATAATTTATCATTTTTTGGTTACGATTTACTTTTCTATTATCTTCATTAATTTTATTTTTTTCCATTAATTTTCTTTCACTTTTAAACATTTTATGTTATTTATTCATGATTCCGTTTTATTTTTATTTTTTTTATTAAGTTTTTTTTATCATTTTTACACCCTGTTTGATTTCCTCAAATTAATTTCTTTTTCCTTTTCTTTTGTTGTTTTACTTACGATTTCCTCATTTTTTAATTTATTTATCTATTATTTTCATTAAAATTCGTTTTCTATCATTTTAATTCATTTCTTTTATTTCTCATGTCTTTCTGTTACTTTTCAAATTATTTCACACTCCACCCACGTCTATTATACTCGTGTAGAGGCTCATCCCTTGTTCCCTGTTCAGGATGTGGTTTCCAGCTTTCTCTTTTCCAATCTTTTCACTTGTCTTTTTCTTTTTTTTTTCTTTTCTCCTCTTTTTCATTTTTTTTTTTTCAATAGGGTGTAGATAAACTTAACTATCGCCCGATTCACACTCCACCCACGTATATCGTACAGGTGTAGAGGCTCATCCCTTGTTCCCTGTTTAGGATGTGATTTCCGGATTTCTCTTTTCCAAATCTTTTCACTTTCACGTAGACCCCTGCACATCAGTGGCGTTACCGCCTTGCTCGGGGTGATATGATTAAAAAAAATAAAAAAATAAATATTTCTTTATTTCCTCCATTACTCTATACATTTGTTTTACACTCTTTCATTAAGGTTTCTTTCAACTTTCATCTTCTTCTTCTTCTTCTATGTGCCCTGTCCCTTCAGGACGTAGGCGATCATGGATCTCCACGTCTCCCTATCCCTTGTGGCTTTTAGTATGTTTGCTCCTGTTGCTCCTGGCAACCCCCGTTCCGTCATCCACCTGATCAGACTCTGCAGATATGTTATCCGCTGCCTTCCTCTGTCTCTCCTTCCTTCTATCTGACCAGTCAGTATCAGGTTCTCCAGGCTCTCCTTCCTCATTGCATGTCCCAGGAACTTCAGTTGCCTCTTCCTGATGTTCAGCATCAATTTCCTTTTTGTTGCCATTCTTTCTAACACTTCGTCGTTGCTTGTATGCTCAGTCCACGATATCCGTAGCATCCTTCTGTAGAACCACATTTCGGCCGCTTCCAGTTTTTTCCTCATTTTCGATGATATTGTCCAGCATTCACAGCCGTACTGAAGAACTGACATCACGTAGCAGTCTAGCACTCTTTTCTTCGTTTCTATTGAGATCTTCCTGTGTGTTAGTATTTTGCTCATCTTCTGGAACACGTCCTTTGCCATGCCAATTCGCCTTCGGATCTCCGTGTCGCACTTTCCATCTCCTGTTAGAACACTTCCTAGGTACTTAAATACTTGGACTTGTTTGATTCTGTTATCCCCCACCTGTAAATATATATAATTTTTTTTTTTTTCAATTATGATAAAAATGTTGTTCAAGAACGAAAAAAGTTCGAAACATGGACGAAAAAAACTGCTGAAAAATGCGAGATAACTAAACAGAAAAATGAATGAAAAATGAATGAAAAAAAAATAAAAAATAATAATAAAAAGAAGCAGAAAAATTAATAAAAAATGAAAAAAAATAAACTAAAAAATAAACTAAAAAATAAAAGGATGGTATGAAAGTTGACATTTTCGACATTTTGTCAACTTTCATACCATCCTTTTATTTTTTAGTTTATTTTTTTTCATTTTTTATTAATTTTTCTGCTTCTTTTTATTATTATTTTTTATTTTTTTTCATTCATTTTTCATTCATTTTTCTGTTTAGTTATCTCGCATTTTTCATCAGTTTTTTTCGTCCACGTTTCGAACTTTTTTTCGTTCTTGAACAACATTTTTATCATAATTGAAAAAAAAAATTATATATTTCATTTGACATTTATTCTCACGTATCCTCGCCAGTCCTTAACTCATTCTTTGCTAATCGCTTCCTTTAGTCTTTCATTTTTATTCGTAATTTTCAACTTCGTACGTCATCAGTAACATTTTACACGTAATTTCTCGTCTGCTACTTATCTTAACTCACATCGTGAAAAATTTCCTTTACTAATTCGTTGATAATTCTTAACACTTTTAAAACTTCTATTTATTCTTCTATATTGTTTTATGTTTCCCAATCCTCTCCTTCCTGTTCCCGATAATCTCGCACTATTTCCTCAACAACTAGTAACTTATCACCAACTTAATCCCTTTGTCAACTGCCCCACTACCAAAATAAGTTGAATGACTGTTCCATTCAAAATTAAACCCCTGCCCCGTATAAACAACCTCAGAAAGAAATAACAAAGGTAGAAATATAATTCACTCTTTAGCACGCTTTTTGTCGCATCCCGTAGACACGAAAACTGAATGAATAAATTAGTAAACTCTTCCTCTAAATGATATCTTGATTTCCTCACGAACAGCGGCGATTAGGCCAATGAAGATGGCAATGATGACTACCGGCGATAAATATCAATAAAGTCATTACAATATCAACATGTACATTTCACCGTCTCACTTTACCCACCTCTGCAAATGCCAGGAAAATTAATTCTGTCACCCTTCTCCTGTCAATTTTTTTTTCCATAAAGACTCATTTAGTAACAGATCAACGGACTGGTGACAGAGGTTTCTGAATTTCTGTTTAAACTGTAATTTTGAGACACATTGGAAGAGAAGGTGAATTTAAATTAGAAACGATTTTATAATAATCTTCGCCTTTGACTAGCACCGATTGTCAACTACAAGATTAGAGTAATGCTCTGCTTTAAACCCTGTTCGCTAGAAACAAGGAAGAGAGTACTGGATTGCTATGTGTTGTCTATTCTTCAATATGGCAGTGAATGCTGGACAATATTATTAAAGATGGAGGAAAAACCTGAAGCAACTGAAATGTGGTTCTACAGAAGGATGCTGGGGATAGCATGGATCAAACATGTGAGCAATAATGATATCTTAGAAATGATGGAAACAAAAAGGAAATTAATACTGAGCATCAGGAAGAGACAGCTGAAGTTCCTGGGATATTCAATGAGGAAGGAGGGCTTGGAGAACCTGATACTAACAGGCCATATAGAGGGAAAAAGAGACAGGGGAAAGCAACAGATAACATATTTGAAGTACCTAATCAGGTGGATGATGGAACGAGGGTTGCATGGTGTAACATGAGAAGGCGTGCTAAGAGCCACCAGGGATAGGGAGACGTGGAAAGCCATGATCGCCTACGTCCTGAAGAGACAGGGCACATAGAAGATGAAGACGGCTCCTGGCGAGAAATTAATGATTTCATGTCATATATAAAGTATTAATAAATTAATCTTTCTTATTTTAAAAAGTTACAAGAATGAATTAAATATTATTTGGTCTTAACTCAAATTTAGAATTAGTTCATTCTCTTCTATGCACCATGTCTTTCAGGGCTTCATGTCCTCCCACGTCTCCCTATCCCTGATAGCTCTTAGCACGCTTTCTCCTGTTACACCACATAACCCCATTTCTGCTATTCACCTGCTCAGGCTCGTTAAATATGTTATCCGCTACTTTCACATGTCTCTCTCTCTATATATGACCTGTGAGTATCAGATTCTCCAAGCCTTCATTCATCATCACATGTCCCAGGAACTTCAGCTGTCTTTTCCTAATGTTCAATATTAATTTCCTTTTCGTTTCCATCCGTTGCGAAACCTAGTCGTTGCTCACATGCTTAATCCATGTTATCTGCAGCATCCTTCTATAAAACCACATTTCAGTTGCTTCATGTTTTCCTTCATCTTCGATGAGATTGTCCAGCATTCACTGCCATATTGAAGAACAGCCATCAGATAGCAATCCAATTGTGTCTTTTTTTTTTGTTTTGTTTCTAGGGAAATTTTCTTGTCTCTTAATACTGTGTTCAGCTTCTGGAATGCGTCCTTGACCATGCCAATTCGCCTTCAGATCTCAGTGCTGCACTTTCCGTCTTCCGTTAGAACACTTCCCAAGTACTTAAATTTTTGTACTTGCTTGATTTTAGTATCCCCAATCTGTAATTAGCATTTTGGGCTCCTTTGTTTCCTGATGACCACACATTCCGGTTTTTTTTTGGGGGGGGTTGTAATTTATTTATAAACTTTTCTTTCGATTTTCTGCATCTACCTTTTTTTAGGGGTTTTGTATTTTTCTTTCCGAGTCGGCTATCAGCACTGCATCATCTGCGTATCTTATGTTGTTCAGATTGCGACCGCCGATGGTGAATACTGGCAAAACTTCTAGGGTCCAAAGAAGAGTTTCGCTGTACAAATTGAATAGATTCGATAAAAAGAAACACCCTTGTCTTTTGCCCCTTGCTATCTTTGTATATCTGCTGAATAATTAATTAATTACCAATCTTATTCAAATCATTTAAAATTTGTCAAAAATACCTGTGACATTTGATGTCAATTTATTTTCGCCATACCTGGACCGTTCTGTCTCAAACAAAAAACAAAGTTTCAAAAAAACGATTTTTCGATTGAAGCCGCTATTCTTTTCAACTTTATTTACCTCTCGGCAATATTTCTGTCTCAAACAAAAAACAAAGTTTCAAAAAAACGATTTTTCGATTGAAACCGCTATTTTTTTCAAACTTTATTTACCTCTCGGCAATATTTATTCTTTTAAGAAGAAAAAATGATTGTTATGTATGGTGAAAGTTAACTTACACATTTTTTGTTCTTGAAAATTTAAAACAAAAATATAAAAAACTATTTATTTATTAGATTATTTATTTACAAGGGTATATAGATATGATGTTTAAACACAGAATTTAGCAAATGTTTGTACTGAAAATTTAATTTAATTTCTTTTAGCGCTCATTGTACAAGTTTTCCATTGAAAATTAAAAACTAAGATTTGTTGGCGGAATGTTACTAAAACTAATAGAGTTTTCTACACATATATATAAAACAAATGTAAAACATATTTGTTTAAATAACACATGACTCACTAAGTCCCGGGCCTGACATAGATTGCGCCACGAATAAAAAAATACATATGATTTCTAAGAAGTACTAATATAAAAACTAATTTCTATGAAGTACTAATCCTCAAAGGGCACGTGACAAAATATGGGCCCAATTTACAAGTTACAGTTATTTAAGTGAAGTTGCTGTTGCAAATTTACAAACAATGGAAAAATCTGAATTTCATGTGTTGATAAACCATTGCTTTCTGCTTGGAAAAATACTGTTCAAGATAATCAATGGCTTGATAAGTGTTATTCGGACTCTGCTTTGTCGGGAACAAGGGTTAAGAGGTGGTATGCTGACTTTAAATAGACATAAATGATGCTGAACGCTCGATTGTAAATTGAAGTTGTGTGAGATAATAGAGGAAATTAACAACTCAGAAGGAAGGGTATTCATCATTTTGCATGACCATTTGTCAATGAGAAAGCTGCGTTCAAGCTGGGTGCAGCGTTTGGTCATAGAAGATCAAAAACAACAACGCGTCGACGATTAAGAGCGTTGTTTGCAACTGTTTCAACTCAACAAGAGAGAGTTTTTGCGTAAATATGTGACAATGGATAAAACATGTATCCACCACTTCACTCCGGAGCCAAATCGGCAGTCAAATGAGTGGACAGCAGCAGATGAAATCCCTCCAAGACGTCCAAAGACACAAACATCAGCAGGCAAGGTTTTGGCCTCCGTATTTTGGAATGCGCAACGTATAGTAGAGTATATTATATAGTATTATTGGTTCGTTTGAAGGAAAAAACGCCAAAAAATGGCCACAAATGAAGGAGTAAAATGATTTTTCCCAAATACAACGCATCGTGTCGCAAGTCGATAACAACGATGGCAAAAGTAGATGAATTACCCTCGGAATTGCTTCTTCATCCACACTATTTTCCAGATCTTGCCTCCAACGACTTCTGACTTTTGCAGACCTCAAAAGAATGCTTCATGGGAAGAGATTGGGCCCCTAATGCAGATGTGATATCATAAAATTTTGAGATCAAAACCAAATCGTTCTACAAAAAGCATCGAAATGTTAGAGAAGCGTTGGAATCAGTGTATCACCCTAGAAGGAGACTATGTTGATAAATAACGTCGACTTTTGCCCAAAAATTGTTTTATTAGTTAGGCCCAGGATCTATTGAGTGATGTGTTATGAATTATAAAGTAGCTATAATTACTTTTATTTTCAACGATTGCAGCACAAAGGGAAGGCAAGTCTTCCATTATACACTTAATGAATTCTGGGGTTTCCTCTAAAAATATATGAATAACCTTATTTGAAAAAAATATTTGTTTCCGAATTATTTTCATTCAGGAAATAGAGTAGAAATTGTAAATATGAAAATATGTAAGTGCTAAATCTGGTAGTAGTTATGGTGTCCTATCTGTACGAATGGATTCTTCCTCTGTCAATAAAAATAACTTGCGCGACTTCAGTGGATGCAGCTGAGTGACAATCTAGAGGAAGTTGTAAGAAAGTCGAGACGCAGCGTAACTGTACCGTTCGGAGTTGCACTTCAATTTGCTGATTACTAACACTTATTATTGTACATATTTTCTGTTATTCTAAAACACTTGTTTAACCTCTTTTCTTGTTTTTGTGTCTTACTACCAGGTTCTAACAGGCCACAACAGTAAGTATATAAGAAATGGAAGAACCGCTGATCCTGACAATCTTACTTTCTTTGGTTTATTTTGTATTCTTGCTTCTTGTTCTTCATTTTCCCTATCAAGTTACTAGAAATGAACGTCTGCAAAGATGGTCCTTCCATATCCATGTAGACACATCGTAATAGACGATATCTCTTGATGGAGTTCTGGTTTTGTTATTGGCATTGGTTTCTCATCTTGTGTTAACAATTCTTACCTTTTTAAGGCAAAATCCATTTTTCATCTATCTTTTTAAGGTGTTAATTGATCTATTATACTTCTCTGTTGGATATGAATTCAGTATATTTCAATATATTAATAAACTACAAAATAAAAATAAAAACAGTGGCTTTCGTTAAGAACAACGATAAAAATACATATTTGCGACATATAAAATATATTTTTTAGCCAATAGTTATCGACACCTGCCTATTTTGTGTTATATTTTTTTCGAAGAAATCGGTGACCACACGCCGGCTTGATGAGACAGGAAGTCAGACGACTAGCCACTGAGCATGCACCGCCGTAATCGGACGCGCAACAGCCGGCTTTGTGGCAATAGGACAAAGTTGAAAAAAATTTGCTAAGTTTCGAAGAAATCGGTGACCACGCGCCGCCGTGATCGGATGCGCTGCAGCCGGCTCCGTGGCAATTGAGCAAAGTTGAAAAAAAATCGCTAAGTTTCGAAAAATATAGGCGACCACTCGCAGGCGTAAAACTTTAACTAACGGCCGCATCACATTGAAAAATTGGTTCCGTACGATCACCCAAGTTAAGCAACGTCGACTCTGGTTAGTACCTAGATGGATGAACGTTTCGTAATATCAAGTACTGTAAGTTTGAGTGGGCAATGTTTTAAGCCTCAGATTTATACTGACATTTCTAGGAATTATTTTATACTTGAGCCTTTACACAAAATAGGGAAATTTATACTTCCATCTATAGGTAAACGTTGGCTGGATTTATACTTAAGTCCCTAGCTAGATGTCGGTTAGATGTATGCGAAAAACTTTAGGCAAACCTTGGTTGTTTTATACTTAATTCTCTACCAAACTAAGCACATTCTGGTGAGCCTGTTTAATTGGGGTTAACTATTTTCCCATAGCTGGAAAAATTGATCAGGTTTATACTTGAGTATTTAGTTAAAACTAGCTCTATTTTATACTTGAATCCATAGTTAAACGTTGGTTGGGTTTTCACAGGAGTCCGTAGCTGAACATAGTTACATAATAGTTACATAAAAATCTCCGACTGACACGTCTACACTGAAAAAAACAATACCCTGTCCGGTGGCAAAAGCAGCTGATGGCGCCAGGAATGGCAGCACAGCCTTAGCCACCGAAACCGTGTTACCTCCCCCGCTTTGTGGCTGATGAAGAAGAATTATCGAAACTTACTTTTACATGTTGTATGTAGAAAATTGAAAAATATAACACAATTTTCTAAACCACTGTCATTTGCGATGTCACTATATTGGATTGAGTGTTTGATTTTTCTTATTTATTGCATGTGTACACTCCGTGATTTCCAGGGCCATTAAACAACTGATGAAAAGTGTCACACAGAAATCCGAATGCACAAAGGAATAGGCGAAAATGCCTTTCAGAAACTGAGCAATTAAGGAAACATAAAATGTCCTTAGAAACAAAGAAGAGAGTAATGAAGGCTTTTGTAATATCTGATCTTTGAAATGACACTAAAGACTGGACAATTTTCTCACAAGTAAAGAGAAATAAATCTGGTTCTACTGTCGAGTGTTTCCCGGGCAAAAGATGTGAGTAAAGTTGATGTCGTAAAATGACCAGGAATACAGGGTACTCTAGAAGAAATCAGGAAATTTTATATCTAAACTTATTTATAAATGGAACTTTGCCTCTGTGTGTGTATGTGTCTGTGTGTGTGTGTGGGTCCGTTACCTATAGACTACGAAACGGCTGAACCGATATTCTTGAAGATTTGCACAGTTGTACTATAAGCATCTGCGAGTGTTCTTAGATAGGTTTTCTGTCGAGGTACCCCCGATAAATATCGAAAATCGATAATTGAAAAAATCGGGTTATAGAAGGAGCAGTCCGATTTTAATCAAATTTGATACGCTCATAGACAAAGACATAAAAAACCATATTCAGAAGTTTCAAGTTTGCAGTTCTTACAATAGTGCAGAAAATCGATAATATATATATATAAAAGGCAAGATGTTTGTGTGT
The DNA here is from genome assembly GCA_037127315.1 of Ascarosepion bandense. NCBI lineage: Eukaryota > Metazoa > Mollusca > Cephalopoda > Sepiida > Sepiidae > Ascarosepion > Ascarosepion bandense. Next base: position 3,624,169 of record JBBBDQ010000293.1, read on the forward strand.
GTGTCTGTTTATCTGCCTGAATGTCTGTATTTTTTCAGCCCTTTTATTTTAGTTTTTGCTTCGGGTTTGACTGTAAGTAGGTATAATTGTAGTTTTTAGTCTCAGCTATGATACCATTTACTCAAAGGACTTATTTAGCCTTCAAATTTCAGTTTACGGCGAAAAAAACTTTGATATCGATACCAGGAAATCAAAATTTGACTTACATCCATTCATTTTTCTTTCAGTATACGATTTCGCTTTAACTGGAAACAGCTATTGCTTTTTAGTCTTTCGTGCCAACGTCCAAAGAGTCTGAGATCCAGGACCATGGATTAGTTTTAAAGCTTTCATTACAGCCGAGCAACGCCGGGCTATACTGCTAGTTTAATATATAATGACAGAAATAAAGTAACATATTAAAGGATTTAACAATTTAGTTTGAACACCACATCAAACATATGTGGGTTTTTTTTCTGTTTTCAGCGACTAAATTTGCATCATTTTCTTTTGATTCAAATAACCGTAACAAAAATTCTAAAAAATAGATAAAATGTGTCAAGTTTCCTGTTTTATATACGACGACCTGCACAGTCAGAAATAAATGTCTCAAATTTGAGGATATAAACAGGTATTATATCTTGGAGAATTTAACACTCGCAAAGCATTTTGAATGCAATGAAAGCAAGGCGGCGAAGCAGATAAGAGACTATAGATTTAGCTAAAGGACTGTCAGCACAATGATAAATAAGAAGATAGCTGAAAAAGGGCAGGAATCTGTAACAAAACAGGAAGTTGGAGAGGACCATAATCGTCCAAGTCCTGAAGGGTTAAGACATGCAAAAGAAGAATATCTGTAAACTAAATGCTATGTCTAAACTGATCTATATTAAATATAGTACTGTGAAATCTATCTGCATTCAACACACATTTCATTATTTAATGTTGATGTAAGTATTCCTACTGTCATAATGTGAACAATATTTCTCAATCACTGGTGATATCATCCTCATTCCTTGCGTCAATTTTCGATTGGAAGTCATGAGTTATCTCCCTCTAACTCTGTTACTTGTTCACCACTGCTGTAGCCTTAACATAAAAAATACTAGAGAAAACCATTAACATCAACAAAATGATATATGAACTCTGGTAAAAAAAAGTGTTACTAGACATTAGATTTATAAGTCCCAAACATTTAGTTTTTCTTGTCCTTAAGGACACACGGCCCAGTGGTTAGTTCCTGAGTTCGGAGTTCAATACGATGCTCCAGCAGTGGTGAACAAGTAACTTACAGGGTTAGAGGGAGATAACTCATAACTTCCAATCGAGGTTTTACGCAAGAAATGAGGATGATATACCCCAGTGATTGTAATAAAGGGTCCAGTTCGAAATTCTTAGTATTTCTCAAGTTCAAATGTATATACGCTGCCTTTTGGGTAATTAATTATTTTCTACCCTACAAAGTTTAATGAAGAAACGTTACAAGCTTCTCGCAAATATATCACGATTTTCTTAAAAAATGATAGAGCGAGCAACATTCCTTAGTTTCACAAATCATAACCTTCAAAACTTGGGCACTTCGAGTTGGTGCAATGGTTAACAAGCTTATCCCGCTAGAATCATTGCAACTGAGTAGTGAGTGCGATCCTTACTTGATGCCCCATACTTTCGGCCTTCTGCCACATCTAAGCTGCGTTTAGAAAATTACCATAACATTCAAACCTAAAAACCGTCATGCTTTGTACACTGAGCTGAATCTTATATTCCACCAGCAAAAAATAATTTCTACTCGAAAAGCTTCTCGCTACGTGATGGAAAAGAGTCCCTAGAGGATGCTCTTCCGGCCGATACAATCTTAACCTGTTAAATCTAAGGTTAACTTTTGTCTTTTTCACATTTCTTCATATTCTGCGCTTCCTTTTACTTTACGCTTACTACTCGCACAGTAACCTGCTTCATTAACCTCTACCTTGAGTAATTCTTGGGCCTTTATTGAGTGACTATTCGTAAAATAATATATTGAATCAATCATCCGATTATTAATCGAAACTAAAGAGGAATCTTTAAAGACTTACAACAATCTTAAATACATTTTATGTTGTTTATATAATTTTTTATGTATCGCATTCAATTAATTAATTTATTACGTTGGGGAATAATATAATGTTCGTCCTACGTATGACGACAGGCTATTTTCTAAGCACCGCTTAGAGGTAGCAAAGGCTGAAAGTATTGGGTAACTAGTCGGTTGTAATAAGTTCTAGCGAGACAACCTTGCTAACCATTACAACACGTCAAGATGTCCCTGAGCATAATGACAAACCACATCCGATAATAAAGACTTCTGATCGGGAGATTGGCGGTTTTGAGGATCGTCAATCTGCTTTTTGATTGCTGTTGTTCCCAGGTTCAATCTGAACACCTGTTAAAGTGCAAGTTATGATTAAATAGAGCATTCCCAAGCCAAAAATCAACAGTACATTTATGGTCAGGTGCCACTGCCGTTCTCCTCAGTGTTCTTGACAGGCTCCAAAGGAGAGTCTGTAATGTGATAGGTACTGATCTGGCGGCTCGACTGCAGCCACTTCCCCATCGTTGAAATGTGGGCTCCCTTTGTCTGTTCTATAAATACTTTCCTGGTTTCTGCTCAGACGAACATAAGTCACTGATACCTCCTCAACCGGTGTTTACTCGTGCAACCAGACTTGCAACTGGGTCCCACCCATTCACAGTCAGGTTAGCTAAATGCAGACGACAATTCTACTCCTGCAGCTTCTTCTCTCGTACTTCCCGCCTGTGGAACTCTCTCCCGTATTCTTGCTTTCCTGACGGCTACAACCTCCAGAAATTTAAATGCAAAGTCAATACTCATCTACTAACCACTGGACTCTAGCTCTCTCCCCACCCCTGTATAACCTTCCTTTTCTCTCCACCTATGTATCTGTCATCGCACCTGCTATCTCAGCTTTCTGTTGTTCCTTTCTAACTAGGTTGTACTCCTCACTCTTTTCTAATTAATCTTTTTACATTTATGTAGCCCCCTACACATCAGTGGCGTTTCCGCCTTGCTCGGGGTGAAATCATTAAAAAAAAAAATGAAAATTAAATAATGTATATAACTTTGGATGCCGCCAAACAAAATCAACCAATAAACCAAGAAATAATTTTTTCTTTATTAAAACATTTATTCTTTAAAAATGAAGTACAATTAGTTATTAATATTTAAACATATATATTCCTGATTGTTTTCAATTAACATTTACCTGTTATCAGGAAGGTCTTAGATATCGTTTGAGCAAAATTCTGGCGGTTTTGATATGAAAAGCATAATGACCCCACAATATAAGCACATGAACATTATCACCATTCTTCCGTAGAGCTTTGATTTTGGTATATGTTATAGAAATTTACTATTTTCTTTCAATTTACTTTTGCAATGAAAATTGTCTTATGTAAGCTATTTTCGTCACTTGTTATGAAATATTTATAAAAATGTCAGATCTGAATTATGCATTATTACAACTGATTTCGTAAATCTGAAATTACTTATTCTATATTGTAAATTTTATTTTACTTTTTTGGTGGTGATATCTTTTTAAATATATCATCATCACCTCAGGATCTATGGTATGTTTAATTTTTTCTTGCTGTTTGGTTTGGTTTGTTATACGGCATATGAACATCAATTGATTATTTAATGGCGACAAGATTTTTAGGACTCATTTGTATAAATAGAATATGCATTCTGAAGAAATCAGTTTGTACATTAGGGTCTTATTGACGTAAAATTGTAAAGATAGTTGGGTCTCTACCACCCCTTTTTCTGTGAAGTTGTAAAATTTCTTCTTCTTCTATGTGCCCTGTCCCTTCAAGACGTAGGCGATCATGGTTCTCCACGTCTCCCTATCCCCTGTGGCTCTTAGTATGTTTGCTCCTGTTACTCCTGGCAACCTCCGTTCCGTCATCCACCTGATCATATATGTTATCCGCTGCCTTCCTCTGTCTCTTTTTCCTTCTATCTGGCCAGTCAGTATCAGGTTCTCCAATCCTCATTGCGTATCCCAGGAACTTTAGTTGTCTCTTCCTGATGCTCAGTATTAATTTCCTTTTTGTTGCCATTCTTTCTAACACCTCATCGTTGCTTGCATGCTCAGTCCACGATATCCGCAGCATACTTTTGTATAACCACATTTCCGCTGCTTCCAGTTTTTTCCTCATTTTCGATGATATTGTCCAGCATTCACTGCCGTATTGAAGAACTGACATCACATAGCAATCCAGTAGTCTTTTCTTTGTTTCTAGTGAAAGTTTCCTGTGTGTTAGTACTTTACTAAGCTTCTGGAACGCGTAACAGAATAAACAGAGACAAATTAAAAAAACAAATCAACTGGAATAGTATTAAAAAAAAATCTAATATACCAGTTCTGGCATAATGTTAATATTTTATCTCGGAGATTCAACAACATTTTTTTAAAGCTGAAGGAACTTTGAACTTTTCGAAAATCGGAATCAAATTGGGATCATTCATAAAAAAAAAACAAAAAAAAATTCACAACGAACATAATCATTTCCTCTATCAATGGAAAATGTGACAGTAATTTTACGAAACAAATCGACACTGATAGTTGATTCTGTATTGTAGTGTTTAACTAGACAATTCATTATCTAATTTCGCATTTTCCATATTTATCTCTAATTAACATTCTAACATAGAATACACATCTGTATTCACATTAGCGACAATCAATTTATTCAAATAATCTTTCATTATGGTCCAGCAAAATTCTGTTTAATTACAAATTGACTCGCAGCTGATTCTTTTAAGGCATGCATGCCAATAATATCTTCATATAGTTATTTAAAAATCTATTTTTATTGCTAAATAGCATAAAGAAAGCACTAACTAGCAGTTGTAAAAAGACAGAACATATAATCAATGTGTTATAGTGGAACATCCTGCCATCCCCGAGAATAGAATGCTCTACTTTATAAAAGACGGTAACGAGCAGTACGAAGAGGAAAATTTCTTAGCGAAGGCATTCACTATTTGATAGTCGATTTCGCTGCAACCCGTGGCTTGCCTATATGTATATTATTGTTAATTGTACCTTAGTACAATAAATCGGTATTTCTTATTCCTTGTGTGGAGTTTCATTCTTCAACTGATCATTTTATACTTTATTCTTTTTCGGGATATGAAACAATGCAAGATCGAAAACCTAAGAACAATGAATTGGAAGCTTGATTGTTGCTTGATTGGTTTTATACGGCTTATCAACCCTTTGCAAGTTATTTAAAGCCAGAAGATACGTTTAGATTGCAAGATTTTTAAAGTTAATAATGTTTTAGTGATGCAAGATTTACTAATTAACCCATAGCTGGGGTGATGATTTACATTCATACTTTTCTTAAGGGCAGTTGTGCATGGTGATATAACTAAGAACTAGAACTGGATCTCGGCTCTCCGATTAACAATTCCGAGCTATTATCCAATGCATCACCTGCATATCCAAGCTTAATGAACCTGCTTTTCCCAAACTGTCAACCATTTAAATACTCACCTGGATTGACGTTGTTCATTGTTCATCGAAATATTTTATTCTTCAAAATATGATATCCTAAAATTATATTAATTATAAAATCAATTAAAACATTATCTACATTTAAAATACCTTAGTTTTAAAGCATTTTTAGTGTACGATTCAGAGCAGATTTTCGGAAAAATGGTCCCATAATCAAAAAAAAAAAATTACATCATTTACATTTCTTAATGAGTCCTGCATTTAACTAATAAATAAACAATTGGTATAGATAATGTATTTCACAAAGTTTTATGCAATTAATTGAAGTTGGTAGATAACAGATGTATATATTTTCAACAAAATTTTTTAAAAATAATACTTGCGTAAATACTTTCATTCATGTGTGAATAAATCCTGAAAGTTTCATTAAAATCAGACAGTTGATTGGTGCAATACTTTTCAAATTAATGTGTCTTTCAACGTCAAAAAATGACTTGTGTTATATTACATTTTGTTTAATAGTAGGTACCTCCGCTCATTTTCGATATTTAAATTTAAATTAAATTTTTAAAAATAAAAAGTTTTCTTGAAGCTTTAATTTTAGCTTTAATTGAACACTAAGGGATTAAAATACCAGTAAGCAAAATATTCTGGTGTATTTCAAACCGAAAATAAATTGATCAGAATCTAAAAGATTTTGGTTTAAAAAAATGTCACTTTTTCCGCTATTTTTCATCGGTCGACACATTTTGTAAACAGAAGCCAATTCTCGGTTTTAAAAAAATCTTGCAAAAATGAAATACGCATTCTTTTAATAAAATTATCGAATTTAAACTTACCTTAATCTGACTTGAAACAAGAATTACTTCTGTTACTGCCTGAAATGTATTTTAAAAGCGTTTCTTAATTCCGGTATCCTTATTATCAGGGTTGTCATCGCCTTATCAGAGGCGATAAATGACATACAGTAGCCGTCAAGAAAAATGCTAAGTATGGAAAACGGCATCAAAATGCTACTCTCAGTTGACTCGTTTCACTCGATTGATAAGTCTCACCTACCGTTTGCCAAATTCAATTGTAAGGAATCTTTGCCCTTCCGACCTGTTCTTCAATTTAAATTGATAGTTAAAGTACAAGATCTCTTAGGAAGGGTTAAAATTATCATCTTAATAGAAGTCCTTCTGAGTGTCGTGCATATCACGACTAGCATAACAGCATGCACAAGAGCACGTAGTGGTCAGCGGTACCACATTGCTACAAACAGAACTAGCCTCAAGATATTTCCAAGGAGAATTCTAATCATTATGTCTTCAATAAAATTGCAAAACAGAACTACGATCATGAAGTAGAAGAAGGCGTGAGGCAGGGTTTCTACCGACTCACTGCAGCGGACGTATTTGGGAGAATTTCCTAAGCCTGCTGAAGATTGTTTTCGCCAAACCAAAGGGTCCTTATCACCAACCAAGTGAGTGATAGCTCATCATTAGGAAGGCATTTCAACCCAGGTGTCCAAGTCTATATAGATCGAGCTTCCAGTTTCATTAAATCGAACACGCCAATCAGACCATTTTGAAGGTACTAATACCTGAGGTAATGTCTGACGGGACAACGACTGGAAGTCGAAGAGGCCATTCTTCGTCCGTAAGAGAAACTTGATTGCTCACTTGCTTTAACGATAAAAGAAGCACTCGCCAGGTTGTAAACGTTGGGTCTTTTCCTTGCAGGAGTGCGCACATCTTAGGGACGAGAAGTTCTTACTGGTGTCTCCGTTCCAAAATTCGCCACTTCCATCCGCTTGCGAAGATATTCGATCTAGGAACGCGATGTGAATCGTATATATTGACGAATCTCAACTTTAAGCATAACTAGACCGCCTTCAGAAGTGTAGAAATAACAGATTACCCGACACATCGAGTATGGCATATGGCAGTGGAGCACGGAGTGTCGGTAAGAGAGAATTGGGTAGTAACACATACTTCTGTCTTCCTGTTTAATGAAACGTTCATCCGAGACCACAGATGAACTTTAACTTTGAACTTCTCCCGCATTTCCGATAAATCAATTTCTAAAAGGAGATCAGGACCGAAACAGAGGCAGAATATCTTGATACGGCCGTCCGTTTAGAGGAAAGACCTGGGAAGACAAACTCCCTTCCATACATCCAACCGCAACCTAACATAAATACAGGGGTTGATCTTCTCACCGTCGCGAAATCTTTGATATTTTTGCCAACTTTGTCAGTTTTGGTTCTGCTCGACACCAGAACTGAAACGTCATCAGTATAGACGAGTACCTAACCGAGGTGGTAGCACAGGTAAGAAGATGCTGCGTGGGACCGGATTTGTCTTTACCTTGCGAAGGAAAAGCTCTAATGCAAGAACGAAAAGCAAATGCGGAAGCAGACAGCTTTGACGAACCTAGAGCGAGACAATACGAAAGTCTCCGATCATACCCCATTCACTTCAATCAGCGCACCGGGGAAGGCGTACAAAAGTCGGTTACAGGTGTGAAAGTACGGCCCGAAATCATCGGCGGAAAGGATGGTCTTCAGGATGCAGTAACCAACATTATCTTTAACAGATCTAAATTGCTCAGCACTTCTTCATTGTCGACTTGCTAGATGATCAAGAGTACCAAATGAAGCTTGTTCAGAATAGTTCTATCCTTCCAGACAAGAGAGAACAGACTGCAAACGGTTGGCTAAGATCTTTGCTAAAATCTTCAACTCTTTATTTAATATCGTCAAAACTTAAAGTTATCTATCTTATACCCGCCGTTCCCTTTTTTTTGTTTTTTGCTTTTTTTTCAGCAACTTGATTACAACTCTGATAAAGCGTTGAGTAATAGACCTCTACTGCATCCAGTTGTTGTACATCAGTTTCAGCAACGGAACAGGAACAGGTGACTGTCACAAGTACAGTTCGTAAATAAGACCATCTAATCCCGGAGTTTTTTATCGACCAACAAGCTTCAGCACTTTTCAGATATCAGGCACTATAACAATACCCTCGTACCTAGCCATTTCAACCGTCTCGAGGTGAGTAAATTGGTCAAATAGGCATCGAAATGGAACGGTCTCAGACCTGGCAACCTGGTGAACAGATCCTGAAATTAGACACGAGAACTGACATATGCTCGCCTTGATTGTCACGGTCGGATTATCCGGCAATATGACGCACAGGCTATGCCTGTTGGACTTATTTCTTTTTAATGCAGTTCATCGTCATATTCGTTTTCTCAGAAGATATATTTAACTTATCCCTAGCTACAAGAGCTTGATCCTTCTTAAAAAGAAAGTTTTTCTAAGTCTGCCCTAGCTAAGACTACTTTTCTAATATCACTGGATTTATTTACCTGATCAACTTTTGTTTCACATGCTGTTTGTGCTTCTAACCTAATTAGATTGAGTCGATTACTATAATCAGCAGCAAACGATCTAAGTTTAGATTTCAATGAATCCCACCATTTATTCACAACCACAGATACCAACAATTCTTGCTGTCGTACTTGTAGCAGCTGGTTCTGTAAATCTCGCACACCAAATAATGATGTATTCAATTTCAAGTAGCCAGACATCCTACCTCCGGTGTGTCAAAGTTTACACAAGCTCGGTATACTAAAGGGGAAAGGTGGACAACCTAAAAACCCTACATCGACTCTCTCAACTAGAACACGGTTGAAGTAGCTACAACGCGCCAGTGAAGTCAAGCAACCCCTATTAGTCCAAGTTCACACTAAATCACAGGGGTGCCTATTATGATACTGATCGACAGAATATGACTTGCACATAAGATACAGAAATCGCTTCACATTTAGGTTGTTAGTACCCTATATTTTCTTCATACGATCTATCTAAGATTTTAAGGACGCTATTCCACTCGCCCGATAAAAACTACTCGACTAGTCTTCAAAAACAGATCGATCCACCAAAGAAGAGTGGCCCGCTCCCTGGAGTCGTTTGGCACATAAACTCCAATGAAACGAGAAACCGGATCTTTTATGGTAGCATCTACGACCCAAAGCCTGCCCGCTAGATCCACTAAGACAAGCGTATACATAGCTTTCAAAGAAAAACTTACCAACCAAGACCAACTTGCTACAACAACAATTATAACAGGTTGAGAAGGATCAAACCGCCACGACAGTATAAAATCATGGTCACCAGAATGGAAATGTGTGAGTCCCTTGTAAATCATATATCCACTCCCATGCGCTGAACGTCGCGATCGAATTTCGCCCTTCGAAATTCCGAGCTCAGCCTCACGACATTTAATCTGGTTAAAAAGATTCTCAATTTTTCTAGTTGGCCACCACCCTTAAACATTGTCGGTGAGAGGATACCGACGGCCTCACCATTGACCTCTAAACTATTTCATTCTTAATGTGACAGTCAATCGCAAGAACCCTGATATCACACGGAAAAGTTAACTATCCTCTATAGTTAGGGGTAAACAAAAACTGGGAACCTCCATGAGCAGAACTGCTTTAGTCTTTTTGTCTTCCCATTCTCTATTATTACGAATGGTAGCGTGATGTCAAAGTTTTTAAGAGCTTCTTCCACCAACCTTAAGTTTTCAAGAACGCCGAGCCAGTCCTGATTACGGACCCGCTTTGCGTTCAAACAATTCCGCGGGTTATCAACGTCTTTATCGCCAAACTTTATATAGATAATAATTAATACACTGTCTTTATTTTGTTGCCATCCTGCATTTCTCTCCCTATCTGGCCTCGGGACACACTAGACTTCTTCTCCGGTTTTGTATGATAATTTTGACTTTTTTTCATCGCTTCCACGGATGGGTTTCTGTTCTATTGGTATTGGTATTCGATATATTTACCAATTCATTATATATGATATAACCGTGACGTATGCCTGAGCGACGCATAACGTACAACCTAGGAACCAAAATAACCAACGAGTTGCACAACCTAATGCCAAGGATGGCGAAATTTAAACTTCAACTAAGAAAAAATATATGCTGCATACCCTCACGGCTTCTGCTCCGATGAACTTAGATCACTGGTGCCCCCTAGGTATGAATTTGTACGAGATACTAGATTAGCAACTAGGCCCCACCCTTTTACAATGAAACAAATAAGATGTAACAGTAAGTTCTACTCCAACAGCTTCTTTCATCGCACTTCCCGCCTGTGGAATTCCCTTCCATACACTTGCTTTCTCGACAGCTACAATCTCCGGGAGTTTAAATGTAAGGTCAATAGACACCCCCTGACACACGAACTCGGACCCATTCTCTCAAACATTCTTACCATCTACCCAACCCTCATCCTTGGTATCCTTACCCGTCTATCACCCTCCTTCTTACATTTCCTACATCTAACCACTCTTTCTCATCACTTTCTCCTATGTAACTCCCAACCACTCTTTCTCATCACTTTCCCTTATGTAACCCCCTAACCACTCTTTATTATCACTTCCCCTTATGTAACCCCTTAACCACCCTTTCTCATTACTTCCCCCTATGTAACCCCCTAACAGTTCTTTATCATCACTTGCCTTATGTAACCCCCTAACCACTCTTTCTCATCAATTTCCCCTATGTAACCTCCTATCCACTCTTTCTCATCACTTTCCCCTATGTAAGACCCTGCGCAATAGTGGTAGTGGAATGCCTTGTTTTGGGTGAAATTATTAAAAAAAAAAATAAATAAAAAATAAACTTCGATGGAAAGACGATTATTACTTCGACAACGGAATCCAAAAACGTTTTGTCTTCTTTTTTCTAAAATCGCTTGCCTTTTCCACGTTGATAAAATGACGATATTCTCACAATAAAATGACGACCGTAACACGTAAATATAAACAAATGTAGACATCATTTCATCTTTTCGATCCTTAGGTGACCTATCATAGAGTAGCAGAAATGATCAAAGGTGAAAATCCACACACAACGAGTAGCCAGAGGCCACGCTAGTCCGCGGATTTCTCAGTTTCTTTCTCGGTCTGGGTTTCCATCTTAACTGCTGAACGATTGCTTACTACAACTAATTTCTGTCTCCTTTATCAGAGAATACGTCATATTCTGACACATTGTTTACATAAATTCGAAGCCCACATTATCTGACCTTGGCTATGTTGGTTTCAAACAATCAAATATTTATCAAAATAGTGAAGACAATCTACAACACTTATTTGCCTCTTTTGTGAGTTTTCTGGTATTGGAGAATGAGATTAGACAGAGACGGAAGATTGTATTGTACAAGGAATAGGAACCTGTTTACGAGGTAACATATTCCAAGAGTTTGGTGTTAGTTATTTAGTCAGTGAAGGATTGTCAGATATTTTCTTGTGCGATAGGGAAAACGGAACAGATGCTGAAGGGCGTGTTAACCTGACTGGCCCAGATTTATTTTCTTTTTTGGCCTGCGTACGAGTAGGGAATTGTGGCCGTACAATTGGTGTTTGCATTTTTTTCAAGGAGTGTCATTTTCGGTGGGGGTTAGATGTCAGTGACCGACTTGCTTGAACAGGAGCTGACATTTTCGTACAGTTGCAGAACATTGTACAGAGGCTGGAGAAGGTGGTACTTCCACTGGTTCAGGTTGCTTTTTAGCCTTCTACTGTCCTTCTAATTCATAATATTTTCAAACTTTTCATATCCTGAGTCGTATTTTTGGCTTAGTTGATGTAAGTTTTCTATATAGCTGGCCAGACTCTTAAGCTTGGGAAGGAGACGGTTAATGCCTTTGCAGTTGTGGATACCCGAGGTCAGAGATCCCGCCGCTTTGGACTTCCCTCTCACTCTACTAACGACAAGCTGGCCAGACTCTTAAGCTTGGGAAGGAGACGGTTAATGCCTTTGCAGTTGTGGATACCCGAGGTAGAGATCCCGCCGCTTTGGACTTCCCTCTCACTCTACTAACGACAAGCTGGCCAGACTCTTAAGCTTGGGAAGGAGACGGTTAATGCCTTTGCAGTTGTGGATACCCGAGGTCAGAGATCCCGCCGCTTTGGACTTCCCTCTCACTCTACTAACGACAAGCTGGCCAGACTCTTAAGCTTGGGAAGGAGACGGTTAATGCCTTTGCAGTTGTGGATACCCGAGGTCAGAGATCCCGCCGCTTTGGACTTCCCTCTCACTCTACTAACGACAAGCTGGCCAGACACTTAAGCTTGGGAAGGAGACGGTTAATGCCTTTGCAGTTGTGGGCACCCGAGGTCAGAGATCCCGCCGCTTTGGACTTCCCTCTCACTCTACTAACGACAAGCTGGCCAGACTCTTAAGCTTGGGAAGGAGACGGTTAATGCCTTTGCAGTTGTGGGCACCCGAGGTCAGAGATCCCGCCGCTTTGGACTTCCCTCTCACTCTACTAACGACAAGTCATTTGTGTGCATAATTCGTCTTTTTGTAACAGATCATCTGGGCTTTGGAAGTTATCCGTTGGGGACTTTTTCACCACCCGTGCCAGCTACAGGCGCCGCGGAACATGTAATTTCAGCTCAAGAAGGATTTAGTCAGATTTAGGTGGGCATCCAAAGACTTTCTTCTCTGGGCATAAAAAGACGAGTTGACCAGTTACGCTACACTTCCAACAAGAGGGTCTCCTCTCCGTCAATAACGACAGGATAATTATTCTCACATATCTTCAAGCTGTTGTAGAATGTTGGTGAATGCTTCGGGATCCAACCTCCACTCACACATCTCATTTTCTGGAGTAACACTTACCAATTGGCCATACTGCATAAGATATGCCCCAAAGTGGTCTTCGAGAATATTCAAGAATCTCGTAGACTGCCACGTTTGTTCTACGCCGTCCTCGGTGTTCCGTGCAGATGCTATAACCATTCGTGATTAAATCACGAGACGTTATCTCCGCACAGTTCTCTGGCATGGGCAACAGTATGTGCCGCATGAAGTAATCTGAACCATTTATTATTTGTTGGGGTTTAACCTCCAAGAAATCTGTGAGTTCTTCACTGTGACTTTTGTGCACCGACAAAATTTTCCCGTTATCTTGTCGATCACAAAGACTGATGCTGTTTTTTTTTTTCGATGGCTAGCAAATTTTGCTATAAGTAATCAGATGAGCGTACGTTTTAGTTCGCTTTACGAACTCCACCATTTTGACTATGCATTTCGGTGAGGAACTCCAAATAAAGAGTAATTCCCCAGCCGCTACACCGTTGACCTACCCGTAATTGGAACATTTAAAATCGGGAAACAGACCTTCGCCACTATACTATGACCTTAATGTCCACATTATATATATATATATATATATATATATATATATATATATATATATATATATATGTATGTATTTTATTATTATCATTATTATTATTAAATACAAGAAACATTTTGTGATGATTAGTTTTACTGATCGACTTTTCAAAATTACGAATAATCCTTCTCAGACAAAGAAATTCCGCCAGAAATTGTTTATTTCAGAAGAAATATATTTCAAAATTTAGAAATTTATAAGTCATCAGCAAGTTAGGTAGAGACAAATGCTGCATTTTGTACAACTAGGGATTGATATGACGTAATCAAAAAATGTTGTGATTATTCGTAATTTGGAATAAAAGTCGATCAATAAAATGAAATGACACAAAATGTCGGTTGTCCTTAATAATATTTGCCCTATAAATTCAATGTATATATATATATATACATATTTCTGTGAGTGTGTTTTTAGATGTAATAAAAATAATACCTTGAGCATTGTTTTTGCTTCTTTGCTTTTATGTTAAATTTACATGTATTACTCAACAATTAATTCAAATATAAATCCACAAACGGGAAAAAAATCTTTGCATTACCTTTAAATTTTTTCCTTTCACCCGACCATTCAGCTTCATTTAGCATTTGGTGTTGAGCAGGCTAATACAACGGCTGCCCTTCCCCAAACCCATTCACATCTCTCGTTCTAAGAGCTGATTAAGAAGCCTAGGTCGATAATTATTGGCAATTATCTAACAACAGTCATGCACTTAGGTTTTTTTGCTCTCTCCCTTTTTACCAGAATCGAGGACATGCAATCACTTTTCTCAACAAACAACGACTGAGATTTAAAAAAAAAAAAAGAAAGAAAAAGAAGCCAATCTGTTTTTCAAGAAAATTTCATTCGAAATTTTCACAAAAGAAATATCTTTGAAAGCTTCACATGCATTTACAATATTCCAGACAAAAAAAAAAGTATTGGAGTCCGAAATTTTTTTTTTCTATCCGTCTTTTAGAATTTATTTTATTATAGTTCTATGTCTTTTAATATCACCGCATTAAAAAAAAAAAAGATTTAATCACTTCAAAGAAATAATTTTAAAAGAAAAATGTTGATTTCTTTTTTATTTTACTCCATCATATTAAGGATGAATAAAAAATTTCATTGCTTAAAGCAATAAATATATGAAAAATTTTAATAATAAAATGTCTAAAAAAATAAGAAAAAAATTATATAAATAGAAATAAAAAATACAAAAATAAGCCGTATTAATATTTTCTAAGTGAAGCGTGTCTGTTCGGGTGCTATTGATAACACTTATTACGATATTTAAATGGACAATGATCCGTCAATATACTGTCGACATATTCATGACATTAAATCCAGTTTTTTTTTTTAATGGAAAAGATTTAGTAATCATACAAAAAAATTTAATGCGTATGAAAATAAAAACACTGACTCAATACGATGTCAAATTTTAAACAGCAAGCACTTCTAAGATTCAAGATAATTTCGTCAATCTTTTTCTAAGTAATTCTTAAGTGTAGGATAAAAAGAATTAATAAAAAAAATATTTGGCATAAAAAACCGAAGGAAAGATTAAAATAAAAAAAATATTATGAAAATTGCTTTTGTATTTTCGCCTCTGATTGTTGAATTTTATCGATGTGTCTTGCAATTTAAGTTTGTTATATCAGAATTGATATGCCAAGATTACCCCAAATTTGTTATTCTAAAAGCGAGAAAAATACTGAAAAGGGTTAGTCTGTGCGAGATAAGTGTGGCAATTTCAACGAAAATTAAGCCACAACTTGTTTAGATTTTACATAAATTTCCTGACCTCGCTGTTCTTTGGGGGGGGGGGGAATTACAGTACTTCGCAAAAATAGCCCGACAGGGTTTAAAAACATATTTTAGCGTAATTTAAAATTGGTTTTCTTTTAAACAAAAAACAAGAAATTATCAAAAAAGAAGATCGTTTATTTTTCTGCTTCTTTTTTTAAATGTATTTAAAGTACAATTTCTGTATGTGATTTTCTATTAAATCCTTAAAGTTTATCAATATATTTTTTCTGTGGCAAATCATACTTATTTCCGCTGTGTTCCGACAGACGCAACATTGCATGATTGTCGTTAATCTCCTGCTATTTACATTACAAACTTTTATATTGTCATTTCATAGTTCCACCAATTGCGACGTTTACAGCTAGGATATGACACATTCCTTCCACAGAGTCGTATCAATCTCATTTCCCCCATATTTATGGCTTCTGCTCAGACGAACTCAAGTCACTGGTGCCTCCTCAACATGTGTTTACTCGTGCAACCAGATTGGCAACTGGGTCCCACCCATTCACAGTTAGGTTAACCAAATGCAGACAACAATTCTACTCCTGCAGCTTCTTCTCTCGCACTTCCCGTCTGTGGAACTCGCTCCCATATTCTTGCTTTCCTGACGGCTACAACCTCCAGAGGTTTAAATGCAATGTCAATACTCACCTACTAACCACTTGACTCTAACCCTCCCCCCACCCCGTATATCCCCCCCCATTTCCCTTCTAGCTTGAAACTGTCATCTCACCTGTATACTCATCTTTCTATTGCTCTTTTCTAATTGGTTTGTACTCCTCTTCTCTCACTTTTAATTAATTTTCTTTCATTTATGTAGCCCCCCCCCCCCGCACATCAGTAGCATTTCCGCCTTGCTCTGGGTGAAAAAAAAAGGTAAGTAGAAAGTTCCATTCTGAAAGTTGCTTTTATTCTTAATAACTGCCACATTATAGATCATACTCCCTCCTGTGTACTTCCCACTGTAATCTCAAATTCTACGAGTCAAAGTTCAGTCGTTATCGTACCTCCTATACTCATAATCTTCAATTCCTACCACATCTTTTTCATTTATATAAAACGATTATTTATAAAAATTTATATGATCCTCTACCATGAGTTGGATTCGGGCTTTTTTTTTTAATTTTCGTATTTGGGAGAATAGTTATTTCGTCTAAACTAGAGCAGATGGGTGACAGATACATTGTAGCAGATCATTGCTGGCTCTGTAACCAAATACAGCAGATATATACAAGTGTTTTCTGTTCAATCCTCACTGGGTGTCTCGACAATTTGCCAGAAAAAAATGTCACGATTTTAAATGTTGATTTTTGAAGTGGATGTGCAGTAGGTGGGGTAACATAATGTTCTTTTATGAGTGTTTTTACTTGTTCTATATTCTATGATATTTTTAAAATGATTTTGGGATTATTGTCGTCAGAGTGACAAAAACGACTACAAATAAATTGCAAGTAAACTGAATGCATGGTCATCAGCAAAAAGAGCAGCCCAAATGCCAAATAGAGGTAGGGCATACTAAAATCAAGCATCTCCAAAAATTTAAATACCTGGGAAGTGTTCTAACAGAAGACAGAAACTGCGACACAGAGATCCGAGGTGAATTGAAATGGCAAAGGATGCGTTCTAGAAGCTGAGTAAAGTATTAAATGACAGAAAATTTTCGCTAGAAACACAGTAGTGAATACTGGATTGCTATGTGATATCATTTCTTCAATATAGCAGTAAATGCTGGACAATATCATCAAAGATGAAGGGAAAACTTGAAGCAGCAAAAATGTGGTTCTACAGAAGGATGCTGCGGATATCATTGACCCAGCATGTGAGCAATGATGAGTTTTTGAAAAGGATGGAAACGAAAAGGAAATTAATATTGAGCATCAGGAAGAGACAGCTAAAGTTCCTGCGACATGCAATGAGAAAGTAGGGCTTGAAGAACCTGATATTAACATGACAGATAGAGAGAAATACAGACAGAGGAAAGCAGTGGATAACATATTTGAAGAGCCTGAGCAGGTGGATGACAGAACGAATTGTGTAGTGTTACAGAAGAAAGCTAAGAGCCAACATGGATAGAGTGACATGGAAAGCCCTGATTACGTCCTGAAACGGCTGGACACATAGAAGAAGTTCATACTTTGGATATTTGTGCACTTTCATTTTAAGGTATATTTCTTATATGATGTTTATTTTTTCTTTCGTTTTAAAGTCGTTCATCCGGACCATTGAAATTTCTTTATTTTTCGTTTGCGGGTTTATTCTAACTGCCGTATCTGCAAATTTATGTCTTGATCATGGATATGTTCAGTTTCACAATATCAGATAACATTGGTTATTCGCATATAATAAAATCATATTACTGTTATTAACCTAGTTAAAAATGATCCAAACCATAGAGAATTACATCCGAGCAACGCCGGGCTATACTGCTAGTTTTTAAATAAGTTTAGATTAGGAAGCAAAAGCTATACTCTAAATGCGTCTTAAAATCATCTGCATGCGAAAATATTAAAACTTAAAATGTTCATCGCTCGTGGAAGTTTACAAAACTACGTTATCGGAACATAATATGCTGATAAACGAAGTATTTTTTTTTTATAATCGTTTCACCCCGAGCAAGGCATGTCACTGCCACTACTGCGCAGGGGCTATATAGAGTGGAGAAAGGATGATTAAATATAGGAAATGTCAGAGGGTGGGTGATAGGCGGGTATGGATACAGAGAATGAGGGTTGGGTAGATGAGAGTGTTCTGAGAATAGTTGGGAGTTAGTGTGATAGGAGGTGTCTATTGACCCTACATTTAAACACCTGGAGATTGTAGCTGTCGGGAAAGCAGACTTGTGGAAGGGAGTTCCAGAGGCGGAAAGCGCGAGAAAAGAAGCTGTTGGAGTAGAATTTACGGTTACATCTTATTTGTTTAACTGTAAAAGGGTGGGATCTAGTTGCTAATCTAGTATCTCGTGTAAATTCGTGCTTAGGCGGCACCAGTGATCTAAGCTCATCGGAGCAGAAGCCATGAAAGTACTTGTAGAAGAGGCATAGGGAAGCCACATCACGCCGGTGAGAGAGTGGTTGCAGCCGGTCTGCCAAGTCAGTATCAACCACGTTACAGATCCTCCTTTGTATTTTGTCAAGAAGCCCAAGGAGAGCAGCAGGGGCACCCGACCAGATATGGCGGCAATATTCTATACACGGGCGGATGGTAGATTTGTATATGTGCAGAATAGATTCAGGTGGGAAAAACCTCCGGGCCCTTCACAGAGAGCCGACTTTCATAGCAGCAGATTTGGCGATGGATTCGATATAGTCATTCCATTTGAGGTCCGCCGAAAGGGTAAGGCCAAGGAGGCGTAGTATTTTACTCTCTGGGAGGCTAGCCTGTCCCATGTTAATAGGAGGTAGATGCGATTGTCTATGGTGGTTAGTTGATAACAGCTTCCTTTTAGAGGCATTGAAATTTACCAGCCATTTCCTACCCCAGGCCACTACGGATTGGAGGTCCCTTTCAAGTACGGCAGCGAGGTTCACTTTGTCGTCCACACCTGGTTTTTGGTCGATGCGAGAATAGATTGTTGTGTCATCGGCATACATGCCAACTTGGGATCTAATGGTGTCGGGGAGATTTTAGCCTTTTTCTCAGCCATAAATTATGGGTTCGCCTTATATTCGGATACGTTTATCCACTAAAATATTCGGTAACTAAAACTCATTGCTCCTGATACTTACATTTCTAAAACAGATTGATAATTTCAGACATTCCGTAATCAGTTCAATTTCTTTGGAATTTAATCTAAATCCTAATTTATTTCAAGCATTCGGATAAAATGCTCATTCAGTTAAGCAAAATGCAACAGACACAGATTAACGTCAGTCAGTTAGTACGTAATACGCTCTTGGACGATCATGTCTCGAAATAGACATAACTGACTGGGTAGAAGATTATCCCGCAGTAGATTGCCATTACTTTCTGCTGCAGACTGGTTGCCATCCAAGGCTATAGAATCCAATCTGCCCTGTTATTTTACCCATGATTGGTAGAAAGAGACGGATTAATACCTTTCCCAAGGGTATCTGCGAGTAAGTGAATGCAATAAATTCAACTGGAATTCGAACTCGGCTCCTCGATTTCTCGTTCCGAGCCGATATCCACTGCACCACAATGCACATCCTCAGGTTAATTTACGAGGTCCAATTTTGTTTGATGACAATAAATGGCTAATGTTGAGAGTATAACATCACATAAGCCCACCGACTTTGGGATATGAGACTATACCATATCCACTATATTCCCTTGACCAGAGGGTTCGCCGTTTTCACGTTTTTGAGACATACGGCTGCAATAATTGTAAACGATCGCTTCAATGGCTTGATTACAGCGAAGGACACAATCACTTCCAAACAGAAATTTCACCAACAGGCGAACTTGGTAATTGCCTCTCCGTCCGATATTGGCGTTATCTTTTACGGCTTTCTGGAATCTAACCAGAGAATCATTACCGAAGTTTACTGAGAGAAACTAAATGACAGTCATATTGAGTTAAGGAATATGCAACTGGGACTGGTTAATTGACGAACTCCAAATCTACTTCCTTTCAATGATCGGACCCATGTTGCGAGTATGGCACTACAAAAGATCACCGCCTTGGAATAAGGGACTTCGACACATCCACCTTATTCCCCTAATATCTCGACAACTGACTAACTCTTTTTCAAGGATCTTGAGAATTTTTAAGCCGAAACACATTCTGTTACAAAATACGATGCAGAAACTTCATTAAAAGGTTCTTGGCATCCAAACCTTTAAAGATTTATCGTAAGTACATAAATAGTTTTGTAACTCGGTGGCTAAAATGTATCGATATTCAGCGGTCCAATTTTAATTGATTTAAAAACTGTTTAAATGTAATAATTCAGTTTGTCCATCTGTATGTCTGAAATATTTCTAACGCGGGGCACACTTGCTCTGCAGAGACATAATATGACTCTTCAGATTCAAGAGATCTCAGGATTGGAAATCTACTTTTCATTTGGTGTTTCATTTGAGGAGGAAAGACTTAAATTCAAATTTTATTATGATTGAAAAAATTAGAGATTTTAAAGTTTTTAATTTATTTTAAAGAAACACAAAACTTTGCGAATGTTTTCATTTTTTTTCAAAATATTTCGGAAATTTTGTGAATTAAGAAAATCAGATTAATCTCTTCAAAATAACAAGGAATCAGAATTAAAGTAAGTAAATTTGAAATTCTGCAGAGTGTGTCATTTGAAGAAATCAACTCAATTTAAGTTCCACGGAATTTGTGATTTGTAGAATTCAATTTTCGGCCTGAATCAAACTTTTGGCCAAAATTTCGGTCTAAAATCAAACTTTAGGTTCAAATCAAACATTCGGCCCAAAACAAATTTTCAGCCTAAATCAAACTTTAGACCCAAATCAAACTTTTGCCTGAAATTGGACTTAAGAAAATTTGTCTTACGTTAAAACCTGATCAATGTTTGCCTTTTGCCATGATATTTGTTAGATCAATATGTGTTTTTTCTCAAGTAAAAATCGCATCAAAGTTTGTCTTTTGCCTCAAGAAAAAGTCAGTTTTTAAATTTTCCTTTCGAATAAAAACCGGATGATCATTTTTTCATTTGACACAATCAAAGACCGAATTAATATTTGATTTTGTACTTACTTGTCACGAGTTACAAGTTTGAAAAAATAGTGTGGATATTTTTAGATCGAAGATGCAGCACGATTAACGATGTTTATCACTGTGTCAACTCTAACTGTTGACCACGATTTTCACTTAATTTTTGGCTGATCGACGAATCTCGATCAAACTGAACTGCGATGTAAAGACCAGTAAAGTAATGTTTGTTTCAAAATTTACGAGTGAGATGTGAAGAGAAGTATATTTTTATAGGAAAGGAAAACGAAATCTGAAAAGAGACTCATCTAATAAACTTTTTTTCGTGTATTAGGACTTTTAAAAAAGTTACATAACTTCATAAATGGTGATTTGAGCATTTTCATGTTTATCAAGCAAGCTAGGTTAACTATAGCCAAGTAGTAAGTTCGATCTTCACTGTGTACTCCATGCTTTCGGCCTTGTGCCACATTTAAGCTACGCTTAGTGAATCGCTATAAAAGGCATTTGTATCAGAATATACTGTTATTCTTGTAAAGATCAGTCAATTAAGTGCCATACATGATACACGCTTAGGTGATCATGTCTCAAAAGAGACATGACTGACTAGGCGGAAGATTTTTCCACAGTAGGTTGCCATTACGTTCTACGGTAGACTGGTTGCCAGCCAAGGCTATAGAATCGGATCTGTCCTGTTATTTAACCCATAATTGTAAGGAAGAGACGATTATTACCGTTCTCAAGGGTATTTACTCGTAAGTGAATGCAGGGGATTCAACTGGAAATTAGTTTGTGGAGATCAGTTTTCTCATTAAAAAAAATTGAAAAGAATCTGCAAAATGGATGAAGGCCAAATTAATAATTTTTAAAATTATATTCATCTGTATTTTTTCAGATTGTCTAAAGTTAACCCCCAAATGTAACTATGATCACTTTGTTGTGTTATGTCTTCAGCATTGAAATTCGGAACAACACAATGAGTGCTGATATTTCTGTTTCTCATTAAATTTAAATACGTAGATGGGTTGAAAATATTATACGGTTGACTTGGAAGTAGTGGTGCAAGAGCCGTGAAATCTTGCATGCATTAATTTCACTTCTTATTAATAAGTGCATTGTTTATTTACAGGTAAACTGATATCTGATTGTTCGAAGAAGACTTCACGTATAGCTGGCAGCGACTTATGGACAAAATTTGGCATCGTGCTGTTATACCTGACGAACTAAGCAAGTCGATTTTCATAGCACTGCCTAAGAAGCCAGGTGCAAACGAATGCGACTTCCATCGAACAATCAGCTTAATGAGTCGTATTATAAAACTGGTCGTCCGAATCCTGATAAATAAGAGCGAGAAGCAGAATCAGGCCAGAGATAGGACAAGAACAGTGCAGGTTCTTCAAAGAAACTGGAACAATATGGAGTGACATATTCATGATTACGATGATCTCTGAAAAGGCAATACAAATAAAGAGGGAATTTTACTTATGTTTTATCGATGATGTAAATGTGTTACGGAAAATACGCCACAAAATATTGATGGAAATGCTCAGGAGCCTCGACATATTTGGGAAAGACATGAGTAATCAAGAATCTCTACTGGCAGTAAACTGCTTGTATACGAACAGGTAACGAATTCAGTAGATATACAAAGACAGAAAGGGGTTTAAGACAAGGATGTGTCTTTTCAGCGGATATATTCAACTTATACAGCGAGACTACTCTGAGGACCCTAGATGTTATATCAGGATTCGTCATCGGAGGCCACAATTTAAACAACCTAAGGTACGCAGATGATAAACTGCTTATAGCAGACACAGAAAGAAAAGTACAAGATCTCCTACAGAAGGTAGCTGAAGTGAGTGATAAGAAAAGACTACAAATAAACTGCAAGAAAACCGAATGCATGGTCATCAGAAAATAGAGCAGCCTAAAATGCCAAATACAGGTGGGGAATACTAAAATCAAGAAGGTACAAAAAATTTAAATACATGATAAGTGTTCTAACAGAACACAGAAAGTGCGACACAGAGATCCGAAGGTGAATTAGCATGTCAAAGGCTCGCGTTCCAGAAGCTGAGTAAAGTATTAAGATACACGAAACTTTCACTAGAAACAAAGAAGAGAGTACTGGATTGCTATGTGATGTCAGTTCTTCAATATTATAGTGAATGCTGGACAATATCCTCTGTGATGAAGAAAAAAAACTTGAAGCTGCTGAAATGTGAATCTGCAGAAGAATGCTGCGGATATCATTGACCCAGCATGTGAGCTATGATGATGTTTTGGAAGTGATGGAAACAAAAAGGATATGAATATTGAGCATCAGGAAGAGACAACTAACGTTCCTGGGGCATGCAATGACGAAGTAGGGCTTGGAGAGCCTGATACGAACAGGCAAAATATTGGGGAAAAGACAGAGCAAAGCAGCGGATAATATTTGAAGGGCCTGAGCAAGTGGATGACAGAACGGGAGTTGCGTGGTGTTAAAGAAGAAAGTGGGCTAAGAGCCACCAGGAATAGGGAGACGTGGAAGTTCAAGATCGCCTACGTTCTGAAAGGACAGGGCACATAGAAGAAGAAGAAGAAGAAGAAGAAGAAGAAGAAGAAGAAGAAGAAGAAGAAGAAGTTATCAAGTACCCGTAGAAAAATGTTTTAGCCCCCTAAGGACATCCTTGCTGACATAGTTGCTACATTAGCGGATAACGAATCTTGAGGGTGACCCAAAGTCTGGATGTCATGCAACTACCACCATCCATAAAAAGATTGATCGCTTTTACCACATAGTGATAGATGAGGGACGATCGGCTATGAATCAAATAGGCAATGCTAATTACCACATCCCGTTGGAGAGATGAGAATATTTGGCACAATGAACTTGGCATAATATAGATTTCTATTCGATGTATGTCACATCTTCTGACACCTGATCAATGACCTACTAGTTTCAATGAACGCTTCTTAACCCTAGATAAGTGTTGGTTCAACACCTTGTGCCAAAGACATAGAAATAATCCGTGTAGTGGAAAGACACTTTACACCTACTCCACAAAAAGCTAAGGTCGTTTTGTCTGCAAGGATTGTGATGACATCAGTTTTTGGGGATACAAAAGGCATTGTGTTTATTGACTATAGTCACAAGAGCCACACCATCAATGGAGAGTTCTATGGTAACTTGTTGAGGCAGTTACTAAAACGACAAGATGACAAGAATAAAACTAACCAAAGAATTTTGTTTTATCAAAACAATGCTTTTGGTTTTACTGGACATTGCGTGAAAGTGTCTTTTTAAACTGGCTGATTTCTTCTTATTTTCCTGATTTAGCAAACATCTGTTCCTTAACATGATAAGATACTTGACTTGGAACAAGTGTCGCAGTGTTAATGTTATATCTGCTGTTGCTGACATTTTAGATGAATGGGATGAATATTTTTCTTTGAACAGTCAAAGGACAATATATCTGTAAACGTTTCTGCTGTCCGTTCATCTGGAATGTTTTCTGCTATCACTGTATATCAAACGTTTTTGGTGACAATTTATCTGGAAAATTTTCCGATGTCAGTTTATCTGGAAATATCTCTGATGACAGTTTATCTGGAAACGTCTTTGACGATAATTTATCTGGAAACGATTCTGATGTCAGTTTATCTGGAAAGGTTTCTGCGATCAGTTTATATCAAACGTTCCTGATGTCAATTTATCTGGAAACATTTCCGATGTCAGTTTATGTGGAAACGTTTCTGATATCAGTTTACGCAGAAAGGTTTCTGTGTCAGTTTATCTGAAAACGTTTCTGATGACAGTTTAACTGAAAATGTTTCTAATGACAGGTTTTCTGGAAACAATTATGTGTCAGTTTATCTGAAAACGTTTCTGATGTCAGTTTATCTGGAATGTTTCTGCTGTCAGTTTATATCAAACATTCCCGATGTCATTTTAATTAGAAACATTTCCAATGTCAGTTTTTGTTGAAACGTTTCTGATGTCAGTTTATTCGAAAAACGTTTCTGATATCAGTTTATCCGGAAACGTTTCTGATATTAGTTTGCACAGAAAGTTTTCTGTGTCAGTTCATCTGAAAACGTTTCTGATGACAGTTTATGTGGATTGTTTTCTGCTGTCAGTTTATATCAAATATCAATCATTCCTGATTTCAATTTATCTAGAAACGTTTCCGATGTCCGTTTATTTTGAAACGTTACTGATGTCAGTTTACACAGAATGGTTTTTATGTCAGTTTATCTAGAAAGAATTCTGATGACAGTTTACCTGGAAACGTTTCTGATGTCAGTGTACGTGGAAACATTTCTGATGATAGATTAACTGGAAACATTTCTCATGACAGTTTATGTGGAAACGTTTCTGATGTCAGTTTATCTGGAAACGTTTCTGAGACAATTTATCTGAAAACGTTTCCGATCTCAGTTTCTCTGGAATGTTTTCTTCTGTCAGTTTGTATCAAATATCAAACATTCCTGATGTCAATTTATCTGGAAATATTTCCGATGTCTGTTTATGCTGAAACGTCACTGGTGTTAGTTTACACAGAAAGGTTTTTGTGTCAGTTTATCTGAAAAAGGTTCTGATATCAGTTTACCTGGAAAAGTTTCTAATGACTGGTTATCTGAAAACGTTTCTGATGTCAGTTTACCTGGAAACATTTCCGATTTCACTTTATGTGGAAACGTTTCTGATGTCAGTTTACACATGCAGGATTCTGTGTCCGTTTATCTGAAAACGTTTCTGATGACAGTTTATCTGGAAAATTTCTAATGACAGTTTATCTTAAAATTTTATTGACGACTGGAAACGTTTCTGATGACAGTTAATTTACAAACGTTTCTAATGTCAGTTTATCTGAAAACGTTTCTGATTTTCTTTTAACGGAAACGTTTCTCATGTTAGTTAATCTGGAAACTTGTTTTGATATTTTTATCGGTAATTGTTTTCGATGTCAGTTTATCTGGAATACTTTTTGATGCCAGTTTATGTGGAAACGTTTCTGATATCTGTTTGATAGAAGAAAAACGTTGTTAATATTTTTAACAAAAAAGACAGAAAGTGTCGCACTTTTTGGAAATTATTTGAAGATCATTAGAATTAGTTTTTGCTGAACTATTTTAGTTCTTTGAATGAAAATGTACATGTGCACATGTGATTCTACATTTCTACAAAATTGGTAAATTTCCTTTTCTATCTAGCAACAACCTTTAAGTAAGAGGAAAAGAGTATAAGCTGAAATGAATGTCACTTTGAAATGACTTATTTAAATTCAATATATATTTTCTAATAAATGTAGCTTCTTAATTGAAAAATCATTTTAGATTTGAAATTTGATACTTTTACCATCAGTAAAGCAAGATTATTTCGTTTAAAAATTGGAGTCTGACTTCACAAAATCACTTTTATCAAAATATTGTCTATGTCATTCTTATCAAAATCAGTTTTATTCATCTCTAAAACGAAAACAAAATCCCAATGACAAAGTATGTTGCTTTAGAATCACACCGAGGAATTGTCTGAAGAAAAAAAAAGAATAAAATTTAACTGGAAAGACATTTTTGTTTGTTCCTTGACAGTTAATTCTGAGATGCAGAGCGATGAGAATATTAACCGAGTCTCAATATATCATTGCAATATTTTTTTCTATTAATTTAAAATTTGAAATTTCTAACAGGTCTTATGAATAAAGCTAACTTGGAGAAATTATTCAACATCTTGTTTATAAATATCGGGGGCTATTTTTAGTTTTTTTTATATGATTTATATTTACTGATAAATAAAATATTATTTAGATTGTTCGAACTCTTGTCCTCATCTTTATTGCCATGTCAACGACGTTTCGGTCGTTGTACGCTCAGACCTTCTTAAAGTGTTAGGAATTTCGTACCAAACCCTTTATTTCGATCACTGGGGTATATCATTCTCATTCCATGTGTGATGCCACTTCCGCATGCTATGTAGTTATCGCTCTTTAACTCAACACTTAAATTTATTTGTTCACCACTGCTGTAGCCAGGTATTGGACTCATAACTTTTAAGGACACATAGTCCAGTGGATATAAGCATTGGTTAGTTCTAGTGACTTGATTAAATTTCAGATAAGTAACTCAAATATGATCCGTCAGAGCATCCCATATTAAGTTATATTTCTCCTTTTTTTATTCTTTGGTCACTTTTATTGAATAATAACGACTTTTATATGATAATTTAGTTCGTATTCATCTTGTGCAAATTAATTGAATCAACTGCTTTAGTTTCTTTTCTTTCACCGTACGGTCAGTTTTAGATCCATTGATGTGACAGGGTGTAATCGATTTCTATTTCTTTTTTTTTTTCTTTTTTTTTTTTTTGATTAGGCTATTTGCAATTGTGTGCAGCAATACGAATCTATTTTCGGGGTGTATGATGACATTTGTTTGGTTTTGAAAAATATTGACTCATCTGTGATTGCATCATATTTCTATCACGCCTAGACACTCTTGTTTCAACTGTCGATTAGTTTTACTATGGCCATTGTCTACGCTGGACGTTACTCCATGGAGGCGTACAAAAATTGTAACGCAGCACGAGAACACTAGCAAGCCTACCAGAAATCGCAGGTATGTTTGGTCTCAGTCTTTCAACTGACTGTCGTATCATGAAAGCGAATAAGCAAACTGAATCCATCAAATCCAAAACGTAAAGGAAAATAGGGCTTGAAGAGAAAAAAAAACAACGCCAAGAGACAATGATACGTGATCAGCGAAAGGCTGAAAGATGCAAGGAAGACGCTTATTCTTCATCTATGTGCCTTGTTCTTTCAGGACATAGGCGATCATGGCCTTCCACATCTCCCTATCCCTGGTGGCTCTTAGCACGCTTTTTCTTATTACATCACGCAACCCTCGTTCTGCCATCCACGTGCTCATGGCAGTCAAGTACGTTACATGCTATTTTCCCCTGTCTCACCTTTCCTCGACCTGGCCTGTTAGTATCAGGTTCTCCAAGCCCTCAATGCATGTCCCAGGAACTTTAGCTATCTCTTCGTGATGCGCAGTATATTAGTTTCCATCTTTTCCAAAACATCATCATTGCTCACATGCCCAATCCATGATATTCACAGCAACCTTCTGTAAAACTACATTTCAGTTGCTTCAAGTATTTCCTTCATCTTAGATGATATTGTCCAGCATTTACTGCCATATTTAAGATTTGACTTCACATAGCAATCCAGTACTCTCTTCTTTGTTTCTAGTGAAATTTTCTTGTCACTTAATATTCTGCACATCTTCTGAAATGTGTCCTTGCTAGTTTGCGTTCGGATCTCTGTGTCACACTTTCTGTCTTCTGTTAGAACTCTTCCCAGGTATTTAGATTTTTGTACCTGCTTGATTTTCGTATCACCTGTATTTGGCATTTTGGGCTGCTCTTTTTACTGATGACCATGCATTTGGTTTTCTTGTAGTTTATTTGTAGTCCTTTCTTATTACTCTTTTCAGCTACCTTCTGTAGGAGGACTTGTAGTTTCGTTTCCGTGTCTGCAATCAACACTGTGTCATCTGCGTACCTTTAAATTGTGGCCTCCGAAGACAAATCCTGGCATAACATCTAGGGTCCTCATAATAGTCTCGCAATACAAGTTGAATAGATCCGGTGAAAAGACACATAATTGTTTTACGCCCCTTTCTATCTTTGTATATCTGCTGAATTTGTTACCTGACTGTATGCAGGCGATTTGCTGCCAGGAGAGATTCTTGATTACTCTTAAGTCTTCTTAAATATATCGAGGCTGCTGAGCATCTCCATCAATTCTTTGTGGCCTATTTTGTCGGACGAACGCCTTCGCATATTCGTTTTATTTCAATTAAGCCTCCTTGGCCTTACACTCTCGGCGGACCTCAAATGGAATGACTATATTGAATCCATTGCCAAATCTGCTGCTATGAAAGTCGGCTCCCTGTGCAGGGCCCGGAAATTTTTCCCACCTGAATCTATTCTGCACATATACAAATCTACCATCCGCCCGTGTATTGAATATTGCTGCCATATCTGGTCGGGTGCCCCTGCTGCTCTCCTTGGGCTTCTTGACAAAATACAAAGGAGGATCTGTAACGTGGTTGATACTGACTTGGCAGACCGGCTGCAGCCGCTCTCTCACCGGCGTGATGTGGCTTCCCTATGCCTCTTCTACAAGTACTTTCATGGCTTCTGCTCCGATGAGCTTAGATCACTGGTGCAAACAAATAAGATGTAACCGTAAATTCTACTCCAACAGTTTCTTTTCTCGCGCTTCCCGCCTGTGGAACTCCCTTCCACAACTCTGCTTTCCCGACAGTTACAATCTCCAGGTGTTTAAATGTAGGGTCAATAGACACCTCCTATCACACTAACTCCCAACTATTCTCAGAACACTCTCATCTACCCAACCCTCATTCTCGGTATCCTTACGCGCCTATCACCCACCCTCTGACATTTCCTATATTTAATCAGCCTTTCTCCACTCTACGTAGTCCCCTGCGCAGTAGTGGCAGTGACATGCCTTGCTCGGGGTGAAACGCTTATAATAAAAAAAAAAAAAAAAAAAGTAACACAAGGGTGTATATATGCATTTGTTTTCTGCCATATTCAATGTATTATTAGATATATAGTGCTATAAGATATAGATATATAGTGCGATGTAAACGATTAGAAATCGTTTACATCGAATTGTATAAAATATTTCTTTATTATTTTTAAAATGTTTAAAGAAATTTAAGATATCTTTATTGTTCTCGATTTGAAAGAAGTCATTTTTAAGGCAAATATTCAATCACATATGGTGTATTGTGGGGCAGTGGATATCGACACGGAACGACAAATCGGGGTGACGATTTCGAATTCCAGTTGAATTCCTTGCAATCACTTACGCACAAACACCCTTGGGAAAGGTATTAATCCGTCTCTTCCCTCCAGTTAAGGGTTAAATATTAAGACAGATTGGGTTCTATAGCCTTGGCTGGCAACCAGTCTATCTCAGAAAGCAATGGCAACCTACTGCAAGATAATCTTCGGCCCAGTCAGTCATGTCACTTACGAAACATGATCGCCCAAAGCGTTTATCACGTATGGCACTTAATTGACTAACTCAATTAGTAATCAATATAAGGAGATAATAAGAATAAATAAATTTATACATATGTAATTTGTTTAATTAAACTTTATTTTTAATGGATACTCTATTTTTTATAATTAAACAGTATGTTCATTAACATTCACTGGCCTAAATAATCGAGAAATCTTATTAGGAGTACAATTATTCAAGCCAATAAAAGCCTAATATATATATATATATATAGTTCTGGCTGTTTTCAGACAAAACTGCTTCTGTGTAGTTCCAGATGGTAAAGCATCTATAAGGAATTACTATAGCTTGAAATTCGGTCCATGTCATTTCGTCGAAGTGTAAAAAACTGTATTTCATCTCGGATTTCATGCAAAAGAAAGTATTTGCGGGGAATTTTACTGCACTACTTTATTTAAAATAAATCTGCAGCTGAAGTATACAGAATTCTTGTTGAGACTGATGGTGAGCATGCTCTGTCAAAAAAAACATGACGATATTGGTTTAGACACTTCAAAAATCATGATTTTGATGTTGGAGGTAAAGAACAATCTGATGCAACAAAAATATTTGAAGATAAAGAATTGGAAGCATTTTTTTCATGAAGACTCATGTCAGGCGCAATTTGAATTTGCTGAATCATTACGAGTTACAGTTTTGAAACGTTTGATAGCACTATGAATTGGGTGCTGTATGAGTTGAATCCGAGAGACATCTTGTCACGTGTGAACAGCTGCTTCAACGGCAAAAAAGTAAAGGTGTTATTCATTGAATAGTGACCGGTGAAAGTTGTGTACACTATAATAACGTAGAGGATCGTTTCGTTAGCCAGGCCATATATCAACATCAACGGCAAAGCCGAATATCCATGGTTCGAACCTTCTGCTCTGTGTTTGGTGAGATCAGATGTATGTATTTACTTTCGAGCTGTTCAAACCGACCAAAACGATCATGAGAGATCACTATCGACTAAATTGAAGCGTTGGAGCCGAACATTGAAGAAAACAGGCTGCTATAGGATCAGAGTTACGACAAAGTGATTTTGCAACATGACAACGCTTGGCCACATGTTGACAAACGTGTGAAAACCTAACTGAAAACGTTAAAATGGTAAGTCTTACCCCACCTGTCGTATTTACCAGAGATTCTTCTTCTTCTTCTTTCATTTGCCCTGTCCTTTCAGGACGTAGGCGACCATGACTTTCCGCATCTCTCTATACATGGTGGCTCTTAGCACGCTTTCTCCTGTTACACCATGCAACCCTCGTTCCATCATCTACCTGATTATGTCCTTCTAATATGTTATCCGCTGCTTTCCCCTGTCTCTTTTTCCATCTATCTGGCCTGTTAGTATCAGGTTCTCCAAGCCCTCTTTCCTCATTGCATGTCCCAGGAACTTCAGCTGTCTCTTCCTGATGCTCAGTATTAATTTCCTTTTTATTTCCATCCTTTCCACATTTCAGTTGCTTCAAGTTTTTTCTTTATCTTCGATGATATTGTCCAGCATTCAATACCGTATTGAAGAACAGACATCACATAGCAATCCAGTACTCTCTTTTTTGTTTTTAGTAAAATTGTCCTGTTTCTTAATACCTTACTTAACTTCTGGAATGCTTTCTTCGCCATGCCAATTCGCCTTTGGATTACCCCGTCCGATTATCAGGTGTTTCGATCGATGCTACATGGCCTGCCTTAGCAGCACATTCATTCCTATGAAGATGCTAAACAATCGCTTGACTCGTGGTTAGTCTCAAAAGACGTGTCGTTTTTCCGACGTGGAATTCAAATGCTGTCAGAAAGATAAGAAAAGGTAGTGGCTACTTATGGACAATACTTTCAGTGACATGTTTCTTATTAATTTTTGTAAATAAAACATAACTTTTCATGAAAAATCAGCGAGAAAATATTCAAGGTCCTAATATATATATATATGTGTGTGTGTGTGTGTGTTTATGTGCATGTGTGTGTGTCTGTGTGTCTTTTTGTGTGAGCGTACACGCGCGTGTGTGTATAAATAACGAGTTCTAGAATTTATAATTAGAAATTAAATTAAACTTTTTCTTTACTTGATATATTTTTCCTCTAATCGTCGGCAAAAATATTTGCGGAAATGACACCCATTCCTCAGGGATCTTGATTGTAAAGTTTAATGCAATCCCAATTTGAAAATTGAAATTTTAAAAAATTACTGCTCTCAAAAGCGAGAGGAATATCTTCGAATCTCAGAGGAGGGATAAGATAAGTCCACATTTCAATTTCATTATTACTGTCAATGTATAGATTTATGTGCATGTTTATGTGTTTTTTGTGTACGTTTATATGCATTTCTGTGTATATAAATATATATATATGTGTGTCTGTGTGTGTGTGCACGCGCGTAGTGTATGTGTGTATATGTGTGTGTGTGCGAGTAGTGTATGTGTGTATATGTGCGTGTGTATGTGTGTGTGTGTGTGATGATACGAGAGTTCGAGAAGTTAAAAATAGAAGTGAAATTAGGTTGCATTTTTTACTTGATGATTTCTATATTTTTCCTGTTATTCCTGGCAAAAATTCGTTTTTTTATATATAAAAAAATATATATAAATTACATCTACAAAAGCTAAAAACAACAAAGAACGTATCAAATCCGGACAATGGACAAGAAAACTAGTGAACAAAAGAACCACATTTTTTCTTTATTTTAATTTTTTTAATATTTTATTTTTGTATTTTTTTTTTTTTTTAACGTGGGGAATTAATTTTTTTTTTTTTTTTGCTGAATTTGAAGAGTAGATAATTATGACAAACGCTATCTGTACCCACCTTTTTTTTCTTTTTCTTTTTTTTTTCTTTTTTTTTCTGTCACTGAACGATATAGTTTTGAAAGAACAGGAAAAAGAAGCACTGGGAGGGTGGGTTGGTGGATTTTGCTTCTAAAACGGGTGAGAGCATCTAAATTGGGATGAGGTCAAAGAAGTGGTTGTAGAGCAATTACAAAGGTTTTGTTTAAAGGAGTCGGGGAGGAATAAAAGAAAGAAAAATCATTTAAATTCGATTTCTTCTTCTTCTTCTTCTTCTTCTTCTTTCAACCACCAAAACTGTAATACCAGGTTGTATATGCGTCGAGACACACACCCAGTAGAACAAGCAGTCTTTCAAATACACACTCGTGTACACAGACATACACGCATCCAAGTAATCTACTGTAATGGCTGACCGCTCGTATTCGAATATACTAAAGTGACTAAACAATCCCCGTTACAGACTATATATATATATATATATATATATATATATATATATATATATATATATATATATAATAGTTTGGGATTTGAAAAACTCAGTTTTTGGCCTTAATTTGAATTTTGGCCCAAAGAAAACTAAATCTAGTCTTTTAACTGAAATTCGACTTAAGTATATTTTCGACTTATATATATATATATATATATATATATATATATGTGTGTGTGTGTGTGTGTGTGTGTGTGTGTGTGTGTGTGTGTGTGTGTGTGTGTGTGTTTGCGTGTAGAATTCGAGAAATTAAATATAGACGTTAAATTAAGTTGATAATTTATATATTTTTCCTGTTATTCCCGGCAAAAATATTTTGCATCTACTGTTTAGATGCGACTAAACAATCCCCATTAAAACTCTTCCTAAAGCACATTTGTGTTTGTTAAACATCGAAAGATCTCACCGGTAGTTTATAGTGAAAATATGCTGAGTGGACCTTGAAAAAATGAAAGATGATTAAAGTTTTAATTTATATTGAGTTTAATGTAACAATATTTTTTATTTAAAAAGGCTATTTGTCTGTATTTCTGAAATGATGTAGTATTTACAGTATTTACATTATTCGGACTATTGTCCTCATCTGTCTTGCCATTTGTACGACGTTTCCGCCATTCTACGCTACGGCCTTCTTCAGTGGTTATAGACGTTGATTAGTTCTTGACCCAAAGAGTTGTGAGTTCAATACCAGGCTACAGCAGTGGTGAGCAAGTAACTTACAGGGTTAGAGGGAGATAACTCATGACTTCCAGAAGAGGCATTAATCAAGGAATGGATATCATATACCTCAGTGATTGTAATATAGGTTTCGGTTTGAAATTCCTAGCACCTGAAGAAGTTCGGAGCGTACAACGGCCGAAACGTCATACAAATGGCAAGAAAGCTGAAGACAATAGTCCGAATAATGTAAATACTGTTAAAAATGTTAGTTTTAAATTAAGTTTAAAATATTTCCAAAACTTTGTTAATTGAGTAAAATAATTCTATTATTTTTCTAATTCTAAGCTATCAGAGTTAAACTAAAAAATCTCGTGACGTGAGGTTTTGAATTTCTGCAGTGCTTGTGATTTTAAATCTCAACTCAGTTAAAGTTCCACGGAGGTTGGGATTTGAAGAACTCAGTTTTTGGCTTTAATTTGAATTTTGGCCCAAAGAGAACTAAATCTAGTTTTTAACCGAAATTCGACTTATAGCCCAAATAAGTGTTATAGTTGGGTTTTAAGGTCCGATGGAGTGAATTGAGGAATTCAATGTTATTTCTTTAAAATTATCATTACTTTTTTTTTCTAAGCATGACCATGGATCCCTTTAGCTTTGAACCGGAGACCCAATTAGCCCTCCTCAGAAGATAGCTTAAAAGTCCGCACAGCGTGCCGCTTTTCAGCTAGTGAAAAATAATTCTACGTGGTCGAAAGTTTCAATACTCTCTTTCTGATTTCAATTATAAATGTCTTTTTATTCTCATTGTTCTCAAAACAACGCCTTCTTCTCACATACTCCATCTATATGAAAACCACATCTCTGTAGCTTCTTTGGAAAATGTCAGGCATTTACTGCTACAGATGAGAGTAGATATTACACATCTTGATTCTAATGACATCTTCCTTAACCCATTGTTTATCTTCTGAAAAACACTTTTTGCTATTCCAATGCGTCTTCGAATATCACATCTTTTCTTTTATAATAATTCCCATACAGTTTCATGTGCGGACAGTTTGCCGAAAGACAATCCGCCAACGGAGAGTTCGCCGACGGACAATTCACAGATAGGACAATTATTTGACACTTTAAGACTTTTCAAGTTCAAGCTCATATCCAGTTTTTTTAATAATTTCTAAGACCTTCAGTCATGATCCTGAAGTTTTTCAAGACAGAACGAGGAGACAGAAAGCATTTATTTGAGCGATATGCCTATATTTGCACCAGACCTAGAGAATCTAAAAATTACTGGAGGTGCGAAAAACTGTGAAAGTCTGGCGACAATCGATAATCTAATCAGCGAAACGCGTTCGGAACACTTGCATCCACTAACACCTGGACAGTTCCTTGACTGTTTAAAATAAATGGACGAGAGTTTGAACTTGAAATATTTAAAGCGTCGATCAAATGTCCTGTCTGCGAATTGTACATCGGCAAACTGTCTTAAAAAAATGTCTGGCTTTCCTGAGTGGAGTGACGTCTCCAATTCGTAGCTTCCTTTTTAATTTATATTCACTATATAGATATAGATATAGATATAGAAAGAGTAGAAATTAAGCAGTGGGAATTGCATTCTATTTTTTTTTTTTTACTTATTAATTTTAGTCAAGGTGTTGCTAATGTAACGCATTTTCAAATACATACGAGC
Organism: Ascarosepion bandense; assembly: GCA_037127315.1. Lineage (NCBI taxonomy): Eukaryota > Metazoa > Mollusca > Cephalopoda > Sepiida > Sepiidae > Ascarosepion > Ascarosepion bandense. The sequence continues at coordinate 3,660,043 of JBBBDQ010000293.1, forward strand.
ATATATATATATATAAACTTATTTATAAATGGAACTTTGTCTGTGTGTGTGTGGCTGTGTGTGTGTGTGTGTGTCCGTTACCTATAGACTCCAAAACGGCTGAACCGATTTCTTGAAAATTTACACAGTTGTACTATAAGCGTCTGCGAGTGTTCTTAGCTAGGTTTTGTGTCAAGGTACCCCAGATGATTATCGAAAATCGATAATCAAAAAACTCAGATTATAGAAGGAGTGGTACGATTTTAATCAAATTTGATACACTCATAGACAAAGACATATCAATCAATATTCAGAAGGTTCAAGGTTGCAGTTCTTACAATAGTGCAGAAAATCGATATATATATATATATATATATATATATATATATATATTAAAAAGCTAAGATGTTTGTTTGTGTGTGTGTCTGTTTATCTGTCTGTATGTCTGTATTTTATTCAGCCCTTTTATTTTAGTTTTTGCTTCGGGTTTGGCTCTAAGCATGTATAATTGTAGTTCTTTGTCTCAGCCATGATACCATTTACTCAGAAGACTCATTTAGCCTTCAATATTCAGTTTACGACGAAAACACTTATCTGATATCGATACCAGGAAATGAAAATTTGACTTATATCCATTCATTTTTCTTTCAGTCCACGTTTTCGCTTTAACTGGAAACAACTATTGCCAAGTGTCTTTTGTGCCAAGTGTCTGAGCTCCAGTACCATGGATTAGTTTTAAAGCTTTCATTACATCCGAGCAACGCCGGGCTATACTGCTAGTATATATATATATATATATATATATATATATAACAGACAAGATGTGATGTTCTTATGTTTTTTAAGTAATTTTTCATGAGTTCTTATGATTTGTTTTTTTTAAGGACATAAATTATATAATAATTGTCCCAAAACGTGTCCAAATTCATAGTAATTATAAACAGAACAAATTTTCCCGTCGACGTAAACAAAAATATTGAATTAATTATCTATTAATCTAAATTTAAAACGGCTACCCTAATCGTGACTATTTCTTATTCTTATTAGAAAGAATCAACATTATTTACGTACTGACATATGCTTTGAAGAACTGCGTTCTTGATCCTAATGTTGTAAATGATTATATCGGCCATACAACTACAAAACGAACTCGAAGACTGATGTTACATATCTCTGAACGGTGCTCAATTCGATCGCATTTAAACACACACACGATAACCTACCAAACCCTATCCGTAACATACTTGTTGACAACACAAATACAATGACATCATTCACAAGCAAACATAATGGATGCCTTATAAATAAAAACGAAAGTTTCAGCACTCAGTAACGTCAACTGCGGACACGCTAACAATAAGTTTACCACTAAAACATACCACTACTCCGCATTATACATAACACCACTTACATTCTGTTACACATAAAATAACATTCATCTTCGAAAATGGCGAAAAGTATAGCTAAATGCGAGCGGATAAACAAAACATTTGTAAGATTTTTATATAATTTATGTCCTCAAAAGAAAGAAATCATAAGATCAACATAAAAAAACTTGAAAATCACGCCTTGTTGTGTCATATCTAACGAAACCTCCCTAAAAGAGAGATAGCTATCCATATATATATATATATATATATATATATATATATATATATATATATATATAACTTAAATCCACAGAAAGAATGGAAACTGATATGCAAAGCTAGGACCCCTAATAGTTTAAACAGGAAACTTTCACTGGAAATAAAGAGAAGAGTGCTGGATTGCTATGTGATGTCAATTCTCCAATACGGCAGTGAATGCTGGACAATATAATCGAAAATGAGGACAAAACTGGAAGCAGCGGAAATGTGGTTCTACAGAAGGATGCTGCGGATATCGTGGACTGAGCATGCAAGCAACGATGTGATGTTGGAAAGAATAGCAACAAAAAGGAAATTAATACTGAGCATCAGGAAGAGACAACTGAATTTCCTGGGACACGCAATGAGGAAGGAGAGCTTGGAGAACCTGATACTGACTTGCCAGATAGAAGGAAAAAGAAGCAGAGGAAGGCAACGAATTACATATTTGCAGGGCCTGATCAGGTGGATGACGGAACGGGGGTTGCGAGGAGTAACAGAAGCAAACATACTAAGAGCCACAAGGGATAGGAAGACCTGGAGGACCATGATCGCCTATGTCCTGAAGGGGCAGGGCACACAGAAGAAGAAAAATCTATGTTTGACAGAAAAAATTAAAATTTTGAAATTTCAATACCGGAATATACTCCTAACTAAAAGGAGGAAGATCATATGTGTCTTCATAGAAATAAGTATAAATTGCCATAATTATCCTGTTCTTCCAATCAGTCACAATCAGGTTCTTTAAAAATATTTTGACTAATCAGTTAATTCCCCACTACCTACCACTACTAACTCAAGGACCAAGCCGCATACCTCCCACTACCAAAGAAGAAATTACTACTAAATTTCCACTAGCTTAACCCTATAAAAACCAATATCCTCAATCTTTTCCTTTACTAGAGCAAATCTCTGGGATTAGATTATTTTCTCATTCTTTGTTTAAATGGGGCTGAGAATGCATGTCTTAAAATGACATGTTTAAAATGGCTATTTCTCCTCAAAGTTTTATCTGAATTTACACATATATATATATATAAATGTAAATGAAATTTTTTTTTTTACTTAGCGACGTCTTAATTTAGTTTAATTCAAATGACCTAATTTAAAAAAAAAAATTATTTTAAATCCTATATCTTTTTATTCCCTTTAAAAATAATTATGCCTTTTTAAGTTAAGGCCTTTTTCTAATATTTCAACGTTTTGGGAAGTTAGGTTTTTGAATATGTCCAGCGTCTGTAATATATAATTTTTTTTCTTTTTCCCTCCCTTCCTTCCTTTATCACTCTTATCTCCCACCTTTTTTCCGTGTTGCTTAACCTTACATCAATTCAACACGGCCGTCTGTTAATTTTTAGTTACAATTCTCTTTCCTTCTTTTGCGAACCCAGACGATGTCTATTTTTTCTTTTCTTGTTATTTGATTTTATTTTGTTTATCTTTTTCTTTTTCTCTTTTCTTTTTCTTTTTTATTTTCTTTTTTAATTTCTTTGCAAATCTATTTAAAAAGGAAAATTAGACTGATTTTTCTCTAGTTTCTGAAAGGATTTTTCTGTTGCCTAGGTGATGTGTTATCCCCCGTGGGGATCTTCATATCGAAATGCTCATTCAACATCATTGAATTAATCCTTTTTTAATTTATATTTGCTCTGTTATATTTTATTACATGGAGCTCTCTTCCTGTATCATTTTTTAATATTAAAATAAAATTTTTAATATTAATTAGGATCGGGTTTTTGGAATTTACCTTCCTGCTTTTTTCCCTTCGATTAAAGTATCTGAATTTATATATATATATATATATATATATATATATATATATATACTGTTAAATATAAAATACAATGAATGTCTATTATATTTAATCATGTGCCTTTCCAAATATCGTATTTTGGATTTAATTTCAGTTAAAAATAAAGACAAATATTCTCCAATATTTGGATAATTTTTTAAGTCGGTTTTATGCTTTCGACTTACATGAGCCATCTTCCGACAAGTTACAAGTACGTTAACGCAAAAATATCCACCATCAGCGACGATTTTATCTTGTGTTGACATAAAACTCTGCTAAGCAACGGCAGTTACTTAAAAACAGCAAACGCAGTTGGCAAATTTGTAATGCGTTTCTATGACGACACACCGCGTGAGAGCTCGAAATGATAACAGAACCATATATTTAGATGCAATGTAATGTGTTATGACCAGATTTAAACGTGATTTTATTAAGTATGGGTTGTTTGGATTTAATGTATGTGGCCTTCATTATCTGAAGCTTCTTTATATTGTGTGTACGAGTGAGGATTATTGTATTGTTGAGTAAAATGCGATGTTAGAACGGCTTTTGATTAAACATAATAGACATTCATTTTTTCTTATATTTAACAGTATATGTTTAGAAAATTATCTGCTGACTCGATACACTAAAATATAATTCAATGTTAAAATTTAAGAGTATTATAATAAAAAAACATAAGATTCAACCCCTAATTTTTTTAAATTTTGAATATCATTCATCTAAAATTAGAAAACTAAAAATCCCAGTCAAGATTCAGTGACTTCCTTACCGATTTTTTTTGTAAATCTAGGCCAAGGTTGTCACGTGATGCTAAGATTTAACACTGTTATGTTAACCTCCTTTCCCCTATTTTTCTTCTCATTTTTTTCTTTCTTTTTTACTTGAATTTTTCTGGATAATTTTGACCCATTCATTGTTGTATTAATTTGGTCTGACGAGCAGTGGATAAGAGAGCCTCGAAACATCATATTAACGAATGGATTTATAAAAACATCTAACTTATGTTCTTTACTATATATATATATATATATATATATATATAAATTAAAAAAGGATTAATTCAATGATGTTGAATGACCATTTCGATATGAAAATCCCCACGGGGTATAACACATCACCTCAGCAACAGAAAAATCCTTTCAGAAACTGGAGAAAAATCAGTCTAATTTTCCTTTTTAAATAGATTTGCAAAGAAATTAAAAAAGAAAAGAAAAAAGAAAAAGAAAAAAGAAAAAGATAAAACAAAATCAAATCAAATAAACAAGAAAAGAAAAAATTGACATCGTCTGGGTTCGCAAAAAAAAAGGAAAGAGAATTGTAACTTTAAAATTAACAGACGGCCGTGTTGAATTGATGTAAGGTTAAGCAACACGGAAAAAAGGTTCTTTGCAAATCAATTTAAAAAGGAAAATTAGACTGATTTTTCTCCAGTTTCTGAAAGGATTTTTCTGTTTCTGAGGTGATGTGTTATACCCCGTGGGGATTTTCATATCGAAATGGTCATTCAACATCATTGAATTAATCATTTTTTTAATTTATATTTGCTCTGTAATATTTTATTACATGGAGCTCTCTTCCTGTATCATTTTTTAATATTAAAATAAAATTTTTAATATAAATTAGGATCGGGTTTTTGGAATTTACCTTCCTGCTTTTTTCGGTTGGATTAAAGTATCTGAATTAATATATATATATATATATATATATATATATATATATATATATATATATATATATATATATAACGTAGAATATTTGGCATTTAAGTCAGGTAAATTTTAATACAGACCAACTCAAAAAACTCAATCTTAAATTTATTTATTTAATTTAACAGAGTAATATAATCTAGAAAAAAATTAAGATATTCTACAATTTCATGGGTAATACATATTTCGCAGCAAAACCTGCTGCTCTTCAAACCCAAATGACACAACAGTTAATATTCAAAATCGCCCAGAAAAGAATCACTTGCAGACACTCACGTGCCCCAATCGAAAATAGATATTTGCAACGGCAATCTACAAAAACATTAATTAGGCACGTAATTAGGAAAGAGGGCTTAGAGAACCTGATGCTCACGAGACGGATAGGAGGAAAGAGAGACAGGGGAAAGCAGCGTGAGACCTACTTGATGGGCTTGAGCAGGTGGATGGCGAAGAGACGTCTCGGCGATATATAAAGAATAAAGGTATTAAGAGCGACAAGAGATAGGAACAAGTGGAAATCTATGATTGCCTACGTCTTGAAGGGAGACGGTACATAAGGAAGAACCAATACGTATAGTTCTCCGATTTGCCATATTATTATTATTATGTCATTTTTCATCATATTTCGATTTCTACTTTGGTCTCACTACCAACCAAGTCTGCGGGGAGACCTAAGGCAGGTAGTGGCGTGTTGTTATGGCTCCATTTCATGTTTTTCTATCTTCCCTATCATCCTCAGCATTACATAGATAAAGTTTTCCTTAGTGTGTGGGCTGTACTTAATAAGACAATTTTTTGTATGTCTCTTAAGCTGGGGTTTCCAGGGATTCTTTCAATGTGTTGTTTTGTTCCATTTTTTATCATTCCAAGTGCACCTACTATCACTGGCACAACTCTTGTTTTCAATTTCCACATTTTTTCTATTTCAATTTCCAGGTCTTTATATTTTGACAGTTTTTCAAATTCCTTGATTGCTATGTTACAATCCGCTGGACAAGCCATATCAATTAATAGACAAGTTTTCTCCTTCTGGTTTTAAACAATAATGTCTGGCCTGTTTGCTTCAATTTTTCTGTCTGTGTAGATGGTGTAATCCCATAGAATGGTTACATCTTCTATTTCTGTAACCGGTGCTGGATGATGTTCATACCAGTGTTTGTTTACAGCTTTTCCATAATGTTTGCACATTGTCCAATGTAAATATTGCCCAACTCTATCGTGGCGATTTTTATATTCGTTTGGGGCAAGCACAGAACAGCCTGAGATTAGGTGGTCTATTGTTTCTTGGTGTTTATCACAAAACCTGCATTTTGGATCCATATTATTATGCATAATATTTGCCTGAAAGTTTCTCGTGAAAAGACTTTGGTCTTGTGCTGCAAGTATAAATCCTTCAGTTTCAGACTTTAATCCAGATGCACGTAACCATCGATGAGTATTAACTTTGTCAACATTGGATTTATTGGCACGTACTGGATATTGGCCATGCAGAGGTTTGTCTTGCCAGCGCTGTTTCATCTTTTCAAGAGCTTTATCTTTATTATTATTATTATTATCATTATTATTATTATTATTATTTCATTGTTCTAGGTCGTCGCCAATCAATGAAATCCTCAAAAAATAAAAATGAAAAATAAATAGAAGAGGCTCCTTCTTCCCGATCATCTATCAGCGGTGTAGTGACACGATTCAGAGCCGTCACAATTGAACGGTTTTAAATTCGGCCTATCAATTTGTCATCATTGTCGCAGTTGGGTATCTTGCAATCGTGACAAACTCGCCTGTTGCTTTTTTTATGCCCTGTTTGGTGAGGACTGTACCTGCCACCTTTATATCTTTGCCAACCTTCATATTGGTAATAACTTATTTAGACGCTATCTTATAATTAACGTGTTTTGTTTGGTTTTATTTTTTCATTTTCTCATTCGATCACTCAGATTGTATTCTAGAATAGATGAACACTTTTTTATTTATTTATTTATTTCATATATCACGTTTATTCGGAACGAAGGTGTTCATAGCTCTTTACTGTTTCCTTTTTCATTTCTGTAGTGGGATTGGCAAGCTAATATTAATTAACATCGCCGTACCCCTATATATATATATATGACATATCTGAGATAACGGACAGGTGGGTATCTCATGAGATTAAGTTCAAATGAGCACTTTTCAACATCATAACAAAATAGCGTCGCCGACATGGAAAACCCGGAGGAGCTTACAATTTGGCTGAAGCGTTGAAGTGCAGGGAACTGGTTAATGTTTCTTTGGTTTAGCCTTGTGTCAGACCTAACCGATCTCCCTATATCTTACAGGATTGAATACAGAGTTATAATCATCATAATTATTATCAGAAGATTTTCATCAGCAGGTTGGTTGTCGGCAGGTTGGAATATGTGGATAAGTGTAGAAGAGTGGAATAATAAAATATACATTTTGAATGTTTAAATAGAAATTTATTATAAGAAAAGACTAACAAGAATTCGTAGAAATGTTCAATGAAAAAGTTAAGGTATTAAGAGTTTGTACAAAGTGTTCTAGGAGTAATTGTTGAAATAGATGAGGAGAAAGAGAACAAGGTGCTACCTGGGTCGATTTGAAGTTGCCGTTACATTTTAGATGTGTGTCAGCGAACCGCCTCCTCAGGAGGTATTGGAGAATTGGTAAGAGAAAGACGAGAACACTGGTTTGAAGAGCTGCTTGAGAGTAGGGTTAAAAGAGAGAAGTACGAGATACAAGTGTTATAAGCGAAAGAATGCGAGATGGCAACTGACATTGCATTTAAATTCTTGGAAATTGTAGCTTTCAGTGAAGCAAGTATATAGAAAGGCGATTCACAAGAAAGAACTGCGAGAATAGGAGCAGCTAGATAAAAGATTACATTTAATTGGCTTCATTGTAAAATGATGGGACCTAGTTGCTAGTCTAGTAGCTCGAGTAATTTCATGCAGAGGGGACACGAGTGAGCTAAGCTCATCAGAGCAGAAGCCTTGAATATATATGTAGAAGAGACAGAAGGAAGCCACAATACATCGGTGGGAAAGTGACTGCTGTTGAGCTACCAGGTCGGGATTTTCCTAGTTTTAGTAAGGAACATATATGTGATGTTATGTGCGTTGTGGTGCAGTAGTTATCGTCTCGGAACGAGAAATCGGAGAACCGAGTTCGAATTTCAGTTTAATTCCTTGCATTTGCTTACACACAAATACACTTGGAAAAGGTATTAATCACTCTCTTCACTCGAGTTATGGGGTAAATAACAGGACAGATTGTGTTATATAGCCTTGGCTGGCAACCAGTCACCGGCAGAAAGTAATGGCAACCTACTGTATGATAATATTCTGCCCAGTCAATCATGTCACTTTCGAGACATAATCGCCCAAACGTGTATCACATATGGCACTTAATTGACTGATTGACATATAACGAGTGCTTTAAGAAGTCTAAGCCTGATAACTGCATTTCTTGCAATTGATTCTCATTGCACGAGTCGTTTAAAATAGGTTTTCCAGATTAAAAATCTTCGATTCCTGGCGAAAAGAACATTTTCTTTTATAAAGACACTAGCAGTATAGCTCGGTGTTGCTCGAGTGTAATGAAAGCTTTAAAACTAATTCATGTTCCTGGAGCTCAGACTCTTTGGACGTTGGCACGAAAGACTAAAAAGCAATAGTTGTTTCCAGTTAAAGCGAAACCGTAGACTGAAAGAAAAATGAATGGATGTAAGTCAAATTTTGATTTCCTGGTGTCGATATCAAATAGGTTTTTTCGTCGTAAACTGAATTTTGAAGGCTAAATATGTCCTCTGAGTAAATGGTATCATAGCTAAGACTAAGAACGACAATTATACCTATTTAGAGCCAAACCCGAAGCAAAAACTAAAATAAAAGGGCTGAAAAAATACAGACATACAGGCAGATAAACAGAGACATACACACAAACAAACACACATATATATATATATATATATATATATATATATATATATATATAATAATATTTATTAATAAATTATAACATTGATATGATATAATATCACTACAAAAGTAGCTATTTTGTTTCGACACTTTTTGTGTCTTTTCAAGTGATGTTGTTATCAATGTTATAATTTATTTATAAATATTATTATTATTATTAGCTCTACTTTGTATTGACCACTTTTTTAAAAATAGTGTTTCTTTGGATGGGGAATATTATTCCACCCATACTTGGATATATATATATATATATATATATATATATATATATATATATATATATATATAATCGATTTTCTGCACTATTTTAAGAACTACAACCTTGAAACTTCTGTATATAGTTTCTTATGTCTTTGTCTATGAGTGTATCAAATTTGATTAAAATCGGACCACTCTCTCTATAACCCGATTTTTTCGATTATCGATTTTCGATATTTATCGGGGGTAGCTCGACACAAAACCTAGCTAAGAACACTCGCAGACGCTTATAATACAACTGTGTAAATTTTCAATAAAATCGGTTCAGCCGTTTCGGTGTCTATAGGTAACGGACAGACACACATACAGACACAAACACTCACATACACACACAGAGACAAAGTTCCATTTCTAAATAAATTTAGATTAATACATTATCATAGCAAAAAAAAAAGAAAGTTACCAGCAATAAATTATTGAAAAAAAAACATACCTGCAATAATGTTTTTTTTAAATTACCAAAGATCGCAAAAAAAAAAATTTCGACATTAAATTACTATAAATAATTGATATGCAGTTAAACAATTCAAATGAAGTCCATCCATCACTGCATATAGTTTCCTTAACATTTTGGTTCTTTTTGCGTCATCTATTTTGTTGGCCAGTGATGATCTC